>OZ038452.1:21100450-21292045 GCA_964036195.1 Sphaerolaimus hirsutus | reverse complement strand
TAGTGGATTTGGACCCCTCCGGGCGTTCATGTAAACAGCGGACGCGCCAGGTTCGGCACCTACTTTCTGAGTCGGTGCCGCAGGCCAGGGGTCTCCAGGATTTTGGCCCTTGCGGGGGCTGGATAGATAGCAAATCGCTCCTCCGGAGGGATAGATAGCTGGAAAAATTTTCTGGGGGGGGGGGCTGGGGGGGGCTTGGGGGGGGGGGCTGGCGGGGGCACAATATACTTTTTCAAGGTTAAGAAGCAGAAGGGGGAAAAATCGCTAATAATCAGTTAAAAGTAGCCAAAAGTAGGTATAAAATGGCTAAAAATAGGTATATAACCATGTATATAGCCGGAAAGCACGATTTTGAAGGTGAAAAACTATAAAAAGGTGCGAACATGAGTGATTTTGAGCGAAAATTGTGGCAAAATTTCTCAAAAACCACTCCAGATAGATAGATAGCTGAGCGATTTGGGGGGGGGGGTCTTTTGGGGGTAGTAGCCAAAAAATTTGCCTCGGGATAGATAGATAGCTGAGCGGCCTCCGGGATAGATAGATAGCTGGCCGATTTGGGGGGGGGGCAGCCCCCCCCCCCCCAGCCCCCCCCCCCTAGGAGACCCCTGCCGCAGGCCATATCCCCAGCTGTAGTGGGGGGATTTATTCTAAATTTTTAGGGCATATACTCGAACCCCCCCCCAACTACTAAACACCTTCCCAGTCACGTCCGGCAGCCATTTTTTGATTTTTCTTCTTATATCCTATCCCCAGTTCTAGGATGCCCCCGAGGCTGAAACTTGGGGGAGATATTGGAGCAACCCCCCTCTACTTCGCATGAACTGGGGGGGTCGCGGCGAGTGGGTCAGGGTGGGTTGCCCTAAGTCCTAATTTTTTTGTGGCTTTTTTGGTGTCCCACAGCAGGTCCGGCACCCGCTGATTTCTGAGCTGTGGGAGGGGTATAAATCTAAAATTTTGGGGATGTGTTACCAACACCAATCCCCTACTATACACTATTCAATAATGTGAGATTAATGTGAAAGATTTCTCAAAAATTCACTTATTCTCTAAAAAAACACCACTCCCCAATAGATGGATGACAAAAAATTCACTTTTTGGAACTTTTTTATTAGACACTTGAAGAGATGGTTTACAATACTTTAAACGGAAGGGTTTGATGTTTAAAGTTATGTAAAGAACCATACCTCTAAAATGCCTGCATTGCAAAATTTACTTAGGGCGAATTTTATGACATCATAATGACATCATCGCAGGAACAAAAATTTACAAAATTTACACTTTGAAATTCCCCCCAAGTAAATTTTGCAATGCGTGCATTTCAGAGGTATGGTTTTTTTACATAACTTCAAACATCAAACCGTCCCTTTAAAGTATTGTAAACCATCTCTACAAGTGTCTAAAAAAAAAGTTCCAAAAAGTGAATTTTTTGTCATCCATCTATTGGGGAGTGGTGTTTTTTAGAGAATACGCAAATTTTTTAGAAATTTTTCACATTAATCTCACATTTTTGAACAGTGTATAGTAGGGGAGTGATGTTGGTGACACATCCCCAAAATTTTAGATTTATACCCCTCCCACAGCTCTGAAATCAGCGGATGCCGGACCTGCTGTGGGACACCAACAAAACCAAAAAAAGTGTACTTACGGCGACCCACCCTGAGAGGGGTCGCCGCGACCCCCCAATTCATGCGAAGTAGAGGGGGGGTTGCGCCAATATCTCCCCCAAGTTTCAGCCTCGGGGCACCCTAGAACTGGGGATAGGATATAAAAAGTAAAATCAAAAAATGGCTGCTGGACGTGACCAGAAGGTGTTTATATATGGGCTTAGGACGGTCGGCGACCTACCTGAGTGTGGGTCGCTGTATACATAAATTTTTTTTTTAAATCGCTGTCCACGCGAAGTCCAGCACCCCGTGTTTTCTTTATATAACGGACTGCCAAACTAAAAATGTTGGGTGGAATTGATCGAAATTTGGAGGGGGTGTACACGACACTGCCCGCTACTTGACACAGAAAATTGAACCTCCTGGCGACCCACCTGAAAGAGGACCGCTGCAAAAATAAACGGATTTTTTGTAAATTCACTGTCCAGGCTTGGCACTGGACAGCAAAATAAAAAATTAGAAAATTGTTTGAGAGCTTTTGTATTGACCCCCATCAAATCCCTCCCATGGTTCATTTTTAGAGCAATGTTTTTTACACAAATCATCTCCTAGAGGACATCGTAAACCAGCTTTAAAAGTGTGTATCAGAAATTCAACTTAAAATCGAAATTTGATCTAGAACTTGTGTATGGGTGTAAAAGATACACAAGTACAAAAAAAAATTTTATACACACTTTTTACAGTGGTATACATTGTCCACTAGGGGACTTTCTAATGTATTTTTTTTGCTGTCCAGTGCCAAACCTGGACAGTGAATTTTCAAAAAATCCAGTGATCCACTCTCAGGGGGGTTGCCAGAGGGTTCAACCTTCCGTCTAAAGTAGTGGGCGGTGTCGTGTACACCCCCTCAAAATTTCGATCAATTCCCCCCAACAGTTTTAGTTTGGCAGCCCGTTATATAAGGAAAACACTCAGACCTCATGCGGACAGCGATTTTTTTAAAAATATTCATGTATACGGCGACCCACACTCAGGTGTGTCACCGACCTTCTTAAGCCCGTATTTAGTAGTTGGGGAATGTTGAGTATATTACCTCAAAATTTCAAATAGATCCCCCGCTACAGCTGAGGATAAATATGGCATCCAGCACCAACTCAGAAAGTAGGTGCCGGACCTGGCGCGTCCACTGTTTAGATAGTAAATCGCTCCTCCGAAGGAATGGATAGCAAAAAATTATTTATTTTTCTTTGGGGGGGGGTTCGCGGGGGTTCAATATATACCTAGGCTTTTTCGCAGTGTAAAAGAAAAAGGGAGAAAAATGGCTAATGGGGGTTTCGAGGTATAGTAGCCAAAAAAATTGCCCCCGGATAGATAGATAGCTGAGCAGCCCTGGGGATAGATAGATAGCTGGAGCGTTTGGGGGGGGGACCTCCCCCAACCCCCCTTCTCTACACTGAACCCTGATTGACCGCATTTGAGAGCGTCAAAGGATCATGGCATGGCATTTCAGAATGGCATTCCACTCCTTCTCTGTGGCACAAGTGGTGTATAGTCTCTAGCACCCCTTTTTTATTGAATGATATTTGGCGCTTTTCTATCACTATGCACAATATTTCCAGGATTTGTTTGAGAAGACCGCTCGGTATTTAACGATTGCTATTTTAAGACTACAGTAAACCTCAAAAAAATATTTTGCCGCCCTTTTCAATCAAGATGTAGCTCTTTGAGCCGGCGCTGACACCGAGATGGAACTCTTGAGCCATGCAATCTTGACACAGTGTGATCCAGCGTAGGATAGGTCCATTTCCTCCCAAAATACTTCTCCAGGCAGAACTTTAGCACGTGAATAACTAGCGGCAGCTACGCGTTGCATTGCAACGAGTCACGTGCAAATGAAGAGATGTTCATGCAAAGATAATGAGTGTGCCAGCGCGGCTGGGCGCCCGTTCTACTCGGCCAATTGACCAGCCGTACGGTTAATGGACGTCGCTGCGGCTCGGCCGCTGCCGGCTGCGCCTTTTCAATCAAGCTGCCGCATTATAAATAGCCGCCGCATGTTTATCCATGCGCTCATTCACGCAGCGTGAAGACCGATCGCCGACTAGCACTCCACCCTTTCGTATTTACTATTCGAATACTACTGTTTTGACGCGTAGCTTGACAACGTGCGCGAATGGGCGGCCCTTTGTCCGCGAGTGCGAGCTTGAGATCGAGTGCCGCCGCGCGTCCACTTGATGGAGCTGATTTTTTGCTCGAAACAAGGCACAAAGCGCGCACCGTGCAGCCGGCGTGCTTTTGCACTGGAGCGTGGCAGCGGCGATGCGCATTCGTCCCCGGCCAGTAGTAGACCTTCACTAAGCAATATAACGCGCGGCGCCGTGCAGCGGCTGCCCGCTGCCGCGCCGCATTGCATTGCGCATGCGCTCCCTTTTTGTGTGCGCGCGCAGTCGCGCCGCTTTTGCCCGCTCGGCGCTGTGTCTCAAGCAGCTGTAGCTACTATGAGCCGGAGTTGAGGCCGGCCGGCTATTATGCGGCTCGACGTATTTGCGCAGCGGCAAACCCGCCCGTAACGTCTAGAGTCACTGGTTGGAAGATGTCTGTCGCTAATCCCCTCTTGCGGTATGATGAACAGTTGCTTCCAGTGGGACGATGCTTTTCGACCTTGTGACCTTGACGCGCTGAGATTCTTAAGGTGACATCTGAATTTATGCGCCAGATTCTTCCATAGATTATGCTTCTCGCATTGTTTTTTATTTTTACCAATGTTGGATGCACTGAAATTGTTTCCCCATACAAACTTTGGTCAAGTGGGCAAACTGGCTCGTCTTATAAATATTCCGGTTCAATAACTCTGTTCTATCTTTTGGTTGAGACCACAGTAAATGAATGAATGTTTCGTTTTGTGTCGTATTATTGGGTTTTCAGGTCTCGATATTGACGTCTCATGGAGATGTAAATGTGGGTTGCACATTTTCCCTACCCCTTATTGGCCCCACACACGCTAGTTGACATCGACACCAAATGTCAACTGGTTCACAGCCCAATTCAAAGGTTGTATTTGAACGTCGTTCGTCGGATCGTCAGCAAGCTTTGTATTATTTTATTTTGTTTCATTGAGGGTTTGCGTCACCAGTAAATAATACAAGATCGGCAGGAGCTACCCAGAGACGAGTGTCGCTGGTTTTGTGAGATCCACCCACTAGATAAATCTGTGTATCAAATTCTAGATCACTCTAGTATACCAAATGTCGCATCCGCGCCGTGTACAATGTATGGAATTTTATCACAAAATATCACTTTGTCCATTTCAAGGTTTTCCGATGGTGTTCTTCCGGCAAAGCCAAGAAATGCGTCGACTCTGTTTCGATGGTTTTTCGTGACGCGATACGACCTGCCTGTTTATCTCGGTTTAACATGCCTTCCTGTCGGCTGAAACCTGTTAACACTTGGTATACCTAACCATGGAACGCGGTTGGTAAGGGAGGGATTTGGTGGAGACAGTCTTTTTTGTTGGGTCGATAGACATCATGCACCAGCTCGCTGCTCGGAATATGCGATCCAGCGTGATGCAAGGAGATGGAAGCTCATGTTTATATATTCACTTATTTCGTATCTGTGATGTCCGCATCTGTCTGAGCTAAGTAGCCATTTCACTCTGTTCACAATGCCCGTTTTCGGTGAATCACATGTGCAGCGAACATTGTGTATTGTATCGGATATTTTTCTTTTTAGAGTCGCATGTCCACACGCGCCCAGTAAATGTTGAACGGTCAACTTTGGCATCTCATTTTGATAACTCATTTTTACGTGGCAATTGACGCATGAAAACGCTCCTTCTATTTTCCTATGTCGCGGCAAAAATCCATGCCTCGCACGAAACCACGTCATGTGCCCTGACGTCACATGCGCCAAGTTTACCGGATTGTCACCCAAATGACCCGACATGAATTTTCTCGACGAAGTAAAAATTGCCTTCTGCCTGGTCAATGCTCCTTGAATATCCAGATATCTTTTCAAATTCGCCCGTGATATTTGCATTGCCTCGACCCCCGGCAAACCGAAGTTGACAGCGTACGTCACTGCACGAAGATGGATTGACTGCGTGAATCGGATTTTTGCCAGCTCCGTAATTGATCCACTTTCCAGAATTTTTTGATGTTTGTCGGAGACACATTATTTTAGGAAATCGTAGGATTTTGACAGAAGTGTCGTTTTTGCCCTGGTCTCTAGGTAACTACAAAGTCCGATGACGTTCTTCTTGTATCTCCATGATGTGGCATTACTTGACAGGTCAAATTCCAGCGCCGCTGTCGATGCAGTTTGTGGAATTCCTGCGACCTGTTTCATGCATTTGCTGAAAATGCTGTCCATTTTTGACAGAAACTGCTTGTTTAAACCGGTCACGTCACATCCGTAGAGTGCTGTCGGCTCTGCTAAACTTTTCCAAATCCGCAGTGCACTGAATAGCGGCGTGTTAGACTTTTTTGCACACTGTTTTGTCAAAAATGACATTTTTTCGAGTTTTCTCACGGCGTTTTCCCGATGGAGTTGATAGGTATCCGGTTTGCTGGTTAAAGTGACACCCAGGTATTTGACAACATCCGTTTCGTAAATGTATGTTGATTTGTGGTGTTTGTCGAACCCTAGCCGCCATTTTTTATCGGTTGAATTTTTGCCAAATCTCAACATGACACTCTTGGTAACATTCACTGCCAGGTTCCATTTCCAACTCCAATCACTGAAAGTATCCAAAATCCGCTGCATATCACTTTCTGTGTTACTCAAAAAACAGATATCATCCGCGAAAAATATTCCGGGTAATTTTCCGTACTTGGGTATAACAGCCCCTAGTTCTTTGGCTTCTAAATCAAGCCGCAGGTCAGACAAATAGATTATGAATCCTGTAGGCGACCAGCAGCAGCCCTGGCGCAGCCCAATAGGATATTCTTGTGTCGTCGATGTGTAGTCATTGAATGATAGGACGCATTTTTGTCTCGCGTAGGTGCGTGCAATGGCGGACACAAATCGGGTGGGGTAGCCTAGAAAAGCCATTTTCGACCACAGTTTCTGCCTGTCGACTTTGTCGAATGCTTTGGCAGCGTCGACAAAACATGCGTAAAGTGTACCTTTTTCTCGTTTAGCGTGTTGCCTGGCAGCATCAATGATGATCAAGTTGTCCAGGGTTCGACGTTTCCGCCGGAAACCACCTTGCAACTCCCCAAACCCGCCACTGTTTTCAAAGGCCGACAATGTGCGCTCGTTGAGGATGCTCATGTACAGCTTGATCAGATTGCAGCTGGTGCCTAGGGTGCGGTAGTTGTTCACATCCGTGGTGGCACCCTTTTTGTGCAGGAACGTCATTTTGCAAAGTTGTAGATCGGGGTCAATTTCGGCACCATCAAACCATTTGTTAAATAACTTCAAAATTGCACCTTTACCATCTGCTGTCAGATTTTTCAGTAATTCATGTTTAACATTTGTAGTGCCGGCTGATTTCCCATTGTGCAATCGTTTTAGCGCCGTGTTTAATTCACCCAAGTCAATTTTCGCGACCAAATGATCATGTTCAGTTGCCAGCACTGTGTCGCGGCCGCGCCACTCGGAAATTTTCATTTTATCGCGTGATTGGCCTGGGTTCGGGGACATTATCCTATGCCAGGCTGAAGTCAACACTCCGTCAGTACTGGCACTGGAACCAGTTGACATTTGGTGTCGATGTCAACTAGCGTGTGTGGGGCCATTATCCCCCGAACAATTGGCCCAATTCCTATTTAAGTTTGTTCCGGTCTTAGTAATGTTATCGTTTGGTAGGACCACCCTAGCTCAGTGACATCCTTTTATACACTGACTCAATGACAAAAATGCATTAGTTTTTAGGTTCATTTAGGATTCAATTTGCGTGTTGTCATTTTCCACTCTCGCCAGGGGTGTCCTAGGGGGGGGCTACCCCCCCAATTCGCCAGCTATCTATCTATCCCTGATAGCTACTTTTAACCTGTTTTTAGCGATTTTTCCTCTTTCTGCCTTCTATGCATTGAAAAGCCCTTATTATATTAAAGCCTTAACCCCCGCATTATATTTTGCCCCCGCAAGCCCCCCCCTCGCAAGCCCCCCAGCCCCCAGCCCCCCCAGAAATTTTTTTAGCTATAATATCTATCCCTCCGGAGGAGCGATTTGCTATCTATCCAGACCCGGCGAGGGCCGCGAATCTTGGAGACCCCTGCCCTGACTCTCACTCACCCATCAAATTTCATTTTTTCACTAAATTTACCTAGATGAAAGTAAAGATATGTTGGACCTACTTTTTATAATATTTAATATGGAACTCAAAAAAATTCACAAAGTTTCTCAGCATCATAAATACAATAAAATACCAAATAACATGGAACCGAGTGACTGGACTTCAATATCACAATACCGTATTTCCTCGAAATACCCCCCCCCCCCTTCGAAATACCTCCTCCTCAAAATGGACACTATGAATTTGTGGTCCGGGAAATGCATAACAGACGTTCAAAACACTTACTGTGTTACGTTAGAACATCGTTTATACCATCTACATCCTTATATAAGGCTGTAAAAACTTATAAATGGTGGTTATTGCTACATTTTTAACGTTTTTCTCTCAAAATTTTCACTCTGAAAAAATAAACCCCCCGGGGGGTAATTAGAGGAAACACGGTAAATATGTTAACCGTGACAACTATTCATTGACAACATGTCAAGTGACAAGTATGAAGCATTTTTTAGGTTCGGAGCAATTTTCAAAAGCTAGTCTCAGACTTCGCCCTCATTTCCATGCGCTGCAGCATTCGTACACTTGTTTCAATGCTCAACAGTCAATAGAGTGGTCGCTCGCGGCGCTATTTATTTTCACACCGACCGCCTCTCTGCCGCCATCGCTGGGCATCTTCATTTTAGCAAGTGCAAGTAAGCTTTGCCAGCCGTCAGTGCAGAGCCCATTCTGCACCCATTATTGTGCCTACACGACCGTATTTATTTACCCACCGCAGGCTACAGCTCGCATTTCAACCTTTGGCTGAATTGCTCTTCACTTTCAGGGCACTCCCAAACCCTGTAAAAAATCCTGTAAAGTGTAAAAGACCCTGTAACATGTCATGTGTCATGTAAAAGACCCTGTCGAATGACAAATGTCATGTAAAATACCCTGTAAATGTTCTGTATTCAAATCTGTAGACCCTGTGTATCCATATCTTATTTTATCGTATCCAAATCTTATGTTTTTGTATCCAAATCTTACTTTTTGACCTATGAGCAGCGGCGACAAAACTTCGTGTACGCATGCGCAAGCGCGTTCGCAGATATGGCCCGCGATGAGGCGCAGAGATGGCGCTGATTGTGCCGCCGGCGGACGAGGTCGCATTGCAGCGGCGGCAGCTTCATTTTTAGCTACGCTACTCTGACCACAGTGCCGTCTGGCCGCAGAATGTCACAGGAAGTTTATTCGTACGGCTGATCTATTTGGCGCCATTGTGCCGGCGTCAGCGCGTCGCGCGACCGGAGCGTTGCGCAGCGGCGGCACCCAGCGGAACGGTGTCGACATGCAACTTCACTTACTCGACTGCGGCGGCGGCGGCGGGCCGCGGCAACTCTGCGGCGCGGCGTGGCGGGCGGTCGCGGGCCTCAGATTCGCCCTGTCCTTGGTGATGGCCACTTTGTTGACAGGTCAGTTTTTGTGTACAATTTCGTTTTTGGCATGACCCGTGTTCAAGTTCCGTAATTCACTAATGGTTAACCTGGGCGCGCGTAAATACGTGTTAGCAGATCACATGTGAAGTGGGCTGGAAAAGTTAGGCTTGAAACTTATTGGCTGATCGATGAGGAAGTTGCATTGCCCCACCCTCGTGCTACATATATTTACGTCGTTTTGTCATTTGGTATAATTTCCAGTCAAGGCATTTGGGACCGGTGCACAGCAGAATGCCTGCTTTACTTGCTTTTTCCGAAGTCGTCAAATATACTGAACGTTTTTCATAGGTAGGTAGGTAGAATACGTTATACTCACCCCCGAGTAAAGAAATCGTAAAAGAATTTTTTTATCTGCACTCATGAGTACATGTGTGTAAATTACTTTTTTTAGGAAAGTGTAAAAGCCAGGACCTTTTACCAGGAAAATGTAACATGCGAGTACCTTTTTCATATAAAATGTAAAAACGGGTACTTTTTTCGTGGAAAATACAAAAGCAAGTAAGTTTTACATGTATAAGAGATTTTTACACAGGAAGACATGACAGATGCGGTTTGTCTCTTGATTATTTAGTATTTCTATATGAAAATGATGCGGATTTCTTATGATTTCTTTATTTAAGAAACAAAAAATTGCAACGATAAAAAACAACAATGACAGGAGGTACATTGTTGTCAGTCACAGTGTGTTGTTTGTCAATGAATTCCCCAAAATCTTACGGTATACTCGACAGACCGCATGCTATGCATTTTTCTGAAGGAAACACTCCATCATGACGTCATCATTAATAAAATTAAAATAATTCCAGCAAAAAGAAAAAACATTCCTCGTCTGTATGCGACTCCGCTTTTTTCTTTTTTTAAATAATTTTCTTTTTGTGAAAGTGCATACATGAGAATCCAGTTCGCGCGTTATCGACCAAGACATAAATAATTTTGTCGCATACTTTGCGGTCCGCTGAGTATACCTTTTTATGCTAATCCATGGATCTCCGTAACGATCAACTGACGAAAAATTTCCCTCCTAACACTCCCTTCACACTCGTTAAGTCAAAACAGATCAGGTGTTACTCACAGACACGGTAAAATGCAAACAATTTCATTTAATTTTTACTTGTCATTTTACATTTTACATGACTTTTGACACTTTTCATGACATTTTACGAGTTACAGGCCAGTTTGCAGAGATTGGGACTAGGAACTGGGGGTGGCCCCCGGTGAAAAATACGTATTTTTTCGAGAAAATATCAAATCATTTCGAAAATTGTCAATGATCGATACTTTCGGAACACACACGTTCGGTGTGCACTTATGTTGTCTGGCGTATCGTTTCGGCTGAAGTTATGTAGGACCACATTCCATTTGCGATATGTCATGGCTCTAAACGAGCAATAGTAAAAGTAGCCATTTGGTGGCAATTTTGTTTGTGATAAATTGTTATGTAGGTGCACCTCCGCTCTCGTGAAAGCCACCTGCACTTACTTTGCACGAGTAAATACTTGCAACGTATTTTGATTTTTGTGATAGGACAACGGTCGAATTAGGTATGTTTATGTGTTTTCCATCGCAACTTATTGCTGGACAATTGTAATTTTCAACCTTGTATGAAACAAGGAAACATTGCTTCAAACAGGAATTTCGAGTAAGGTGCACGAAGCTCATGGAGTGCATAGTTGTTAAAACCTACCTATTTACATTTTATCAACTATTTAGGTATACTTAAAAATAGGGGGAATTAGTCAAAAATAGGTAAGTACATTTAAAGCCAAAAATGACTGAATATAAGTGAAAAAACACATGACCTTGTTAATTTAATAGTGAAAATGGGCAAAAGAAAAGTTAAAAATTAGTGATTTTGAGCGAAAATTTGTCAATATCACTCACTTTCACGTTTTCCGCGAAAATAATATTTTACTCACTTTTACTCATGAGTAAAAGTATAAAATTGTACTTAACGTTTTCTGTACTCAAGGGGTGAGTAAAATAGAAATACGTTACGTTTATGTATACTTTGAAAAACAGTTTGGCACTTTTAACAACTCTGATGGAATGAATGAAATTTTATCCAAGCATAGGTAAACTATTTATATTCCGTGGATCAACTACCTAAATAAAAAAATAGTAGCAGGAAAACATTTCGGTATTGTAAACAGTATATCAAATTTTCCACTCGCTTAAATGCATCAGCGTAGGCCGCATGAACGTGATCTGTGAAGGCAAAGTTTCCTAAAATCGTAAGCTTTCGAAAGCGCCATCCGATTTGACGCACTCGGAGTAAAGCGGAAATATGTAAGCCTAAGCGTGGCTTGAGGCAATCAGCCACTGTCTAGAAATAAATCCTTTATTAAGCAGTGACAAAACAGAGTATGAAAGTGAAATTGAATGGAACGCTGTGCCGTAAAGCGTAGATTCCTGGACTATTTTTGAATGAAGTCTCCTTCATCTAGAGTGAATCCCGAATGGCATTGAAAAGGTATAACAAAATGTTATCTATAAAATCTATATTACAGTACATATAAAACATCTTAAAATGAAAATGTGATTAGGTAAATCTCTCTCGAAAAACCTTTAAAAAATATAACTACCGTATTTCCTCGAAATACCCCCCCCCCCTCGAAATACCCCCCCCTCGAAATACCCCCCTCAAAATGGACACTATGAACTTATAAACCCCCCCTCGAAATACCCCCCCCCTCGAAATACCCCCCCCTCGAAATACCCCCCCTCAAAATGGACACTATGAACTTATAAACCCCCCCCCTCGAAATACCCCCCCCCAAATTTAGTGTATAGAGAACGTAAATGACAAAGGCTGCGTTTTGTCATCTGGGTAATGCAAAACACACGTTAAAAACGATGACTCTGTCATGTGAGAACAGTGATTATACGTCTACACACTTATACAAGTCTTTAGAGTCTTATAAATGGCGATTTTTGTTGTATTTTCGACGTCTGCGTACGTTTCAGACGACAATTTAGTACTTGGTTTTCAAAAAAATTTCTGGCGAAATAATAAACCCCCCCCCCCTCGAAATACCCACCCCCCCTCGTTTAACCCCCCCTCAAAATTCTCACTCTGAGAAAATAAACCCCCCGGGGGTATTTCGAGGAAATACGGTAGGTAAATAATATAGTAAGTAAATATGTATGATATTTCAAAATATTTTCTGATATTTTTTTAAATCTCAGAAAATCTCTGAAGGAAATTAAGTCTTTCTCAAAAATCCTGGAAAAAATACAAATATTCGAAAGAAGCTTAATCGAAAGAAGCGAAATCCGATTTCCTCGAATTACCCCCCGGTGTTATTTTTTCATTGTGCAAATTTTAAGGGTGGTTAAACGGGGGGGGGGGGTATTTCCAGGGGGGCCTTATTAATTCATAGTGCCCATTTTGAGGGGTATTTCGAGGAAATGGTATATTTTTAATTTATGATAAATTGTGAATATAAATTCCCCAATGCTTTTCCTTATTCTGTCATTTTAAGTTCTATACGGTAGGTCACTAAATAATTTAGTGTTCACAATTTAGTAAACAATTATTGTTCAACAGCCTACGCATTGTCCAGAGGCAGCAACTTGATTCGAGCCCTCCCACAGATTTTTTCACCTCATTCTTGAGACCATCTCAAAATTTCAATACTTAATCGAGCCTCTAAAAGTCCTACACGACCCTCTCAATCAAGACGCCCGAGTGGCCTCAATGATAACCTAAATTTGCTTATAAAAAATCCAGTGCAGTGCAATAAGGCACTGCAAAAATGCGGCGATCCCACGACACACTTCTACCATTGTTGGCGTACCTCGCGTGGACGCTCTCAGGCATGGTTGTTAAAACTTTTTTTTACTTTTACCCGAAAAATACGTATACTGCGTAAATATACGTATGATACGTATACAGCTACCGCGTAAATACAGTTTCTTTGAAAGAAAGTACCCTTTGCGCATACTTTATTAAAATAAAGTACTCGAGTACAGAAAACGTATTTCGTATAGGCTTTTATATCGGCTTTTGCAGGGCACAGAAGGGAAATAGGAATAATAGGTAGTCCCTTTTAGAATAGTAGGTACATGGGAAAAATATTCGAAATTGGGTATATATGCACACAGCACACAGGTATATAGTGAGGAACTGCTGAAAATTGGCAACAAAAACAAGTGAACTACCGTATTTCCTCGAAATCCCCCCCCCCCCCTCGAAATACCCCCCCCCCCTCGAAATACCCCCCCTCAAAATGGACACTATGAACTTATAAACCCCCCCCTCGAAATACCCCCCCCCCCAAATTTAGTGTATAGAGAACGTAAATGACAAAGGCGGCGGTTTGTCATCCCGGCAATGCAAAACACACGTTAAAAACGATGACTCTGTTATGTGAGAACAGTGTTTGTACGTCTACACACTTATAAATGTCTTTAGAGTCTTATAAATGGCGATTTTTGTTGCCTTTTTCGACGTCTGCGTACGTTTCAGACGACATTTTAGTACTGGGATTTCGAAAAATTTCTGGCGAAATAATAACCCCCCCCCCCTCGAAATACCCCCCCCCCTCGTTTAACCCCCCCTCAAAATTCTCACTCTGAAACAATAAACCCCCCGGGGGTATTTCGAGGAAATACGGTAGTTAAGTTAAAGATCAAAAAAGGGCAAAAAGTTTGTACCCAAATTAGTGATTTTGAGTGAAAGTTGGGGCAAAATTTCTCAAAAATACTCACTTTTACATTTTCTGGCGAAACAGAAGTAAATATTTTACACACGTTTACTCACGAGAAAAAAAGTCATTTTTATTTTCTGTACTCAGGAGTGAGTGAAAATGAATACTAGTAATTTACATATACTCCAAAAATACCTCAGTACTTTTAACAACACCCATCTTAGGCGGCGTGAGCGACGCAGCGCGCTGCTTCTGCGACAAGCGCAACTGCGCCGACGCGCTCATGTGCGACGGCGAGTGGTGCCTGGTCGGCTTCAAGAGCGACGGTCGGTTTTGTGTGGACCATTGATTACTCAGTGCTGATGTTTATGTGACTGCCGTGGGTCGATTCTGTCCGGTTTGTGGATAGGTATTGATCGCTGATTTTAACTGGTGGTGTGGCATGATTGATTGCAACAACGTGCCCACACACTAGTTTAACAGTATGAAATGCTCGACCATTTTGGTAAACTACACAAAACAGTACGAAATATTGTACAGTGTTTCCTACTGTTTTGTGCAAACAGTCTACCAAAATGGCCGGGCATTTCATAATGGTAAACTAGTGTGTATGGGCACTGGTGACGGAATGGCGCTGGAGCCCTGTAATGGCGCCAAAGGGCGCCAGCGCCATGGCGCCAATGGCGCCCGTCTCTGTGGCGCAATCTGGAGCCTGGCTCCATTTTTTCGAATGTCGCCATCGCCATTTTCCCTGTCGATTTTCCATCACTAATGGGCACACTACGATTGGTTTTTGCGGCTTTTAATGGTGGTTTTAAGGGCGTCAGATCACTACCTTTCCACGAACCGACAATTTTTCAGTGTGCTTCTTTGTATTTAGTATCACCGATTTTTCTCGTCGCAGGAGCTTTGTTCACTGAAACACAAAGCGGTGGGTTATATATCGGAGTAAATTTGTATTAATGCTTGGTCCCCAGTCCGTCCTATGTTTTTTCTAGACATCATTTTACATATCGTTCATCTTTTTTGCGGAAATTATTTTGAATATTGCGAGGAAAATGTGGAAGGTGCCGCTTGCAAATGTTAAAAAAGTTTTGATTTCGATTTCAAATAAAGAAGTTCCTAGTTAGGCTTTTTCCGAAACTCGTGAAGTGCTCTGCTGAAAATTTATTAATGCAAATTAGGTAAAATAATATTAGAGAACTTTAAAAACTTTACGTATCGACAACACTGAGTTTTATACTCGACAGTAAACTTGGCAGACTAGATACTCTGCGCTCACACTGAATGTCCCATGTTGGAAACATGCCAATGATAATTAAAGCATGTGATTTTTGTAAAAAGATGACAAAATTCATTGTTGTGAATACGTGAACGTATAAAAGTCAAACAGCAATGAATTTGTAAAAAAAATTTCATGAAAAATTCGTAACTTGACAGGGCACTTCACGCAGTACAGGACTAGTTCCCGAGCTGTTTGAGCGTGATATCAATGATGATATGGTAAACATACCTAATAAAATTACCGTATTTGCACGAATAATCCCCCTAGGTAGTTATTTTTTTGACTTTTTTGAGGGGGGTCTATTCAAAGGGGATTATTATTTCATCAAAATTTTCAAGTATGTCTCTATCAACTCAACATCAATTTCATGAAAAATACTTTATAAACAAAATAACATCCCATTTTTGTTCAAATTGAACTCCATAAGTTGGGGAATGGGGGAATTTTTTAGGGGAGGAATTATTTTTTGTTCACTCGTCTGACAGGGGGGAATTATTCAAGGGGGTATTATTCAAGCAAGTACGGTATTTATGTTGATTGAATGACAACTATATGATACTTCAATCAAATGCTACACCTTCCACTGCCCACATGCAAATTCTGATATTTTATTTGTCTCATGAATGTTTCGTGCTCAACCTTGTGTAAAAAATCTGTCTTGCATGGGAATCTTCCCGAATTTATTCTGGGAGCCCAAGCTTTTTTTTCTTTATAATTATCTGTGAAAATGTGGACATCACTTCTCCCGGGCCGCCCCGAAGGTGTTTAAAACCCATACCGTGTAAAATTTCAGCGCTGAGGCTGTCCTCACTGTAAATAGTTCGGGATGACGCTAGCATATTAGACTATTATGACAAAAAATATTTATTTAGAACACTTACTATTTATATTATAACACAAGACGACAGAAATTAAACTGGCCTTAGTTCAGAAGCCATATCTTTATTTTAGCGTTACCGGCAGCTTAGCTGAGTACATACTACCGTATTTCCTAGAAAACCCCCCCGAGGGTGATTGTTTCAGAGTGAGAATTTTGAGGGAGTTAAACGAAAGGGGGTAAATATTTCGAGAGGGGGGGGGGGCTTATTAGTTCGCCAGAATTTTTTGAACTCCCAGTACTGATTTGTTATTTGTAACGTAAATATGCAGACGTCGAAAAATGCAATAATAACTGCTAAAAATATGAGACTATAGACTTATATAAGTATTTAGATGGTATGAACCTTGTTCTAAAGTAACACAGTCAAACTGGTCAGTCATAAGTCAAGGATAACAAACTTCATTTACGTTCTGTTTAAACTCAATTTGGGGGGGGGTATTCCGAGGGGGGGGTCTGTTAATTCATAGTGGTCATTTTGAGGGGGGTATTTCGAGGGGGGTTATTTCGAGGAAATACTGTATGTGATTTTAGCAAATTGTTCGTGTAATATTTAGAACAACAACGCAACTGCATAAATGCATACATAATAATCTTGCATTTCAAGTTTCTTTCATCTGATTGTCAGCGCGCAGGAAAGTTCACACTTCATAAATTTTTCGTGACTCAATGAATCAATCAATGAAAACTACCGCCAATCCCTGCTCGCTGCCAACGACACTTTTGAGTTGGGCGCCGCATAGCATAAGCCATTGCTAAAAATCGAGTACGCACTGCATCGGAAAGCGTAAAAGACCCTGTAAAGTGTAAAAGAGACTGTAAAATGTCATGTGTCATGTAAAAGAGCTTGTAAAATGTCATGTGTCATGTAAAGACCCTGTAAAGTGTCGAGTGTCGTGTAAAAGACCCTGTAAAGTGTCATGTGTATCCAAATCTTATTTTTGTCGTATCCAAATCTTATGTTTTAGTATCCAAATCGTCAAAAAGTAAGATTTGGTTACAAAAGCACAAGATTTGGATATGATAAAATAAGATTTGGATACAGATGATACTTTACAGGGTTTTTTACATGAAATTTTATACTTTACAGGGTCTTTTACATGACACATGACATTTTACATGGTCTTTTACATGAAAAATGACATTTTACAGGGCATTTTACACTTTACAGGGTCTGGGAGTGCACCATGGCAATGTGTCAGAAATACAACACGGTGAAGCGCATGGGCACGGTGCCTCGGCGCAGTTACATCCATCACAACCTCCAACGACAATCACTTCCAATCCCTTTACCCTCGCAGTGCGTCTGGACCAGATGTGCGCGTCGGGCGAGGAGGCGGCGGCGCTGCGCGACTGCAAGCAGAGCTGGCAGGGCTGGGTCGAGGTGTGCGCCTGCCGGGACGACTTCTGCAACACGTTCAACTACCTGCGCACCCAGATGGAGCGGCTGCGCGGCGCCGGCCCGCACGGCGGCGGGCCGGACGACGTGTTCGACGGGCCCGGCAAGATGGGCCCGCTCACGTCGCAGGTGAACACTTCTTCTGGTGATTGATGGAAAATTATGTGGTTGAATGGTAATGGCCGGAGCTGTTTTGTCTAAAATTTCATCAAATATTTACAATGGTTCAAATTATTATCCTAGTGTTGTGTGTGACACATTTAAGTAATTTCCCAGCCATGCCTAATGTTTTTCCTGCAATGCAAGAATTTGTATTTAGGTGTTTCGCACCAGAATTCTTTATGTAAATGCTTACAGCCATTTCCTGGAATGTAGACTGTCCTAATTTGAATAGGTATGATTCATAGGTATTTCAGTGTCTGCCCCGTTTTCTTAGGTTTCTTCACTTGTGATTTTAGTGGAAAATTTGGCTAGTTTTCTTGAGCCAATAGGAAATCAAATTTTGATAGTTCTAATCAATTTGAATTATTCCTGCTCGTTAACTGTTGCCTAAACTAATTGATTGCCACAATAAAAGCTGAAATTTATAATTGTGGGCCCTAATTAATTGGCTTCTACTAATCAATTTAGTTCACCACTAATCCAAGTCATCCACGAGGACGTTCGGAAAATGACATAATGATAACTCCGATGTG
Source organism: Sphaerolaimus hirsutus (assembly GCA_964036195.1). Classification (NCBI taxonomy): domain Eukaryota; kingdom Metazoa; phylum Nematoda; class Chromadorea; order Monhysterida; family Sphaerolaimidae; genus Sphaerolaimus; species Sphaerolaimus hirsutus. The sequence continues at coordinate 21,273,826 of OZ038452.1, read as the reverse complement.
GGGAATTTCTCGAAGGATAACTCGAATACACAGTATTTGTGTCAATGATTTTCAGATGACCGTTTCAACAATACACGTAGTAAACACGTAAGATCCTAACTCCTAGGTTGGAATTTCACGAAATATTAGGTGTACTTAAGTCGGAATAAGCATTTTCACAAATATTTCAACCGATCCAATCTTCAGTCTAACCAAAACCCACCACAGATGCACGACGCGAGCACTGGCACGTTGCCAATCTACCAGGGCAACCAGTTGATAATCCTGCTGGTGGTGGTGCCGCTGGGCGTGGGCGCCGCCGCCGTCTGTCTGGTCTTCCTGAACTACCACTGCAAGATGTGCTGACGCCGGCGCGCCGCCGCGCAATGAACACTGCACAAAGCATTCTTGCTCGGACGTCCACTCGCGATTCTATTTATTGTTATTTTTATGTTTCTCATGAATTTGTGTACCAAGTAAATATTTACAAGATAATATTTGTTCTTGAATAAGTCCCCCGGGGAGCAATTTTGACCGTGGGGCTTTCTTCCTCGTGAGGTAATTTTTTTTTGTTATGTCGATCATACAGTAATATACGGGGGAGTTATTCAAGAATATGAATACGGTTCATCGTATGTACTTGAACATATTGTTGCAGCACAGCGCCCACACACGCTAGTTGACATCGACACCAAATGTCAACTGGTGCCGATCACGATTCAAAGCTTGCTGACGAGTGGACGAACGACGTTCAAACGCAATCTTTGAATTAGGAACGGAACCAGTTGACATTTAGTGTCGATGTCAACTAGCGTGTGTGGGGCCATACGCTAGTTTACTAACAGAAGTAAACTCAATTTGGGAGTCAATAAATCAGCTTCTAACATATTTGAGTTTACCAGAATAAGTCATTTTAAATCTTTGTCAACTGTAGTTGACAGATATCTCATTCTGGTAAACTCAAACGTGTTCAAAGCTAATTTCTTAGCATCAAAATTGAGTTTACTTCGGTTGGTAAGCTAGCGAGCGCAGCGCCATTATATCAGGTTTATTTACCTGCCAATACATGTATTTAAATGTTGATATTCATTTAAGTATGTACATATTTATTTACTTTATATCGCCGGTATGATTGCGATTTGAGACGACAGAGAAATCTACCAATTTTTAAATGGTTTGTAATGGTCATCGTTTTAATGGATTATCTTTTTTAAATTAATGGTGTTGTGTTCTTATCATATTTCCACGACAAAATGGTTCATACATAATGTTGTAAGATGTCTTCAATAAATATATTTAGCACTAGACAAATAAAAAACAACATTCGACCTTCAATTTCACAATGTCAAAGTGAATCTTTTATTCATTTCATATAAATAAGATACACAATTTGAACGACATAACTCGACGGGATAATGATGAGTGCCTTCGACAGCCCTATCACAGCAGCACAATCAAAGCAGACACTATGGCTGTATGACAAAAACATGAGTACTGTAGGTACCAGAACAGCGCTTCAGAGTGTAAAATCGAAATTTTGAAAAAATGCAGCCTCACGGAAAATTTTTTTTGAAAAAAGCAGACCTGTTGTCTTGCATATTTGTGGATGTCTAACGATATAAAAAGCAGAAAGAACCATCGCCAGCTGCAACGAAGAAAAAAGCCCCAGAAAAGTTCAAAAAAACATCTATTCTATCAATAATTCTATGTCCAAATATAGCACCGGCCAAAATCGATTCATAAATAATCAAAAAAACATCCGATAAATTTCAATCAAAGCAAGCATCCAATCAAACTTCAAGCACTCAAACTTCCAATGACGAAATCGACTACAAGATGGGCAGCAAAACGGCAGCGGCACATATCAAAAGCAAAAGAAATGAACCGCTGGCCGCGGCGGCGCCGCCTCCGTCGTCGTCGTCGATGTCGTCGTAGTCGGTGCCTGTGATACAGTGCGATTTGAAGTTACGTTTTGGGGCGATGTTAGAGGTTAAGGCTAGTTATAGAGAATTGTGCTAGTTTTACTATGTACGTAGATATAATTTGATGATATTGGGTGATATTGCTGATGAAATGCTTGAAACTACAATTAATGTATAAAATTATGCTTGATTAATGTATAAAATTACAATTATATGCTTAAATAGTTAAAACACCTTGAAATATCAGTTAAAAATAATTTCAATTGCGAGATTCTCTGAAATTTTCGTCAACTGAAGCATTTAATTGTGAACTGTTGTGAGACTAGGGTTGGCCGATGCTTTTTTTAAACGTTTTTTTTAAACATGACGTCCGAAATGTTTTTTTAAAAAACATCAGCCAAAATTTTTAGTACTAAGCACTAGGTATTTTGCAATTTTTTTGCGCGCAAGCGCGCAATTTCACACACAAATTGACATTGGTGGTTGTTTTCATTGGTTTTGTGGCATTTTTGGTATCAAAGCATCCATTTCTATGTGCTACTATGGCTTAATAAGCCGTCATATGTTGCTGTAGTATATAATATTGAGGTAATATGCTTCCATGTGTCTCCACAGTGTGTAACGTAACTCCCAAAGTAACAACCTCCTTTTATAACCTTGTTTGATCACTATTCCGTGCTAAACTTCGCCTGAAGTCACAAAACATTCTACTATTTATAAGGCGATATACGAACATGTCGATAAAAATGGATATTTTTGACACAAATCACCACTTATAATGCTATCCCATGGCTCCACAGCCATTATATGGTCATATATAACATCACAGAGTATTGCCACTGTCTGATATACCTATATATGTTGACACAAGGTCATATCTGGGAGCTTTAAAAAAAACGTTTAAGAAAACAACGTTTTTTTAAAAAAAACATGAGTTAAAAAAACGTTTTTTCCAACCCTATGTGAGACTCTGGGATTTTATTGCATTTTCGAGAATGATACAAGTTTTTATTAAATATATTTCTAACGTGATCGATCTTCTAACATTATTTTTATCTACATAATTATATTTTCTCTAAATCAGCCATTTTTTCAATGCTTAGATGTGATTCAATCAGTAAATTGAATACACGTAGACATATTTTTTGAAGTCGAAAACATTGGCAATAAAACACGATGTGGATCCGCACATCACCTATTACGTCCAACATTTGTCAAACCGATTTGATTATATCTGTTTTATACCAAAACAGTCAGCAGAGTATTTCACAATATTCGTCGTCAACAAATTTTCCATATTTCGCAGACCTGCCAACCTCAAACAAAAACTTCAAATACTTTTTGACGGCTTCAACGCACGTTATCAAAAAATACATCCTTTTTTGTCTGGCACATAAGAACCAAACCAATTGAAGGGTGTGCTTCTAAAAGTACCGATCTACAAATTTGTCAATTTCGAGTTAGGACCATTTTCGGGGTCCCCATACGAAAGCGCTTAAAAAAAAATTAAAAAAAGTGGGGGGTGTGAAAATGCATTTTGAGATACGGGGGGTCGAAAAATGCCAAAAAATGTCAAAAAACAGTTTCTGAAATTTTAAAAGTATTGATCTACAAGCTTTTTCAGGTTTTGTATCTTACAAAGTACCGATCTACACACTTTTTCCAAAATTGTTTTTTTTAAAGTACCGATCTGCACATTATTTTTTGTGCTTCTGAATGTACCGATGTCAGATCGGCACTTTTAAGAGCACAAACTCGTTTTGTGCTTTTTTTGTATGGGTAAAAGTACTGATCTACATAGAAATAATTTGTGCTTCTGAAAGTACCGCTGTTAGATCGGTACATTCAAATGCACAATTTTTTTTGGTAATTCTTAAAGTACTGATCTATGTGTAGATCGGTACTTTTAATTGCACAAATAAAATTTTTATTTAAATCTTGTTGTAGATCGGTACTTTTAGAAGCACACATTGGTAAAAACTCCTGAAAATTGAAAAATGAAGACAAAATGAGTAATTCTGAAAGGACCGATCTGCATGTAGATCAGTACTTTTATTTGCACAAATTTTGAAATTTTATTTTTGTGCTGTAGATCGGTACTTCTAGAAGTACACCTTAGAAAAAAGTTGATTTAAATCAAAATAAAGCCAACACGGAATTCTAAAAGTACTGATCTGCATGTAGATCAGTACTTATTTTTGCACAAATTTTGAAATTTTATTTTTGTGCTGTAGATCGGTACTTCTAGAAGTACACCTTAGAAAAAAATCGATTTTAATCAAAATAGAGCCAACACGGACTTCTCAAAGTATTGATCTGCATGTAGATCAGTACTTATTTTTGCACAAATTTTTAAATTTTATTTTTGTGCTGTAGATCGGTACTTCTAGAAGTACACCTTAGAAAAAAGTCAATTTTAATCAAAATAAAGCCAACACGGAATTCTAAAAGTACTGATCTGCATGTAGATCAGTACTTATTTTTGCACAAATTTTGAAATTCTATTTTTGTGCTGTAGATCGGTACTTCTAGAAGTACACCTTAGAAAAAAGTCAATTTTAATCAAAATAAAGCCAACACGGAATTCTAAAAGTACTGATCTGCATGTAGATCAGTACTTCTTTTTGCACAAATTTTGAAATTTTATTTTTGTGCTGTAGATCGGTACTTCTAGAAGTACACCTTAGAAAAAAGTCAATTTTAATCAAAATAAAGCCAACACGGAATTCTAAAAGTACTGATCTGCATGTAGATCAGTACTTCTTTTTGCACAAATTTTGAAATCTTATTTTTGTGCTGTAGATCGTTGCTTCTAGAAGTACACCTTTGAAAAAGTTGCTTTTAATCAAAATAGGGTCAACACGGAATTCTGAAAGTACTGATCTGCATGAAGATCGGTACTTCTTTTTGCACAAATTGAAAAAAATTCATTCTTGCTGTAGATCGGTACTTCTAAAAGCACACATCAAAAAAGGTGCCTAAAATTGCAAATTAACACAATTGGCAATTCCGAAGGTACTGATATACATGTAGATCAGTACTTCTATTTGCACAAATTTGAAACTTTCATTTTCAGCACTGTACATCGGTACTTTTAACAGCAAACATCACAGAAAATAGCGTCAAAATCAAAAAGATCACATCATTGTTTTACTAATCATATTAAAGGTCTTTTACTCGACATTTTGAATTTCAATTAAAATATAATAAAAATATAGTTTATGTGCAAATATACATTTTTTAGCAAATCGAAATTTCATTTTGCACATGTAAAATGAAAATTAAAAAAATTTGATTTGCACATGTAAGATATATATTTTTTATGAATAACAATTTCAATCTGCTGATTTTGAAATTATTTTTCCATTTTACACATGCTGATCGAAATTTCCAATCTCAAAATAAGTGTACAAACAAATTGTAATTTTGATACTTCAATATGCAAAAAATATTTATTTTACATGTGCAAATTGAAATTTCGATTTGCAAAAAATATTCATTTTACATGTGCAAATCGAAATTTCGATTTGCAAAAAATATTCATTTTACATGTGCAAATCGAAATTTCGATTTGCAAAAAATATTCATTTTACATGTGCAAATCGAAATTTCGATTTGCAAAAAATATTCATTTTACATGTGCAAATCGAAATTTTGATTCGCAAAAAATATTCATTTTACATGTGCAAATTGAAATTTCATTTCGCAAAAAATATTTATTTACATGTGCAAATCGAAATTTTGATTTGGAAAAAATATTCATTTTACATGTGCAAATCAAAATTTTGATTTGGAAAAAATATTTATTTTACATGTGCAAATCGAAATTTTGATTTGCAAAAAATATTCATTTTACATGTGCAAATCAAAATTTCGATTCGCAAAAAAATATTTATTTTACATGTGCAAATCAAAATTTTGATTCGCAAAAAATATTTATTTTACATGTGCAAATCGAAATTTTGATTCGCAAAAAAATATTCATTTTACATGTGCAAATCAAAATTTTGATTCGCAAAAAATATTTATTTACATGTGCAAATCGAAATTTTGATTTGCAAAAAATATTCATTTTACATGTGCAAATCAAAATTTTGATTCGCAAAAAATATTTATTTACATGTGCAAATCGAAATTTTGATTTGCAAAAAATATTCATTTTACATGTGCAAATCAAAGTTTCAATTCGCAAAAAAATATTTATTTTACATGTGCAAATCAAAATTTTGATTCGCAAAAAAATATTTATTTTACATGTGCAAATCGAAATTTTGATTCGCAAAAAATATTTATTTTACATGTGCAAATCAAAATTTCGATTTGCAAAAAATATTCATTTTGCATGTGCAAATCGAATTCAATTTGCAAAAATACTGTTTGAGTGCCCATATACATTTAATTCAAAGATTTGTGCTTCTAAAAGTACGGTTATACATTTTGTACTTCAAAAAGTACCGATCTGCAATAAAAATGTGTTTTTTTCTTAAATGTGCTTTTAAAAGTACCGATGTACATGAAATGCAACTTTTTGTGCTTTCATAAAGTACCGATCTACAGTTTGTGCTTTTAAAAGTACTGATCTTCTTAAATTTTTCCTAATTGTGCCTATAAAAGTACCGATCTACAGTAAATTAATGGCATCACCATTACAAAATTTTATATAGCTAGTGTTACGTGTATAATTGAAGATTTTACACATGCATGTGGATACCCAACAATATACCCTAAATACCCATACCCAAAATTCCTATACTCAATACCCATGTATGGGTATTGCATACTCCAAACATTCAATCGCGATTATCTCAAAATCGATTTTTCGTAGATCGGTACTTTTAGAAGCACACCCTTCAATTATAACCAACCATACGCCGCAGCGCTGTCCACAGCGGGCGGCGGCCTGGTGTGCACGATGTACATGAGCGGCGTGGTCGACTGCTCGCCGACCGCCGGCGACTGGTCCACCCTCTTCGGCCCGTTGTTGGCGTACACGACAGCGGGGTCGGCGGCGCCGCCCAACCACGACGGCCGGTCGTCGGACGCCCTTTGAGGGGCGGCTGCCTGCTGGTCGCGCACCTGGGCGTTCTTGCCGCCGTGGCGCGGCCGGTGCTGCAGCTGGTTGCCGCCCGCCACCGCCGGCGGCGACTCGGAACTGTCGTCCACGCCCGGTAGTGATGGCATGTTGCCTGGGGGTGGTGTTGTTGTTTTTTTAAATTTAAAAATACGCTCAATGCTGTATCGTGTAAATACTCGTCCCGGGGTGAGACCAGAAGGCGACCGGAAAATGACCGGAAAATGCGACTTTTTCGACGTCAGTGAAAAAATTTTGCGCGCTGATTTTTGGCTCCATGTGGCCGCAAATCGTTACAAATACACTCAATGTTGTGCTTTTTGCTGTTTTCGTATGTATATTTACATACATACCGTATTTCCTCGAAATACCCCCCCCCCTCAAAATGAACACTATGAACTTATAAACCCCCCCTCGAAATACCCCCCCCCCAAATTGAGTGTATAGAGAACGTAAATGACAAAGGCTGCGGTTTGTCATCTGGGTAATGCAAAACACACGTTAAAAACGATGACTCTGTTATGTGAGAACAGTGATTATACGTCTACACACTTATACAAGTCTTTAGAGTCTTATAAATGGCGATTTTTGTTGCATTTTCGACGTCTGCGTACGTTTCAGACGACAATTTAGTACTTGGTTTTCAAAATATTTCTGGCGAAATAATAACCCCCCCCCCTCGAAATACCCCCCCTCGTTTAACCCCCCTCAAAATTCTCACTCTGAAAAAATAAACCCCCCGGGTGTATTTCGAGGAAATACGGTATACAGCGTTCCATGGCGCTGGCGCCAACGCCGATGGCGTCATGGCGTGACGCCTACTAATGGCGCCAGCGCCATGGCGCCATTCCGCCACTGTGAAGCTTAAATTTTAGGGGGGGGGCTGAGCCCCCCCCCCCGTTGGCCGGCCCCCCGTAAACAAGCAGCCCCGCCCCGCTCAAAAATCCTGGATACGTCCTGCTCGTAGGATAAGCAGTATCTTGTCTTCTCACAAAAAGCCTCGATACACCTCAGTATCACTTAGAAGCCCATGTTATTTCTTTAGGACTTCTACAGTCTGAGTCCAGTAAACAATATTTAATTTGATAACGTTCAATTTTTTTAAACGACCCCATTTGAAATTATCACAAAATTACGGGTAACCGCACGGCACCTCGAAAATTTACAAGCTACCGAAACCCCACTAGACAACAAAAGAATACGCCAAGGGCCATATCATGCAGCTCGAACGATACATAGTAATTTGACGTCATACTCGTTAACCCAAATGCGCACATGCCGCGCGGAACACCCAATGTGAGGCTGGCGGCGCACTTGCGCCCCGGGGCAGCGAAATGAAAGGCTGCCGCCCGCACCTCATTACGGTGGGCAAACTAGCGCCGCGCGGCACCCACCATTACATCGTATATCTATCTCAGTGGGACATCTGCGCCAGCCGACTGGACTGAGTGATGCGGTGACCCCGCCGCCGCGGCAGTCGTATAAGTGTCAGCGCACTGTATTGTTGCCGCACGCGGCAACTACTAATAAAGTTGCACTTGGGCAAGGCACGGTCTTGGTGGACAGTGGTCACATGCAGAGGCAAGTGAAGTTCCCTAGTGCAGCTGGGCTATGGAAGCTCCACTGAATGAGAACGCTAGATAACTATCGGAGCTGGGCGAGATAGCAAACTCGCAAATGCCAGCCGGATAAGCCACTTGATTGGCTCGCGCGTGGAATACCAATGCGCACTGAGATGCGTGCAGTGCAACGCATATCCCGCATAGTTGTTACAACGTATTTACGTTCACTCGATAAATACGTATACACGAGTACTGAGTAAATAGGTTTACGTTTCATCTGAGAAAAGTACCTGTACTCAGGGGTATCTTGAATTTTGACCCTCCGAGTGGTTGGATAGATAGCAAATCGCTCCTACGGAGGGATAGATAGCTGAAAAATTTTCTGGGGGGGTTGGGGGGGTTTGGCGGGGGGGGGTTGTGGTGGTTCGATATATAGGCTTTTTCGGGGCATAGAAGGAAGAAAAGGGAGAAAAATCGCTAAAAGTAGGTGTAAAATAGCTCAAAATGGGTATACAAGAGCATATAGTACTTAAAATAGCTGAAAATAGGCAGTTAGACGCATGAACCAGTGATTTTGGAGGTGAAAATCTATATAAGGGTATGAAAAATAGCGATTTTGAGCGAAACTTGGGGTATAGTTTCTGAAAAATCGCTCCAGATAGGTAGATGGCTGGGCGATTCGGGGGGGGGGGGTTTAGGGGGTAGTAGCCCAAAATTTTGCCTCCGGGATAGATAGATAGCGGAGAGGCCTTCGGGATAGATAGATAGCTGAGAGGCCTCCGGGATAGATAGATAGATGGGCGGTTTGGGCGGTGATAACCCCCCCCCATTCGAGACCCCTGCCTGTACTCGTTTTTACGTATACCTTTTGAAAGTACTCGAGTACAGAAAACGTATTTAAGATGGGCTTTTTACATACTTTTTCAAAGCCTAGAAGGGAGAAAAACAGGCAAAAATGTGCAAAACGATACTAAAATGAGTGATTTGAGTGAAAATTGGGGCAAAATTTATAAAAAATACTCACTTTACGTTTTGCGGGAAAAAGTATGCTTACTCCCGTTTACCCTCATCAGTAAAAGTCAAAATAATTTACTTTACATTTAATCTAGAGAGGTGAGTAAAAATAAATGCTTCACACTTACGTATACCTTGAAAAGTTACTTTTAACAACTCTGATTTCCCGCACCAGCCTAGAATAAATCATCAAACTCGAACACCAACCATCTTTATCCAGCACTTCGAATTTGATCTTCATATTTTTATACAAGCAAAGGCCGCCGCGCCGCTGCCGCATGCCCGCCTTCGTGCCGTCGGACGTGGCTGAAAAGAAGTGTGAATCACTTTTTAAAGTTTTTAAAGCGAATAAAAGTGAATAGTGGTTTGGAAACCGCAGATTATTGGCGTACTTTTTGTTCCTCCCCCATTCATTCGTTCATGTGTGGCTTGTTTGAAAAACGTTTTCTGTTAAATGAATTTAGTGCGCAAAACGAGTTTTTGTGAAACGAGTGCTCCTTTCAATGGTCCTAGTTATGCATCACGTTTTAAGTACATTGCTGAGAGGTGCAAGTATTTTAGCAGCGTCATTAGCACAAATGAACGGTGTGCCGTTTTCTACTGCGTTATAAATAATATCTTGAAAAGCTCAATTTCTCAAATACAAAGTTGATTGATAGTTGCCCAGGTGTGAAACGGCCATTAGAACAATTTCCGTTCCAGTCGCCGCCATAAAAATCACGAACAGTAAATCAACTAAAAACCCCATTCAACATGACAGTTGTTCTGAATGTGCACAGCGTCAACTTGCAAGAACATGGTAATTGTGTACTCGTTAAATAAAAAGCAAAAAGGAAACGTTGGTCCGTATTCATCAGTATCAATCTACGACAATTTTACGACATGTCAGATCACATATCTCAAGAAATTGATTTGAGCTGCTTATTTACGACCATCTCATTTGAAGCGAACGCAGCAGGAAACCGACTGGAGGTCGCCCGCTTCAAGTAACTTATTCAATCGCTGCATTTGAACGCAAATTCACCGAGAATCGATTTCAAACACGTCAATCACCCCATTCGGCATGACTCAGTGTCGCTGCCAAAAAAAAATCGGCGCTCGCATCCAATTCGATCGGTGGCACAATCAGCCAGTTTCATATCATCGACTGCGGGTTTGTATTTATACAAAACGATGCGTGCCCATCCCATTTTCGGGGCGGCGGCCGCGCGGCCAAACGCCATTACAATGGGCGCAAACAAACCGACGGTCGAACGTCGCGGCGGCGACAATACGCCGAGGTCGAGTGGAGTATCATGCACCGTGCCGCGCGGCGCGATGATACAATGGCTGGCGCATCTGCTGCTGCATACGACGAGTATTTTGGCAATGCGCCAAATGTTGGATGATTATGGAAGTGAATACATCATAATATATTTAACAAATTAATTAACATGATTCTAAGGTACCCAGTCGCACACACGATCGAACACAGTCAACAGTTGCACAACGCTTAGATAACCGACACTGTTTTGGGAACACTACTGAAAAATGGGGTTGAATGACAGTCAAAAGAAATTGCAAATGCAGGGTCTAGTTTTCGAAGGTGTTTTACAAGACAGTAGTTTGAACTATTTCCATTATGTTATTATAACATTTTTAACCAAATTCCACACAAGTTGTGCAGTTCAAACTTCACTTCAGCAAAATCTTCATGCTTAAAAAATAATTGCTCAAGTAAATATAGTCCCAGTCGCATTACAAATACAGGGGTGGGCATCTTCAGTTACCGCTGGGAAAATGCGATAGATTGAGCTACGGTTGAGCTATCAGAATGAAATTTTAACACAATGGAGTAGACTCCATAGGACACCTATTCTGAAGTTTGCAACCCAAACGGCCACATTTTGGGTGAATTGTGGAACACACGGTTTTTAGTGTAATTTTGTGACTTGGCGTCACCCATAGGATAAATCGAGGGTGGTATTTGAGGGGGGGGTCATCGGTCGTTGGTGTCGTCCCATTCTGTCGTACATCGGCCGATTTTGATGCCCTTTGAGTATGTTGTGGTCGGGGCTACTACCAAATTCTTTTTTTACTCGAATAGTCCCCCAGTCCAGAGATAAGGGGGGTGAAGTCACAAAATTACACTAAAAACTGTGTGTTCCACAACTCCTCCAAACTGTGGCCGTTTGGGTTGCAAACTTCAGCATAGGTGTCCTATGGAGTCTACTCTATTGTGTTAAAATTTCATTGTGATAGCTCAACTGTAGCTCAAGCTACCGCGTTTTTCCAGCGGTAACTGAAGATGCCCACCCCTGTATTTTTTGGGATTTATTCGGTAAATATTTGGTATTTATTTTATGTGCCAATTCACACACAGGATCACATAAAAAGACATTGTTTCTGTTGATTTGTTGCATTTTGGTGTCCATTTTTGTCCACTCTTAACATTTAACGTAGTTTCCCCATTCAGGTGGCAACCTGCAGAATCAATTCCACTTTCCATGTCACTTGACCACTTTGCTTCGCCACCACCGTCCCCACGACATAACAAGCCGTTCCTTCAACCAGTTTTTGCAATCTCACAGCCAGCTGCCGCCCGCGTCCATGATATCATCGCGAATTTACACACAAAAGAAAATGTTGATATATTTGAAAGTGCACCGCGGCCGACAAACACACACGCGCACAAACGCACATCTTTATGGCCCATGCGGCCACAGGTAATACAGATAATGATGTCTGTTTGTATTTCGGAGTCTGATGATAATATAGACGCGACTCCCCGGTGGGCCATTAGCGGAAACGCAAGAGAGGCGCGCGCGGGGGGTAACGATGGCAAACCCGCTGGAAAAAAGTACTTATTCAACTTTTTAAGTATTTTTTTCTAAAACGAATTTTCGAATTTGATTTTTTCCCGAAAATAGTTTCCGAATTTTCGACCCTTTTTGATTACTTTTCGAATTTTCCAATCTTTTAGGACTTTTCGAAAAAAAATTGCAATAAATTACTGCATTTTAAATCTTTGTTTGCCATCGTTAGCGCGGGGGGCAGATCGCATGAGAAAACCGCGCCTGGGCGCATGACCTCCAGCGGCGGCGTTCGCGTTCGCCTCTTTATGAAGAAAACCGACCGCGATGCATATCAATGCGGTAACGCATTATGATTCGAAAATAATCTACGCGCATGATATTCAAGGTCGTTTCCAAGTTTAGACTTATTTAGGAGGAAACGATGCATCATCGAATAATACGGAAATCAGCCGAATTTTGGGGCGTGGCTTGGAAATTCATCCACTTACGAGAGAAGAAGATTGAACTGTAAAATCTAGATGGAAAAGGCGATTAGCCATGCAATATTCCGTCCGACCGGCCCACAAAGTGCACGCTTCAATGAACAAGAATAAGTGACGGACTAACGTCGAAAATCAATGCATCGTTAGCAATTCCCCCCCCCCCCCCTTGCTCAGTCGAGCGGGAGAAATTGTAAAACGAAGTAAGAACAATGCCACCATCCACGTAAGAAAATTGGCCGACTGAAATGAAATACTGGGAAAAGTAGTAGGAATTAAAACACACCCCTTCCGTACTTATTTAGTACAACGCCCCCCCCCCCCCCCCCCAAAACAACAACAACAACAAAAAACACAAATCAACTCACAAATAAAATAATAACTCTGTCCGGGCCTGTACTCCAAGCCCCCTGGCAGCGGCGTGAAGCTTCTAAACACGAGCGAAATATCCGAGCGCTCGTGCGGCGTGCGGCACACGCCCACCAAGCGCGCGTCCGCCTCCAGCTCGCACCTGTCGTAGGCGCGCCGCGATACCTGACAGGGGGTAGTGATGGATTGGAGGTGGATTGAGTTTGAATTAGATTGATTTTGGGTGGTTGCAGATTTTCCTGGGCTTAATTACGCAAGTGGAGGAGTAGAAAACAAGTGCAGTAAAAAGTATTTGAAACGTAAAATGGGAAGTGATATGGCAAGTAAAAAGTAAAAAGCTAGGTAAAACGAGGAGTAAGAACTTCTCACTTATCATTTTAGATTTTACTCGCCATTTCACTTCTCATTTTCTTCGCTTTTAACATTTTACGTACAATTTCACTTCCCAAATGTGTTCCATTACTTTTTACTTGACATTTCACTTCGCTTTTAACTCTTTAACTTAACTTTTAACTTCCCAAACGTTTTTTTAACTTCTCCACGAGCGGAATTGGCAACTGTTATCGACTATTTTTCCTGTGCGAACGTTTCCAGTGTTTATTATCATGATCAATGATTCACTCCATTTCGTACATACCTAGTTTTAAATTTTCTTGCAAAAAACACGGCACGTTGGCACGGTGCCATTTATCACAAAAGAACGGCTTCTCCGAAGCCGCTAACAAAGCGCCTAATTCCTAGGCACATCATCCAGGCGACTATCAATCAATCTAATGGTTGGTTCGCTGAGAAAGAGCGTTGATGCACATGCGGCGCGCATCTAATTTGGCTGGCCGCTAGCAGATCAGTACCTGCAGCGTGCGCGGCACTGCAATGCACTGCACTGCACCGAACACAGAAGGGGTGCTAATGGTTCAAGTAGTGTGCTAGCAGATTACCTGCACTTAGCCGACTGCACTTTGCGGCGAATTATGCGGTGCGAACGTCCATTACGTTCATTGGATGATTGGAGGTGAGAGGTAACGCGGCTACTTCATTTCGCCATCCCTCATTTGTCGTGTGAAATTGAAATTCGACCTGAATTAAGCTATCAAAAGCCGGGAAATGCGTGCATCTGATTGGCCCCCTAATGTGTTTCCATTATACAAGCGTGTTTAGATTGCTTTACCTTCAGGGTAGAGAGCGAGCATAATAAATGTGAGTAAGCAAATTGAGTGAAATTTGCTGATATTGAATTCCCATAGACATGAAATTGAATGGGGCAGACGTTACGGTGTGTAAATAAATAACGGAATTCAAAGTGCAAAGCGACTCAAGTGAGTTAACAGAGTCGAGTGTGTGGTCTTCAATGGGGGATAGCGTTGCGGGGGGGGGGGGTTCTCTCTCAAATCCATCTATCCCGGAGGCCGCTCAACTGTCTTCTAGAAAATTTTGAGCTATTTTGCCCCATTTTCACTGGAAATCGCTACATTTTTCACGTTGATCGACCTATACACCTTCAAAATTGCTATTTTTCGTTATGTATGCCTATTTTTAGCTACGTTTTTCTATTTGTGGCTATTTGCACCAATTGTTAGCGATTTTTCTTCATACACGCAGCGATTCACCATTGAAAAAGACTATATATTGAACCCCCGCGAAACCCCCCCCCCCCCCGCATTCGGACACCGTAGTAAATCATTATCTCAGCATCCCTGCCCACTAGACCATAAAAATCTACCAAAATTAAACACCCCAAAAACGCACACACCCAATTGATTATGTGCATTAAAAAGGAACATGAGTGCCCCAGAAACGCATTGCCGTCGTGGTCAAACGGCGGCAATTCAGCCAGTGCATTGGTGTGCGGCGAAAATAAACTGCCGTCGAGTGCGGACATAACCGATCGAGTCTTGACGCGGCAGCTGACCTCGGCGCGGCGCGTTGCCGCGTCAAGGACTCGGTGCCGTGCACGGCGCACCTGCCGGCGACACCGATCGTCAACTGACCCCACGACTAATTGTGTTCCAGGCGGGGGTAAGATAAGCATGTCGGCCGCGTGAGTGCAGCCGGACAAGGTGTCATAACGCATCACCGTCACTTGTACCAACATCGGCGCGAGTGCCAGCCGCGTTTCAGGGTTCGGCCCACCGCCCGTGTTCGACGCATGATTGCCACGGGCCGGTCACACACACCCGCCGTGATATTGATACAATAAACTGCCGCGGACAATGAATGCGGCGAGGCATATTGCGGTAGCGGCTGCGGGGCGCTTCCGGCAGCGGCGTTCCCGCGGGCAACCCCCCCCCCCCCCCCGTTGCGTCATGCCCTCTCACCCTTACATACTAATTACAAATAGAAATTATTACCCGCGCGGAGATACGCAGCACTACTAAAACCTACGAACGGCACGCATGTACACATCCGTGTTTCAGTTTGCGCCACTGTACGACCGCGTTGACTCATCGAAATTTCCGTGGTCAGACTGGAAACAAGTGTCAGCATTCAACAACGTCACGCAATGAATTAGGCGGCTGGGCGCACGTCACCACGATTTGTGACTTACTATCGGCATGGGAAATTCAATTTATTTACATAGGAAACCAATTTATATGCCCAGCTAAGTAATGCATAGCTTCACACAGCACACGAACACCCAGCCGCGCACATCAAAATTCAATGTTGCCACAAATACTAGTTTACCAACAGAAGTAAACTCAAATTAGGTGCTTATAAATTAGCTGTGAACAAATTTGAGTTTACCAGAATGGGTTATTTTAAATTTTCGTCAACTTATTAACAGGGGGAAATACCAATTCACCAGTTGACAGGACTCTTCAGCCCGGTAAACTAAAATGCGTCCAAAGACCATTTATGAGTTTACTAAAGTCCAGTTTACTGGCAGTCAAGTAGTGTGCGCAGCGCCAACATGTATGATACATCGAAAACTCCACTCACAAAGTAAATCTGCGAGAACTCGATCTCGTCCTCGTCCATGAGGAACTGCTGGTCGCCGCCCAAGTAGGGGCAGATGATGTCCACCTGGTCGAGTATCTGCACCTGGAACACGTGCTCCGTGTTGTCGATTCGGAAACTGCGATGTGGGTTGAGATTGGGGTAAATGTGAAATGTTAAAAAAAATTTTTTTGTGTTTTTGAATTGAACTGTCATATTTCATGAATTCCCAGTTTTATTTGACCTTATCCGTGAACATTTGCGCATTGATAACGGTTCGGTCACGTCAAATGAGACAGTTAAAACTCAGCGGGCCCGGTAGCGAACATTCATAAAATAGGATATTTATTAGCCGTATTTGTGTTTTACTGTTTGAAATATTGTAAGGCAATAAATCGGCGGGACGCGCGCGCGCAGCTGGTTCAAACAACGGCCGCGGCACCTGCCACCCAGCGACCGCTGCCGATGCACAAATTGCGTCGCCATTAAAATTAGAAAGTCAAATGAAACGAGCCGCGCCGCTGTGACGGCGTGAAACGGCACAATTGGCTGACCGCGCTACTGGTCGTATAACTTGCGTTATTAGTCCCAATTCTGAATTTGGGTGAGCGTTATGCGAATACCCGATCACTCTGACCACTAACTCATGACAGGCGAACTATTTATTCAATTTGATAGGGCTTGGAACAACGCTGTTTTTACAATGCCCTCTTATAAATGTGTTTGATGGAGGAGGCAGGTAAACTGCAAAAATGTGTTCTTAAATGGGTAGCAGGGTAGGGTTGGGGAACCGAACCGACCCGAACCGAACCGAACCGAGAACCGAGCACTATTTTGGAACCGAGAACCGAGAACCGGAACCGAGCTTGAGAACCGAACCGGAACCGAGAACCGGCACTTATACCCGGAACCGAAGTAAATACCCGAAAGAACCGAAATTTTCTAGGAATCTTAAAGTTTTTAAACAGCGTTTTTTCAACACCTACATCTAAGCCTTTAAACAGCAGCTGAACATCTTGGTTCAGAATTGCAAAATTCATCTGTTTGCAAAATGATTGCGCGGGAGCGTGTAATTTCACATATACTCCAGCGACATTACACCTTACAATGAAATCTACCATATCCCACCTGAATAAATGAACAAACATAAAAAAATTTCATCATATTTATCAAATTGCTTTGATAAATATAATGAAATTTTTTATGTAGGTATGTTCATTTATTCAGATGGGATATGGTAGATTTCATTGTAAGTTGTAATGTCGCTGCAGTATACACATTATCAATGGTATAATAGTTTTCAATGGTTTTGTGGCAGTTAACCGTAGTTGGCAAAAGTTATTTATATTTGTACTCAAAATAATACGCGTATTTACTCACTCGCGTACTATTTACATAAATACATTCACGTTTCCTCCAGAAAAAATACCAGTACTCATTTACTCGTGTACTTTTTGAAAGTACGCGAGTACAGAAAACGTATGTTTGCTTTTACACTTTTTTAAATATCAGTATTTTTATAACAACTCTGATTTCTGCATTCTACCATGAAATAATAAGCTGTGATATGCTCCTGTAGTATGAAATATACAACCAATGTAAATACCTACACATGTAAACACATGTAAACTTGGGTATATTGTTTTTCTGTTGTTCAGCCGATTATTACCCGATACCCGGTTATTTTATTACCCGGAACCGAAATTTTGATCATTTTAGAACCAAAAGAACCGAACCGGAACCGAGTTCAAGAACCGAACCGAGAACCGGAACCGAAAATTTTCAGGAACCGAGAACCGATACCCGAACCGAAATCTTTTGGAACCGAGAACCGAGAACCGGAACCGAAAATTTTGAAATTCCCAACCCTATAGCAGGGGTCTCCAATGGGGGGGGGGGGTTGGGGGGTTGTATTTGAAATTTCGTGCTTGCATGCAAAATTTAGAAATATACTTAGTGAACGAGTACTAAAAATATGGGCCACCACTTCAAAAACTGTTTCTATGCATGCATTTCAAAAAGTGGTAAAAAGCGTAAAAATGCTGGCCATCACAAGCCCACTCAAAAAATATTCAGGATACATCCCAAGCGACATATATCAAATAATTCACAATGTATTTAGAAAATCAGCATAAAGTTTAGTTTACTTTTCTGAAAAAGGGCAGAACTTCTTTTGATACATATTTTTTTATATGGATATTGGTAGTGGACCATAGTACAACTGTTGTGTGCACGGGAAACAGGGCTCACAGCGTACTGAGTCTGTGGCGCACAGGCAGTGATTCACAGTTGAGTTGATGAATTGGCAAGTGGGCCTTGAACAATAGGCGAAGCCAAGTCCACAGAGCCAACAACCAAGGATGGAGAAATTGCGTTTGAGATGTGGTGTCGTTGCGTTTTGTGTGTAACGTCGCTCGGCGACACAGGTCTCAAAGTCTTAGCATCTCATATTCATAGATGGTCACCCCCCGAAGGGGACATGAATAATGAGGGAAATGAGTCAATGAACATCAACTGACCTAAACACCCAAGTGGTCACTACTCAAGATTGGTTGAAACATAAAAGTTAACGGTTCAGACCAATCACTCCAAACCTATCCAACCATAGGAATGCAAGTGTATATAATGTAGTAGACTCTGACTACAACAGTCCCCCCCAAGTTCACCCTACAGGGGGAACTGACAGAAAAACAATAATCAAATTCATACAAAAATCACAACAAACACCAATTACAATAGAATAACAACATTCACCCAATAAACAGAAATGTCACCATTGTGCATGATCACTTAGCCTTGGAGTGTTCCTTGCCTTTCCTGTAGTTCCTCTATCCCTTGAATGCCATCACTGGTGCACTGACTGCTGGTTGCTGGTTGGGTGGTATGTTGAATGGGTGATAAGGCTGATTTGGATTCTGGTACTTGGTGATTTGATAAACTGGTTGGGGATGTCAGGGGAGATGTTGGGAGGATTTTACTTGGTTGTGGGTGTCCTCTGTTTTGATGGTTGGGTGTGTGGGTTCTGCTGGTGTTGCCGATTGACAACTGGGATGGTTAGGCTGTCGGTGTTGCTGCTTGACATCCGACCTGTTTGCCTCAGTTCCTGGTGTTTGACAACTGGGGGTTTTAGGCTGTCGGTGTCTCTGTTGGACAGCCGACCTGTTTGCCTCTGTTGCCAGTGTCTCTGCTTGCCGACCAGGGTTTTTGGGCTGTCGGGGGTTGCAACCGCTGCTGGGTTGCTGTTTGCAGTGTTGGACATCATTGTGTCCCTGCTTACGCTCAATTGGCGTCATATGCTTGTCGCTTGCTCTGGACGGCAGAAGGTGTGGGGACCGCTGTTGCTAGCGGCGCTACCACGGGCCGGAAGGTGTGGGGACCGCTGTTGCTAGCGGTGCTACCACAGGGCCGGAAGGCGTGGGGACCGCTGCTGCTAGCGGCGCTTCCACTGGCCGGAAGGCGTGGGGACCACTGTTGCTAGCAGCGCTACCACGGGCCGGAAGGTGTGGGGACCGCTGTTTCTAGCGGCGCTACCACGGGGCGGAAGGCCAGGAGGGTGCTGCCGATGTCACCGGGGGACAATCGGTGGCGGGTTCGTATGGCTTGAGATGTTTCAAGCCAGTGTGGTCACCATGTTGTGTGCACGGGAAACAGGGCTCACAGCGTACTGAGTCCGTGGCGCACAGGCAGTGATTCACAGTTGAGTTGATGAATTGGCAAGTGGGCCTTGAACAATAGGCGAAGCCAAGTCCACAGAGCCAACAACCAAGGATGGAGAAATTGCGTTTGAGATGTGGTGTCGTTGCGTTTTGTGTGTAACGTCGCTCGGCGACACAGGTCTCAAAGTCTTAGCATCTCATATTCATAGATGGTCACCCCCCGAAGGGGACATGAATAATGAGGGAAATGAGTCAATGAACATCAACTGACCTAAACACCCAAGTGGTCACTACTCAAGATTGGTTGAAACATAAAAGTTAATGGTTCAGACCAATCACTCCAAACCTATCCAACCATAGGAATGCAAGTGTATATAATGTAGTAGACTCTGACTACAACACAACCAACATACAATGTGTACACTTCTCTACTCTATACATTTCTTACTACACTTTACTAGCACATGCTTGCTAGGCAATTACAAAAACTTATTTAATTGAAAAAACGTCATTCCCTTAATTCTCTCATAAAAATCACTTTTTTCACCCTTTTACCGATTCTGTATTTTTTACAATTTCCACCGCTATTATGTCCAATTGCGAAACATGACATTGTTGAACAACTGACATAGCAGGTCAAATCCAAATGGGGCCTGCAACAGTCATTCGACCAATATATTTATGGCAGTCAAAAATCTTCACAGGCACAATATTTCCCTTTTTTTCTCTGGAACATAGGAACATGACCAATCCAATCATGAATAACGAGACGGTCGCAAGTAATCCAGCTGTTCAGCTGTTGAATGCATGTAGAATGCAATGAGTAACAACTCATCAACAACCGCTGAGAAACATCGTGTCAATCAAAGCGAGACAATACAATTGAAACGCCCAGCTGCTCGATCGCGGGTGTCATGAAACCACTCGTTCGAGTGACATCTGACAGTCATTTCGCCTCAATCAACGGACGACCGCCTGACAAAGACACGTTCATCAAAATTCCCCTGCCGGGCCCCCAGGGCCCAGAAATTACGATGTAAACAGCGACCAGACATGCCGCGCTGCAACAACCCCAATCCAGAGCCCACCCACAGCCAGGCACGAAGTTGCCGCGCGGCGGCAAAGTTTCGATGAACAACGCATCAATTAGGAAGTTCATTATAGACCCCCGAATGAATCAAGAGATGGAAGAGAGATGTGAAATTTGAGTATTTCCTGTGCGAGCTTGTAAAAACAGCAAACAAGCGGCGAACGGCCGATGTTTCTGCTGCAGCTGCGATGGCACCGAGCAACGCGTAACAACTGCACAGCAGCGCGGCGCGGCCGCGCTCACTCATTAGTGACACGGTCGCGTCAGCTGGCAAACTTGCGGCACAGTTGCGCACTTTTTCACCCACCCAACTACATCCGCTTTACATTATCTACTCGTGTATCTCTGTTCGCGAGGGCTTATTGTTTGGCTGTGACCTGCGCAAACTTCGGGGCGGCGCGGCGCGCCAAACTTGTCGAACATGGCACTGCCGGGCGCCGCGCCGCCGGCCCGTAGGATTGAGTTTCGCTTTGCTGACGTCTCGGCTAGCCCAAATGACTACGTGAAGCTTTGGGGCGGCAAGTGCAGCCGACGCTACAGGTTGCCACACTTGTGAGCAAACCGGCGGCCGGTAGTTGAGTGCGAATTTCTAAATACTGTGCGCTGCGGGTGAATAAGCGGGCTGGTTGAACTTCCAAACGAGTGCTAATGGGGTGCGCTTCACGCCGAGTTGACATCGCGTTACGAGCTTAAATACGTTGCAACTACACCAGCGCCACTCGAAGCTGCCAAACATGAACTCGCCGCGGTGAAGCCGATTACATGTTTAGTGTGTAGGGAAAGGTTAGACCACCGATGACATCAACCAGATTTTGACTCGAACTGCACACACACAAAAATGCATACGGAAGTAGATCATGCGAAACGCTCAGTGTGCAATTGTCAGCAGGTAAATATGAGTAAAATTTAGAACGACCAAATCGTATTTAGTCGTCCGCAATTTCGGCAAACTTTGCATATTTATTTGGGAACATACATACCATTCTATGTTTACAATTGCATCGCGCTCGGGTAGGTGACAACCCGGCGCAGTGTGCCATGCATTTTGTTTAGTTTTACAGGTATGTCAACTTGTGTTTGCACATGGGCGCACTCATGAAATTCGAATTATACGATGAGAATCGTGAATTGGATGCAATGCAAGTAAATGCGTACCCGAGAGCGGCGCCGGCCGCGTTAGCACGAAAGCCGCCGCGCTTGTAAATTATGGATGAAAACGAAATTCCATTGCGCCGCGCAGGAGAGTTGTGAAAAGTACCGATCGTTTTTCAAAGTATACGTAAACGTAACGTAAATATTTTTACTTTTACTCATGAGTAAACGTGAGTAACCTACTCTCCACCAAGAAAACGTAAACGAGAGTACTTTTGAGAAATTTCCCCCAATTTTCGCGTGAACTCACTAATTTTCATAACGTATTGCCTATTCCAGCGTATCCATAGCGCTGCTATATCCAGCACTTTTTGCTACAATTGTCCTTATATACACATTGTTGATTATTTTCCCCATTTTTCCCCTTTCCCCTCAAATTTTTCCCTTCTATGCCTTCAAAAAGTCTATATAGACTAGCCGAAACACGCTTTCTTTACTCGAGTACTTTCAAAAAGTATATATAAAAGTGTGTACTGAACTTTTTAAAGGGGAAACGTAAACGTATTTACTCAGTACTTGAGTATACGTATTTTGCGAGTAAAAGTAAATACGTTTTAACAACTATGGCGCGCAGCACCCAACATCACGTGTCAAGTAGACCACTTGCATATCGCAAATACTATTTTGCACTAGACCAGATGAAAATTTCATGCCTACCCCAAAAGCACCCACTCAACATTGTAAACATTGAACCACTCATTTCATTGAATGAAATGAATTTCTTTCAAAATCAAAGCAATAAATTTTTGCGAGCCGTGCAGCGACAGGTGACCGGCAGCGCCGTCGCAGCTGCTGCAAGTGTCTCATGAATCAGCGCCAAACTGCACACAGTCACATGCAATGGGGCTATGCCGCAGAGCACTGCGCGACCTCTACGATGATTGATGTGGTGCTTGTGTGGGCCGGTCCGTTGTTACGACACGAGAATGTGATATCGCTGTTCGGCACTGTGTTCGTCCAATGCAAACAAAACCCAGACAAAGCCGAACAAAGCAGAGACAGGTTCAACGTGCAAGCATGTTTGCTAGCGAGAGTAACACTCATTAATCAAATGCAAAGGTCACACGCAATTCAATTTCAATGTCGAGAGCAAATTTCGTGAGCAAACAAATGATTCCCATGGAGCACACAGATAGCGCATGTGCAACAAAATAGCCCGAAAACAGCCATCTGTGTCCCTAGTTTCGATCCGGCAAAGTCGGATATCGGGCGGCGCGGCGGCGGTGACAAATGGGCGGCCCGCTGCTCCCTTTTTCCGGTCACCGCAGCGAACGGACGCGCGCGACAACGAAACCTTGAGATGGAATCGACAAATTGGGCCACAAATGACATTTTACAACCCCCCCCCCCCAACCGCAATTTCGAAAATATCTGCGTGTCCATTCACAACATTGTGATTGAAGGGCGGCGTGCGGAACTGAACTCATGGATTAGTGTCAACTGCGGGCCTCGCCCGCGCGTGGAACAAGGCGGCAATAACACGGCCATTTTCGGTCATTTAGAGGGGCGGAAGAGACCTAAATATGCATTGGTTTCAGGTACGGCTGGCAGATGCCGCGCATTGTTTACAAATGCCGCCGCAGAGGCGTGGCCCCACTGCGACAAAGTGCCCGCTGCCAGCATGCCGATGCATGTGCGATACGCCGGAATTCAATTTTCATTGTCATTCGCGCGGCCACATTCGTATCAGTCATAAATCAGACCATATCCCTGTTCGATCACGGCCGGCTCCCACCCAAACCCGACCAATCCAGTGCACATGGATTTTCCCCAAACCGAAACTCTGCGGCTGCCAGATCCATATATCAGCGTATCCATGCACTATAATCAGAGGCCCTTTCAAACCGGCCGCCCAGGAGGCGAACACACGCGCTGGCTCATGCTTCAACGGACCTGTTTAGACTGGCCACCCGTTCCCACCAGGCGAACATCCCCAGCTAGCTCGACTATCATTAGAAATGAATACGTTATGCACTGGTCGAACGACCGCGGCGGGCTAAATAAGGCCGCCGGAATGCACATGCCTACCGCGAAAAGGCACTGAAGCGGCGACAATTAGTGGCGCTGCTGAAAGCGGCCGCTGATTGCGGCACCAGCACCGGCGCCGTGATCCCGTAATCGAATCAATTGTCTACACTAGCTAATGGCCGGAGAGCGCCGAGCCGGCGTAATTGGCGTGACCGATGTCAGGCGGCCATCTAGAGTCTGCAGTCGCACTGTGCAGTGCACTGCGAGCAGCCTCATCAAGCTTGCGCAAGCATTCATGCCGCGGGTCAAGTGCGCTGCGCGCGGAGTCAAACACGCGACCTCTGACCGCGCGACTGGGGGCACTCCCAGAGCCTGTAAAATGTCAAATGTCCTGCAAAGTGTCAAAAGTCATGGAAAATGCCCGGTAAAATGGTTGCCATTTTACATGACTCTTGACACTTTGCATGACATTTGGCATTTTACAGCCTCTGGAATAGTCACCAGGATGCATCGCAGTGCACTGCACCGCAGAAAAGGGGCACGCGAGCGCACTTCCCGCAGCCGCGTGCGTAACGAGCGGCGGCAAGACTGAGCGCTTGTTGCCGCGGTTCGTGGCACATTTCAACGAGGCCAGACCGTTTCATATGCTGACCGTTTCATATGCTGCTGTAAAGCATCACCTCATATGCCAATTAGCTATGATTCATATGCCAGCATAAAATCGTTTCATGCTCGCCAAATGCTACATCTCAAATGCCATACTGCATCGATTCATATGCTGTAGTACTATTGTTTATGTGCCATACTTTTTGTTTCATACTCATTTTTTGCACATTTCAAATACTGCCCAGATGCTTTACTTCACATGCCGCTTCCCGCTGTACATAAATAACTAACAAATGCGCACAACAAATAAATGACACTAAGATGCGATAAATATTGCATGTGTATACATGCCGCCGCACATCAAAAAATAACAAATGCACACAATGAATAAGTGACAAAAATCTGCGATAATGTGCATCGAATGCATAAATATTGAATGTATAGGTAAATTGAACTTTGCTGCGTAAGTGCTGAAAAATTAGAATGAAGCACTGAAAAATTGAGTAATGTGAGAGTAAGTATTTATATGATTAGATAAGATAAATATAATTATATAGATATAGGCAAAGCGAGTCTTAAAATGTGTGCCTTGTATCTCACCTTTGTAGAACTCACCACATACAGCGATGGGATTGTGATTGACGTTGAGAACGCATGATCGGGAGGGCAAATACCTATTCATCAAATCGCGCATTTGTTTTGCTAATAAATTTGTCAATTTGACGGTGCTTTTGTCATACGTATTAATTTGCCAGTTTGGCAGAAGTTTTATCATACACAGCGGAATATTCATCATAAAGGGGGGTGTCTATTCGTCATAACACAAAGTATAGTGCAGCTGTTTATGTCAAATACAGACCTAAGATTGGTCATATTGCAACTTACACTGGCCAGGAACAATACATATCTGTTGACCTTTGTAAATAAATCCCAACAGGAAGGATAATCCTTAAATGTATGAGGAACCTTAAACCTTAAACAGATGAGGGAATTATAAATGGAACAATAATAGTGTAAAGTAGAGAGGTGTGTTCTAATAGCATTTATTGTACACTTTTTATAGTGGCCTTTATCTATTTTTGTATTTTTGAATTTAAGGATAAATAAATAGGTAGAGATATTTATGAATGAATAGAAATTTTTATTAGCAAAAGATACATATTTTTCATTTGAAATTTCAATTTGCAAAAAATACAATTTATTTACATTTGCAAATCAAAATTTCTATTTGCAAACTATATCTTTTATATGGGCAAATTGAAATTTCTATTTGCAAAAACATTGATCTGTTTGAAAATCAAAATCGAATCAAAATTTTATCAATAGTTTATCAAATCAAAAATCTCATCTCAAACCTTTAACCTCAATTTTAACTTTTAAAATGCAATTTTGAAAAATATATAAATATTTGAGGACTTTTGGAATGAAGCTCTTCAAGTGGCATCACAATTTTCCATGGAGACAGTGCACAATTATTATAACACTTTCCTCTTTTGAATGAACCACCAAATTATGAGAAATATTTTTACTGCCACTTATACTCCTTTGAATAAAGCACCACACCTTGCAGTATGATAAATATTCCGTCTGTATGACGAATTGCCCGCACTTGAAACTTAATCCTATGATGAACTGCCTTCACCTACTGGCAAATTGTCCGCGTGTATGACAAATATTAGGTTTGATAAATAGGCAAAAAAATATGCGAAATTTATTTGTATGATAAAAATGCGGTTTGATAGAAACATAGGGAGTCAATCGGGATTGGGATAATCCCTTTGAAACACCGCATACATAAATGGCATAACAAGTGTGTACAAATGCAGCATATGAGACGTGAAAAAAATGTGTATGAAACAATAGTGAGTGAGTATATCAAATGCAGCATTAAATGGAATATGAATCGTGCATTATTAGTGGCATGAGACAATTTTTTTCCAGCATGTGAGTCGTAGCACATTAGCATTTGAAACAAAGCACTTCAGCATATGAATCAGTGCTTTTTCCTAGCATTTGAATCGGCCAGCATATGAAACAGTGCAACCTCCATTTCAACGGAACTGCGCCAGAACGTCGTTTAAGGGGAAACGCGAAAGCTTATCACTCGGAAATACACGCGTAATTTCATAGTCAGCAAGCACAGAAGATTCCACATAGTAAACGGCACGAGGTTTTCACTCGATTTAAAATTGACAAAAACGATCTCGTTTGAGAGCCGGCAAAAGATCACGAGGTGCAGGCCAACGAAAAAGTCCTTGCGGAAGTCCGTACCCCGTGTCAAAGTGATTTTCGTCCCGTCTCTCATGAAACACGGCCGCCGCCGCGGCAGCGTGCAGCGGTTCAGTTCAGTGCGGTGCAATGCGCAGCGCTGCAGAAATTTCGCGCACATGAATGAAGCGCAATGCCCCGCATCCAGCGGCGGCTATCTGTGGGCATCAAGGCGAGAAAACGAACTGAGTCGCGCGGCGCGGCGGCGCGGCCGAGCTCAATAAGACCGAGATTGGCATATCTCTCTGCAGCGGCTGCTGCAACACAGTTAGCGGGGCATGTCGCTGAAATTTATATTAGCGCATGAGCAAAAGGGGCAGCTAATCGCAGCGGGGATACTTAGCATGTGCTCCCTCTCATGTGCAGTCCACGCCACGGCGGCATAGTTGTTAAAACGTATTTACATTGACTCTAAAGATATGGATACTCAGGTACTGAGTAAATTAATTTACGTTTTGTCAGACAAAAAATAGCTGTACTCACATCTACGCGTACTTTTTGAAGTATGCGAGTACAGAAAACGTATTTCTGAAAAACTTATATAGGATTTTTCAAGGCATAAAGGGAAAAAGGGCGAAAAAAAACTGAAAATAGCCAACGATAGCTAAAAATAGGCAAAAAGCACATGAACTAATCAACTTGAGCGTCAAAATGGACACAAAAGTTGGAAAAGAAGTGTTTTTGAGCGAAAATTGGGGGACAATCTCTCAAAAATATTCATTTTGTTTTCCAGGGATAAAAGTATATCACTCACGTTCACTCATGAGTAGAAGTGAAAAATTTATTTTACGTTTTCTGTACTCGACAGTGAGTAAAAAATATATACTTTACGTTTACGTTGAAAACAGTTCACTACTCTTAACAACTCTCCACGGCAGCGCACTGCATTACAAATGATCCATTTTACGAGCACTGAAAACGCGCCTTTCACTCGGCGCAGCGGGAAGCGGGGCGAAACCGTGCATCACCCACCCTAACGCATCATGCAATAAAAACAAACTCACATTGGATTTGTAGAGTTCCAGTATATATTGGGCAGCCGTCTGGCCGTAGCCGGCACGGCCGCAGCGGCGAATAGTAAAAGCAGTAATAATACGTGCGCACAGAGTGCCGCAGGTCGGCCGCCATCAGCGTGCGAGTGTCTCTCGTTTCTCCTCAGCGCCGCGGCATGAAATCGCCTCTCGACTGCAGCTCGACTAGAACTCAAATCCGCCGCCGTGTCGTCGATATCAGATGTCGGCGTCGACGGAATCTCGACGCGGCCATTTTGTCCGCAGTCCGACCTGGTGGTCGACGGCGAGCCGGGCGCCAGCGCCGACGTGCTCGGCAGCAACTCGTCCGGCGTGCAGCTCATGCTGAGTGGAGAAAATGTCACGCTGGTTACTGTGGTGAAGAGATGTTGAAATTCAAAAATATCGAGTGCCGGCTCAATTACACGCATATTTCTATCGGAAAGTTGAAGCAGGATGATTTTAAGTGACGCGCATGCGAGGTCGCATAGGGCAGTCACCATCGATCAGCCGAATCGTGGTTGACAAGAGAAAGTTGACGTAATTCCAAAACTCCAAATATGCACGATAAGTTGGGTTAAATCAGACGTCTCCCTGTATACATAGATGTGTAAACTGAGCGATTTGCGCACCTAAATATACAATGAACGTCGTCTAAATTAACGAATTTAACGGCACGCTCAAGTGTCGCCCAAAACGGGGGCGGCGGCGGCGGCACGGCGGGGTCGCGCAAAGACAGTCGCGCATGCGGCCGCAGTTGAGAAGTCGCAGAAAAGTATAAAAATGGCGCAATAAGTGCGTCGTTCAAGACGGGGGCAGCGCTGCAACGGGCGTCGATTGCGGCAAGCGGCGGCGGCAGCGGCAGAGACGCGCGGCACGCCGCCTGCCATCGATCCCCGCGGCGGCGGCGACCGCGCATGAGCGCGGCGCGCATAACCGCCGAGCGAGCCTCTCCAAATTGAATCATTCGTCGGGCGGGCCTAAACGAGTGAAAGAGACGTCCGTCGGGCCGACCCAAGGGCGTCGCACTTCGTCAAACTTCTGTGAAGTCATACATTAGTTTGGAAACGCGCGCAGCGCCGCCGCCGCCGCCGGGCTACAGTCAGCCGCGCGCGCGCGCGTGTTTGCCAAAGGATTGCGGCTCAAGTAAAACTGATTGCAAAAACGACAGTGATATCCGGCGAGATGGAAATGAAATGAATCGAGCGTCGACCCGCGGCCGGCACCATTGAACGCGGCGGCGGCGACAACGCGCGCACGCGTTCAATGCATTGTGCTCGCACTTGGCGCATAAAAAATGGATCTGGGCAAAAATATGCAGCTGACTGAATCAAAGTTGATCGCACAACAGCCGTGCAGCTGTTTCGTTAAGGGCCCAAACACACTAGTTTTTCAACAGAAATGTTAAACACTGATAAATCAGCATTGAACACATTTGTGTTTTCCGAAATAAGTTATTTAAATTCACAATCAAAGGTAGTTGACAGGCACCTCATTCTGGTAAACTCAAATGTGCACAAAGGTGATTTGTGAGTTTTCAAGATTTTGGTTAAAAACTAGTGTGTAGAGCCAACCTGAAAATTTCAGTGCAGTCATGAAAAATGTCTCGAAGTAAACAGGCAGAATGACGCCGCTGTCAGTCAACCGCAGCACGCGGGTAAAAATTTAGATAAATGCGACGCGTCGCAAAACTGGACGGATGTCTCTAAAAAAATCGCGTCTATAGGAAAAAGTTGGGCCGTTTAGCCTTAAATGCTATGTGCTAGATTAGCCAAATCCGGTCATAATTGATCGAAACCTGTCCGTTTGAGCCGCCACTGCGCCAATGACGAGACAGGTGGAATAAATAAATACAATTTCAACCGGGCGCGGCGAGAATTGAAGGTTTTCAGACAGAGACAGGTAGAAAAAAGCTGCGGGGCGGCGCCGCGGCAACATTTTGCGTAAAGCGCGGCGCATTTGTATCGCGATGATGGCTGCAATTGCAAAATGTTACCGCAACGGCCAATCAGTTGACCTTTAATAAAAAACGGCATCAATAAACAGTAGCAAAGTGCCCATCTGACACGATGTCGGAACGAACAAGGCGTGCGGCCGGGTGTGGATAACACTGGTGCGACCTTATTTGGAGTGGGCGAGGCGGGGAATATGGAGCGCGGGCGCTGTTGAAACTGGCACACGCGCGCTCTCTGGCGGCGAGTAGCACGAGGCAGTGCGATGGCTGAAATTGTTCCCAATATTGATTCCGCATGGTTAGTGTTGTAGTAATTATTTAAGATAGCTGAAAAAAGGCAAAAAGCACATGACCTAGTCAGGTTTGATAAAAAACGTTTTTTTCAATGCCATGTTTTTTACAACAACGTTTTTTTTTAAACGGGTTTTTTTAAAAACAACGTTTTTTAAAAAGCTCCTAGATAGGGTTGGCCGATGTTTTTTAAACGTTTTATTTCTTTAACGTTTGGGTATAGGTATTTGGGGTATAGGTATTTGGGGTATGGGTATTTGGGGTATAGTGTTGGGTATGGAAGCACACATTTATTCAAGGAAGATCGGTACTTTTATCCATACAAAAAAGCACAAAATGAGTTTGTCCTCTGAAAAGTGCTGATCTAACATTGATACTTTCCAAAGCACATAAAATGTACATATCGGCACTTAAAAAACAATTTGGAAAAGTGTGTAAGATACCAAAAGTGAAAAAGCTTGTAGATCAGCAATTTTTAATTTTCAGTAACTGTATTTTACCAGTTTTCAGCATTTTTCAACCCTCTAATTTCAACCCTCTAATTTCAATTTCAACCCATCCCAAAATTAGGTTCCAACCCCACTTTTTATAATTTTTTGAAACGCTTTTATGTGGGTCCCCAAAAATGGTCCTAACAATATATATATCGGATCTTTTAGAAGCACACCCTTCTGCAGCTTTTTGTAATATGAAAAATTGTAATATAATTATTGTCGCATAATACGCAACCGGCAACTTGGCCGTGGGCCAACTCTATATACGTGCTCCGATCCTTCAATGCCCGCGTTTTAAATAATTATTCGAGAAACGGCTGAAACTCCGCCCATTCCTAGTCGACCCCCCCCCCCCGTGACGACTAGCGCATAACAGCACTACGACCAGCGATTGCGAGTGAAACAAAATCCATTCAAAGCAAGCAACCTTTCCGCTGACGGATCATCGTCGTTGACATCAGATTCACTGCAGCAGTTTTGAACGGTCCACGATCATCCCACTCGGCCATATTTTCCGATTTGCCAGATTTTAGACGCACGTTCGACACTCGTTGAGTTGTGATATGACTGAAAATTAGAAGTTCAAATCTCACGTAAATGTGTTGCGCTACACATTGTCATTGGCACTATTTACATACATGAGTTGACAACAGTTCCAAAGCTGATAAATTCGTTTTAAACACATGCGAGTTTACCGGAATGAAGAGTCCATCAACTATTGCTGATGGAGATCAAAATTGATTCATTTTGGTAGGGCAAAAACAGATTTTAAACAGATTTACATAGGTATTTGCAAATTTCGGTTGTCAGCTAGTGTGCGTAGGCAGAATGTACCCTCACACGCTCAATCGTTTTCATATCACCCCGGACAAGTAACTGAAGGAATACCCGATAGGTCAGTACTAACAGGTTCAAAGAGGTTTCGAAATCAGTCCCCATCAGGTGTTAGCACGGCAGTAGCATTTGCATGGAAACGGCAGACCGACAGCTGCAACATTTCTTTTTTATTCATTCACTTTTTCGGTCAAAAACTAAACGATGACTCCGCCTTAAAAATCTTTTATTATAAAGTATTTACTGAACAAAAAATACTGCTATTTACGAAGATGATGGAGCGGCGCGTGTTCCACATGCAGAAAGAATGGGATGAAGATAACGCAATAATCGACCGCTGACTGCAGGGGTAACATTGGAAGCATGCCAAAAAAATGCGGTCAATTTTGAGTTGGCATGAATTTTTGGATACCTAGTTCCACCACGTGGTTGACATTTAACGAGATGAGGAATTCCTTTGCTGTGTGGGTATTCAAGGGAACTGATTCGACGGAAAATGGTCCCGAATCTGCGGCGTATTTTTAAATATCTACGGGATGCTCACATTGCGCACATGCACAAGCTACACTAATGCAAATCAAGCACAGTTAATCAATACATCATCAGTTCATTATATTGTTTTCTCAGTAATTGCTTTTGATGGATAATTAGTACATGGAAGTTAGCACGTTGTGTTCACACATGCTAGATCACCACTGGGATCACAATGTCACCAGCACAATGGAATATCGCGTCGCGACTCGCGGGTCTCTACTTTCTGTGAGCAGCGAACGAACGCCGACGGGTGGGGCCCTGGGGCCAGATTTAATACTCCCTACAGATTTGTAGGGTAGGGCGTACGCCCGACAGATTCTTTAAAGTTTAGCCGCATCGACGCACATGCACCGAGAGCAAGGCGGTTCGTAAAATACACGAAACCATCCTTTAAGGTTGCCGATATTGCAATATGACGTATATCACTTTGATTTTGGCCCGGAAATCACGATTTCGTCATTTCTTCGCCATCTGCCAATCGTTTTTTATTTTATTTTGTCGGGCGGGTTACTCGCATAAGTCGCGCTTTTGTGTAGTCAGGTGGTCACTTTTTTAGTGTTCACTGCCTACAACCGAAACCATGAGGGCAGCGACAAGATAGAAATGCATGCACGAGCGTACAAAGGCGCGACATTTGCGAGTAACCCGCCCGACAAAATAAAATAAAAAACGAATTGGCAGACGGCCAAGAAATGACGAAATCGTGATTTCCGGGCCAAAATCGAAGCGATATACGTCATATTGCAATATCGGCGACCTTTAGGGATAGTTTCGTGTATTTTACGAACCGCCTTGCTCTCGGTGCATGTGCGTCGATGCGGCTGAACTTTAAAAAATCTATTGGGCGTACGCCCTACCCTACAAATCTGTAGGGAGTATTAAATCTGGCCCCTGGGGGCACTCCCAGACCCTGTAAAAGACTATGTAAAGTGTAAAAGACTATGTAAAGTGTAAAAGACCCTGTATAATATATGTGTCATGTAAAAGAATCTGTAAAGTGTAATGTCATGTAAAAGACTGTAAAAGTATAATGTGTATCCAAATCTAAAAATCTAAATTTATGTCAAAAAGTTAGATTTGGGTACAAAAACATAAGATTTGGATACGATAAAGTAAGATTTGGATACACATGACTTTGCAGGGTCTTTTTTACATGACATTTGACACTTTACAGGATCGTTTACATGACTCATGACATTTTACATAGTCTTTTGCATGACACATGACATTCTACACGTTCCTTTACACTCTACAAAGTTTTTTTACAGGGTCTGGGAGTGGAACCTGGCTGCGGCTGTGGGCGCCTTTGCTCATGGGCGTGCTGCGGTCGATTGAACGTCGCCGGAGTCGACTGGCGCCTCGAGACATTTCACCCGGTATCTGTGCGAATGAATAACACTGCTTGTGTGGTTGGGCTAGTTTCAGCTTTGGACAAACGCAACTTAGATTAAATTTGAAAACTAAATATCTTCGACAAAAATTAGAAATGTTAAAATACCGTATTTCCTCTAAATACACCCCCTTGAAAAACCCTTCGAAATACCCCCCTCAGAATGGCCACGTTGAATTGATAAACCACCTCGAAATACCCCCCCCCCCAAATCGAGTGTAAAGAGAATGTAAATGACAAAAGCTACGGTTTGTGATACAGGTAATGCAGAACACACGTTAAAAACAATGATTGTGTTACATAACATTGTTTATGCCATCTACATACATAAGAATAAAGATTGTTTGTTATACATGGTGTTTTTGTTCATTTTCGTACATCTGCGTAAGTTACGAATGACGAATTAGTACTGGGAGTTCGAAAAAATTCTGGCTAAATAACCTCCCCTATCGAATTACCCCCTTCGTGTAACCCCCCCCACAAAATTTCTATATTCTGAAAAAATAAACCCCCGGGGAGGTAATTCGAGGAAATACGGTATTACCATCGTTACGATATTAACGTATGATTGTAAATTTTCATGGATTTTTTTAAATGTCGAACCTATGCAATCAATCTCATCTACCCGCTGTAACTCACCTTGGCAAGGCTGCTGAATACAGTCGGCTTAGGTACGACAGATCTGGACATGCGCTTAGCGCGTGGTGGCGGCGGCGGCGGTTTACTGGTGGTGGCTTCTTGCGTCGGCGCCGGTGGCGGGCCCACCCTGGGGGCAGTCCCAGACCCTGTGAAATGCCCTGTAAATGTCAAATGTCATGCAAAGTGTCAAAAGTCATGTAAAATGCCCTGCAAAATGGAAACCGAGTTGCCATTTTGCAGGGCATTTTACATGACTTTTGACACTTTGCATGACATTTCACATTTAGAGGGCATTTTACAGTGTCTGAGATTGACACCTGCCCTCGTCGGTGTTCTCGGTGGCCGTGGCGGTGCCGGTCGTGCTCGCGGGAGAGTGCGCCTTGGGCACGGGCACGGGCACGGGCACTCGTGCGTCGGTCGGGCGAGCGCCGCCCAGACTTTGGGGAAACAATGGTTCTTTAAGTGTGTGGTGAGCAGGGTTGGCAAAATCTCAGAAAAGAATAAAAATAAAATAAAAATAAAATGGAAAATTGAAGAATAAAATAAAATAAAATAAAATGGAAAATTTCAAAATAAAAATAAAAATTGTATAAAAATTCGAATTTTTGTAAAAATTTTGTAAAATTGTATACAAATTCATATTTTTGTAAAATTTGTATAAAAATTCATATTTTTTGTAAAAATTTTTTCTGTTGTTTATAGTTCAACCTGTTCATTCGCGGAGCTGGGGCAGTCCCAAGCCATGTAAAGTGTCAAAATGTCATATGAAATGGAATGGAAAGTGTCAATTTTCATGAAAATGTTAAGTAAAGTGTCAATTGTCATGACAAATATAAATTAAAGTGGAAACTGTAAAGCAAATTGTATCCAAATCTTATCTTTTGTATCCAAATCTTGTTGTTTTTGTAAGCAAATCTTATGTGAACATTTGGAAACAAAAACATAAGATTTGGATACCAAAATATAAGGTTTGGATACCAAAATATAAGGTTTGGATACCAAAACATAAGATTCAGATACACAATTTACACTCTGCATGACATTTGTCATGACAATTATACTTTGCTTGACATTTGAGATGCCAATTGACTCTTTACTACATTTGTCATGACAATTGACACTTTGCACAATGTTTTACAAATGCGCCCAGCACACTCCAGTAATCCTTCTACTGAAAATGCAAACCATTCTTATCGATAATTGTAACTTAACACTTGCAACTAGCTAACAATACATACTGCATGCAAATTTTGCAAAGTAATGGAAAAATTTGTCACACGTTTTTCATGTTTAGGTCTAATTATCAAATTTTTCTGACCTTGCATGCAAGATTCTGATTTTTTGTAAAATTTCTGTAAAATTTTTGTAAAATGGTCCATTTTATTATTTTATTATTATTTTGGAATAAAATAAAATAAAATAAAATGAAACAAGAATAAAATAAAAATAAAATACATTTTTATACAATTTTTATACAATTTGTATACAAATGATTTTTATAAAACCAACCCTGGTGGTGAGTATAACACAATGTTTACCGTATATCCTCGAATAGGCCCTCAGAGGAGTTGTGTTTTGTAAAACTGTTTAGACTGGGGGGTGCTTCGAGGGGAGGTGTTATCTTTCCGTCAAAATTTTGCAAAAATCGGAACAAATTTGCCGTGTAAATGGAGTTTTTTAGTGTCATGAATCATAGGTTTGAATACAAATACATAGCACCAACTGCAGAATACTATTTAAATTTTACAGAATAAATATTATACATAAAAATACTTTTCATAAACACATGTGACGTCTTTCCTACCCATCAAAGCGGTTGGGGAGTTATTCGAGGGAATTGTTTTCTTCACTTGGCTAACGGGGGTATTTATTCGAAGTGGGAGTATATAGCTACGAGGATATACGGTATATTAGACAGAAACATGGCTTACGCTGTTAATATGGCACTTAATTTCGTCACAATGGTGTGCATTTTCGGTCGTTTTCTCGCGTGCTGTGCCCAACATTCGGCCATCACATCGGCTACCTGTGTTTTGTGTTCTCGGTTACCAAGTTTTGGCTGGACTTCAAGTTGCACTGGAGTCGACGAACAGGTTTTGGCATGCTGCTGGGCACATGCTCGCGACCGCCGCTGCGCACAAATCTGGCCACTTGACCGCCGGTCATTTTGGAATAGGGCTGGCGCATGCAGCTGGTGAACACCTCCCACATGAGCACCGCGTAGCTGTACACGTCGCTTTCGACGTCCCACTTCATGGTCTCGATGGTTTCGGGGGCGGACCAGGGGGCAGTCCCAGACCCTGTAAAGTGTAAAGTAAAGCGTCAAATGTCATGTTACATTTGCCATGACATTTGACACTTTACTGTATACAGGGTCTGGGATTGGCACCAGCGCAGCGGCATGCCCTGCTTCTCGGGACTCTGTCTGTAGTATTGGCCGCGCCGCGTCAGTCCGAAATCGGTCAGCTTCACTTGCCGCCTTATCTCGTCGATCAGCGCGTTTCTTGACGCGATATCTCTGTAAAGTGAGTGGAATTTAAGTAATAGCTACCGTAGACCTATCCTCGAATAAGACCCCAGGGGAGTTATTTTTTCGTCAGAGTTTCTGAGGGGGGGGGTTCAAGGAGGGAGAATTTTTCAAGGGAGGGAGTTTTTTTCCTCAGAATTACATTATGTAACTGGTCTCGCTGCCGTAGACTAATTTATTCATTTATTTTTCGTTTCACACACTGCACTGCATTTGCAGCTCAGGCGTAGCCTTTATTTGGTCTGTCTGACTTCATTGATTGTTTTTTTAAATTGACCCAACATTTTTTCTACCCATCACAGAGGGGGAAGTTATTCAAGTGGGGAGAGTTATTCAAAGAGGGAAGTTATTTTTCGACATTCGGACAGCAGGGGGGGGGTATTCAAGGGGATCTTATACGAGGATATACGGTAGTAATAATAGCTTGATAAGCGCTGCAGCCAGGCCATAGGGGATTTTGGGGTTAGCATTTTTTTTTTTTTTTGGGGGGGGGGGGTTCGCCAGTCAACACGTGTTAATAACTCGGGAACAGCTTGGCAAAAAATGTTGAAATTTGGATATATTATGGTTTCAGGTCGGGGCTCTTTCAGATTTCGACGATTTTTTTCTACGACCCCCCAGACCGGAGATAGGGGGGTCTATAAAAACACTGTCATTTGCGTTTTTTTCGGGTGTCGCCGAGAATGCAAACTTTGAACATCAATAGCTCGGTCATTTGTGAACCGATTTTAGTCATTAAAATGTTACATTGATCACAAATGTTCGGAGAGTTCATTTCTGAGGTCAAATCGGAGATACACATTTGTTTATATATCGATTTAGCCCGATTTCGAAATGCAAAATTTCCGCAAAAGTTTGCTTTTTGAACATGCTATCCGCTTCTCCTGATCGAGAGAAACTCAATGAACCACATGCATGCAACTTCAAAACTCCATATCTCGGCCATTTCTCAGCCGATTTTCACTGATAAACACTTAAAATGATCAGAACAACTGTTATGTGCTTAGTCATAAGTATTCTGTGCATCGCCAAGTATGCTATACTTTATACTGCGTACTCTTTGTTTATGTCATGTGCTTAGTCATGTATTCAATGCTTCGTCTTGTATTCTATACTTTAGGTTGCGTACTCTATGCTATGAAGTGATAAAGTCAGGTCAATATTTCAATGTATCCAAATGTTAGGCCAGTACATTAGTCAAGACGGGAGAGAGGTAGATGGATCCAAGATAGAGGCAATATATAAGTTGCCCCCACCCAAAGACAAAACCGGAGTGAGATCATTCCTAGGAATGGCAAACTGGCATAGGAGCTGGATCGAAGGCTTTGCTCTTCACACTAGACATTTAAATAAGTTACTGACAGGTAAGGACAATCAGCCATTTGTGTGGACTGAAGAGGCACACAAAGAATGGCAATTCCTGAAGGATAAGTTAATGTCTGCACCCATTCTGGCTGCACCAGACTATGAGAAACCCTTTGACTTGTGCACAGATGGGTCAAAAAAGGGGATTTCTGGCATTTTATCACAGAAAAAGGGAGACAACCGCCATGGAATTATTGGGTATTATTCCCGTGTGCTCTCAAAAGCTGAGCAGCGCATGGCCAGTTATGATTTCGAAATGTTGGCCATTGTGTCATCTTTGATTCATTGGCGCAGCATAATTTATTTTTATAAGGTGGAAGTTCACACAGATTGCGCGGCAGCATGTTATTTGCTGCGGGATAAACATGCGCAGAATCCCAGAGTTGCCCGATGGGCACTGGCGATTTCTTCTTTTCCCGGAGTGTCAATAAAATACACTCCTAGTAAGACAAATCCAGCTGATGTGTTGTCACGAGAATTTTGTGACACTGATGTTAAAAATCAGCCAGATATTGTGCCAGATCCTACAGAACAGATACTGAATGATGAGAGAATGGAGATTTGTGGAGAGGATTGTGGAGATAATTGCAAACTACAGGAGAAAGTACAGAAACATGTGGAGAAGCATTTGCTGCAGGCAATGCAAACTAGGAGTAGAACTCGAGCAGATGCCGCTGGGGTGGGTGGAGTGCAGCCAGCAGCGCCAGTTGCTGTGACAGCTGTCCCAATTCCAGTCCCAACAGCATCGGCTGCTGTGACAGCTGCCACGGCACCAACAGCACCGAGAGTTGTAGTGACAGCTGAAGATGGAACTACTCATGCTCAGGTAATTCCTGATGATCCTGAGGCAGATCAGACACCAGACCAAATTGCCAGGAGCCAGATTCCTGATCCAGCAGATTATGACAAAGAAAATTACTCAGAATTTTTGGAGCAAGATGGAATAACTCAGAAGTTTCATGATGGGCAGGCAGCGGACATGTTTTGTTCTGCCATGAAGGGTTTTTTGGTAGATGGAGCTCTGCCAGTGGATGCAGCACTGGCCAGAAGGGTGGTGCTGGCCGCTCAGCAATATGTCTTGGAAGACGATTTGCTGTACTGCTTTGATAAGAGAAAGCCTGGCTTGGAGCCAGCATTGCTGCTCTATGTGCCAGCTGACCTGCGGCACCCTGTGATGGCACTGCATCATGCATCAGGATGGGCATGTCATCAGGGCACAGCAAGAACTTATCAGAGGCTGTTGCATTGTTTCTATTGGCACAATGCATATAACGACATAGCAGATTACATACGTAAATGTCCCCGTTGTTTTGCACACAAAGGGCAGACTGGTCAGGTGGTTGCTGAGCAGGGTCAGCTACCGCAAGGAGATAGGCCCTTTGACATATTGTACTTAGACATCACAAATGTGATGCATTATTCAGCACAGTGTGAGTATAAGTCAGTTCTCACAGCTATTTGTCCATTTTCTAATTTTCCTTTTGCCGTTCCGCTGACCGACATGCGCGCTCAAACGATTGCACGCGCGTTGATGACACATATTTTTGCTTTTACAGGAATGCCCAGATTGTGCATATCTGACCAGGGTGCAAATCTGTTGGCACTAAGGGATTGTTTTAAGTTTTTGCGAGTAAATTATCACAATACACTGCGTGCAAATCCACAAGCGAATAAAGTAGAACAGTTGCATCGTTTTAAGACATCACTAGGAATAATGGTTACTCAGTTTGCTAGGGCGCATGAAGATTGGCCAGAAAACTTGCCAACACTCATGCTGGCCATTCGCACCAGTTATTCGGCTAGTATAGGAATGAGTCCTTATGAGGTGGTATTTGGGTTCCGTCCTAGTTTGTTTTTCCTGCCGGATGTCATGCAAAGACCCAGTTTGGCTCTGCGCACAAATGACAGTCCCATTGGTTTTGTAAGGGAAGCAATTTATCAGAGCTGGAAAGTGGCTCTGAAAAATAAATTTGAATACGAACAGTCGTCGACTAGGGGAGTGGATGTGGAAAAAAATAGGCTGGAAGTTGGTGATGCAGTGTATGTGAAGCAAGCAATAGTGCCAAAGCATGGGCAGACTGCCAAATTTTTGCCAAAACTCATTGGGCCATTAGTGGTCAGGAAATTGTTAAATAATGCTGCTTTTGTAGGAGCCATAGGTGAACCACACCGACCTGCTCAGTTGATACCATTTAGGAGAATTTGTAAGGTAGTGAGTGATGCAGAAGCTAAGAAAAATAAGAAATCTTCAGAGGTGTTGAATTCAATGATTCATGTTAAACACTTTTCAGCCCTTCACTGCACTGGTGGTGACGCAGCTGGTTCCGCTGCAGGTCACCCACGACGGAGCTCTGGTGGGCATGGTGGAGTGCGGAAAGTGGCCCACCCTGTCAGAAAGGGTGACCGAAATGTGTCACTGCCTTTTGCCATACGAGGTCAAATTCATGCAACGTTTGTGGATGCGTGTGGAGGGCGGCGTGATGCCATATGGGGGCCTGCACCGCACCTTGAACTATCCATGGCACGACCGCAGTCTGACTTGGCCGGCCGACAAGAGTGCGGCGTTCCGGCCACCCCAAGTGATTTTCGACATGCCTACAGTGGGGTTGGACCCCAGGTTCACCAAAATAGGACAAGTGATGGATGTGGGCGCCGCAGTGCCGAGCGCGAGCGCTGCAGCCCCAGAGGCCCTGATGCGGCCATGGCCAGCCTCTGGGCTAGCCAGTGATGAGGGCGAAAGGGAACCGTCACCCATCCGCCCACAGCCGCTGGAACCAGTTCCAGTGGTAAGTATGCTAGCATTTTTAGAGTTGTTAAATTGTATGATAAGGGTGGCTCAGCTGACAATTTTGCAAAACCGTTCGTAATCATTTAAAAAAAAAAATTGTCAGAAAATTTTAGGTGTGAAATTAGTCAAAAATGATTTAATGTGTTACACTTGTCTTTAACTGGGTTATTTTAAATGAGTGGAAACTTTATTGCAGGAGTTTCGCCCGATTACTCTCCGCGG
Organism: Sphaerolaimus hirsutus; assembly: GCA_964036195.1. Taxonomy (NCBI): domain Eukaryota; kingdom Metazoa; phylum Nematoda; class Chromadorea; order Monhysterida; family Sphaerolaimidae; genus Sphaerolaimus; species Sphaerolaimus hirsutus. Next base: position 21,232,913 of record OZ038452.1, on the reverse strand, counting down.
CAGCAGCAGGCGGTTTGTGGGACATATGGTTACTTGCCATAATTGTGGCCGGCAAGGGCACAAGCAACACCAGTGTAGGTTTTGTCCCAGGTGTAGGGTGACCACACACAAAGCAGCAAACTGCGTTTTTAATACCAGTGGTGGTACAGTAGCTGATCGTGAGTCACACTACACCCGGGTTAAAAATAATATTCAACAGCTTGCTCAAGAAATAAAAACTGATGTGATGAGTGCAGTCATGTCTCAGTTATTACCATCAGATCAGCCATCCCCACAGAACTCTGGAGGCCATGTGCAACCGCAGCGCACAAAATACCGAGGCTATGTTAAACCTTCACGTGGAACAGGGAGGCTGGAAAGACAGTGACGTGCGCGCCATCGTCATCACCGGGCAAATAATTGCCATGAATGAAGCAATGACCACTGACTTTCTGTGTGTTTTGTGTTTTGTTTTGTCCAACCTTTGTAGTACTGCCTGGTGGTGGTGTTTGGTGGGATGTTGTTTTCCACTTTTGGCTGGGGCCGGGAAAATGCTGAATCCTTTATTTAATTTAGCATTTTCTCAGTCCAGCATTTGCTATGGTTCTCTTCTCGGTTAGTTTTATTTCTTTCTTTTCTTCCTTTAACTTTTAAATAAAACTCAAAACCAGAGTTGCGAAAACGTATTTACGTTTACCTGAAATACCCGGTTATTTGGGTATTTATACTTACGTTTACGTTTACGCTTTTCAAAAATACCGTTACGTTTTGTTACGTTTTCCTGGCACAATTACCCGGGTACCAGAGAAAACGTAAAAATATGCTACACAGAACCATATTGTTTGACAAATGTATTGTATTATGATGAGTTCAACATGTTCTAATGTTGAAGAGTTTTAATTCCGCAATTGGAGAACTCAAACACCAATTTGCAAGTGAAAAGTAAAAAGTTGAAGGAAAGTATTTTTGTGAGGGAGAACTGAAATGTGAATAAAAAGTTGAAACATTTTAAGTGTTTTCTCATGACTGACCATTTGTCTTTTAACTCGCCATTTCACTTAAAAATTTACTTTTCTTTCAATTTTTACTTGCCATTCAACTTGCCATTACTTCTCACTCATAATTTTTTTAGTTCTCCTGTTACGGAATTGGCAACTTATGGCCCTACACCCAGTAGTTGACAACGACGCAAAATGTCCACTCCAATCCCAATTCAATCATCCCATCATTCTAAATATATAGGTATATAAAATACAGGTATTTAAGCAGAAAATGTTGATGGAGATCTTATCAACATCCATTATGTTGTAAAAAACATTGTGTTTTTGTATTCTCTGATAGCGTAAGCACTTAATGTAATTTTTACGTTTACGTTTTATTTTACGTTTTCCCCGGTATTTTAAAAATACCTTACGTTTTAGTATTTATACTTTTGATTTGGAAAAGGTATTTACGTTTACGTTTACGTTTTCCAAAAATACCAGTATTTGTACAACTCTGCTCAAAACACAAAAACACATATTCAATAACAAAAAATTCAAATTTCCAAAAAAATTAATAACTTAACCAAAACTTTATACCTAATATATTAAATATTATATTACATATAATATTACAAAACTCAAACCATTATAATACTCAAACTATTATAATATATTTATTTTATTATAAAACATACATTCATACATAAAGTATTCTTGGAAAGGTATGTGAACGTTCTCTTTAAGTAAGTGTATCTCAATGTCATGTCTTAAGCTCAGTTATTATTTTAAGAATGTATAGTTTAGAAACAATTTTGTAAAAATGTGAGTCCCCCTTCTAGACATTTTGTGCTCGTGTATCGTCTACCGCATTCCATCATTTTTCCCCACATGAGTACAAAGTGCCAATCCACATAAAACAATTGCCCTTACAACATCAACAACACCACCATCACTCAGACTTTCTGTTTTCCCAGACCTTAATTTACCATCAACTCAGTGAGGAGGGTCAAGTGCTGAGACCTGGCAGCCCGAATGTCGACAGACCAGCCCAGATGAGCACCAGCATGTCTATGATTCCAGTCAAGGCAAAGAGCAAAATCTACATCAGCGAGAGCCTCGCCCCGGCCAGCATTACCTTGAACCACAGCGTGCTCACAATGGCTCGACAGAGGTATTTGGATCTGCCCATGACAGAGGTAGTGCCACCACCATCAGCTCGGTCCAGCAGACACCCCCAAGTGAGGCCCAAAACCCCCAAGTGAGGCCCAAAGCCATTGCGAAATCAGATGTCTGGGGAATCAGTGGAGCAGCCAAGGAGCCGAAGGACATAAGGGTAGATTGAGTGGGGCGGCACAGGTTTTATTGTCTAGTTTTGTTTCGTTTTAAGTTAGGGCCTCAGGAGAGGCATAAGTTAAAAATTAAGGGGTGACCACATCAACCACATCATTCACATCATTATAAATTTCAATTTCAATTTTAGTGTTTAAACCACATCATTATAAATTTCAATTTCAAGTTTAAATTCCTTTTTCAAAAGTTTAGTTTCATTTTGTCAATTTTATTTAGATCTGACTCTAAGTGACTAATAATCTCTTGGGTAAAATCTCAATTTGTTGTATTTAGCCAGAGTTATAAATCTCATTGTTTTGCTCATTTTATTTGATTCCTAATGTTTGATCATTCCAAGTTTTGTTCAGTTCCCACTTATGGGGCATATTGCGTGTTAGTTTAAGTGTTCAGTCTAGTGTACAGTCTTACAAAATTCAAAATTTTACAAAAAAACAGTTCATGTACCTTATTAAGTGTTTCTCATTTGGAACTCAGTTCAAATTTCGTTTGTGCAATACATGTTAAATGTTTTCCTTCAGTGGTCAGTTTCATTCACCCAGTTAGTGTCAAGTTGTATCTTAGGCTAAGTAGATTAGAATCCTAGTAGTGTAGACCCCGGTACCCTCTGTGCTCGTTCAATTGTCGTTGTGGTTGATTCATTATATAGTTTTTCTTTGTTTTGCTGGAAGCAAAAGTTCAAATTAAGGGGTGATTCTGTTATGTGCTTAGTCATAAGTATTCTGTGCATCGCCAAGTATGCTATACTTTATACTGCGTACTCTTTGTTTATGTCATGTGCTTAGTCATGTATTCAATGCTTCGTCTTGTATTCTATACTTTAGGTTGCGTACTCTATGCTACGAAGTGATAAAGTCAGGTCAATATTTCAATGTATCCAAATGTTTAGGTCAAAAAGTGGTGAAGTTATGTCAGGGTTTTGATTAAGTTATGTTTTGTACCTTTTGGCAATCAATATCATGTTTTGTAGGACCATGCTGATTGGTTGTAAGCCAGTGAGGATTGAGTATAAAAGTAGCCGCTTGAGGGCTATTCGAGGTAGTCTACCGGAGTTGTGGAGAAGCTATAAATAAGTCTAGACTGGCTAAGCTGTGGCCTGAGAATAACAGCTGTGCTTTGTGAGATTTCTCCCCGAATAGCAGTCAAGGTGGCAAGTGATTCCATTGCCCTGTCTGCTGAGTATTATTGTGTTTGTGTGTCTATTTATATTCTAATAAACGAGGTGCCGGGTCACGACCGCTTGTGCTGGTATTCTGTAACTCAGCTAACTGTGGCATTGAACTCACCGTCTACAATCAGCGCGCACAAACAACATCTAACCTTAATAATTGTAGTTGTGCAGGTTCTCTCGCCATTCCTCCTGAAGTGCAGTCAACAGTGTATGCTCGGTTCGTCGTATAGCAACCTGAGTATTACACAGAAAACAACATGTAGATATCATTTTTATCCACAGTTCTTTTGTATGCATTTTCAATATGACAATTTAATTCAAGAGTTCACATTATTTGCTTGTATGGGAAATCTGCTGCAAAATACGGATAATCTGGTCCTAAAAATGAAACTTCCATGTTATTCTGATCATTTTAAGTGTTCATCAGTGAAAATCGGCTGAGAAATGGCTGCGATATGGAGTTTTGAAATTGCATGCATGTGGTTATTTATGTGGATGGGAGGGAAAAGTTTGAAGCGCCATAACTTTTGATCGGAATCAGATATCGATCTCATTTGTGTTTCATTGAGTTTCTCTCGATCAGGAGAATCGGATAGCATGTTGAAACAGCAAACTTTTGCGGAAATTTTGCATTTCTAATGCGGGCTAAATAGATATATAAACAGATGTGTATCTCCGATTTGACCTTAGAAATGAACTCTCCGAACATTTGTGATCATTTTAACATTTTAATGACTAAAATCGGTTCACAAATGACCGAGCTGTTGATGTTCAAAGTTTGCATGTTCTCGGCGACACCCAAAAAAAGCAAATGACAGTGTTTTTATAGACCCCCCCTATCTCCGGTCTGGGGGGTCGTAGAAAAAAATCGTCGTAATCTGAAAGAGCCCCGACCTGAAACCATAACGTGTTTACACGGATTTCGTGTGACGACAAAAAATGTGTGTCGCACAGACATTTTTTTAATGAAAATTGCAAATTTTACGTGTGTGACGACAAATCGGCCTCGTTATCAAATATCAACCACTTTGTTGTCCTGTCAGATTCTGCGTGTGACAACAATCTGTGATTGTCACACTGTCGCAGCGTGAAAATCGAGTTTTTTCAGATTTGTCGGAAAGCTGTCGGAAGGCCAGACGGAATAAAAAAAATTTAACGGTCCATAACTATTTAATGACTGAGCCAATTGAACTGAAATTATACACACATATACACCTAAGTATGATATATACTCAACCATTTTTACTTGTGAATATGGAACTTTATTCCGGAGTTATGGAACTTTAAAAAAAAGATTTGTCATAGCCATGAAATCCGTGTAAACGCCGCATAATACACTACCGTGCAGAATAGTTGAGACTTTTTGCGCTGCATGATTAATGTTGCCAGAATTTTGAAATGGTTGATATGCGAAACATTTGGATACTATACATGGGACCCCTGGGGGGTTGACTGCACATGCCCGGGATGACCGCCCCCCAAGTTCACATCTGCATATATTCCTAGTGCACAAACATATTAACTCAGTTTGTTCATGTTTCAGAATAGTTGAGACTTTTCTTGTTTTGGGCAGTAGCCACCTAGTATCTCACTTTAAAGTCTATATCCAATTCCTACGTTCATTTTTTAACAAATCTTTTACCATGGCAACTGCTTGCCTGCATCACTGAGCTCTGTGTGCAGCAAGAAACATTCTAAGCATGAACAGCATATGGCAATGCATATATGAAAATGTGGCATTTATTTATTTTTTGCTGCAGTTTTGCATCCATAGCCAACAACTCAGAAATGGGTGTAGGCATACTACTGAGTGGGGCTATTTGGTGTGTAAATTTGAGGTTTTGGCTTTGCTCTATTAGGGAGAAAAGTTGGCCCAACTGTGAATGAGTAATGTGCAATTATTTTGGATGGAATGAAGATGGAAGTTTGTAAGTGCTATAACTTTTGATTGGAAAGAGATATTGAAAACACGTTTTTGTCGTATTAATTCTCTCTGTCTTAAGTATGTTATAGGCTGTTCAATAACAAAATTTTCATGCTGCAAACCCCAGTAAAATAAGTGTAAAATATTTAGACACCATTGAAAACTTTAAAGTGCCATAACTTTTGATTGGAAACAGATATTGAACTCATTTTTGTTTTAAATGAATCCTCGTCGTCTAAAGTATATGATAGCATGTTCAAAAAAATTATTTTCTCGTGTTCAAAAACTGGGTCAAATCGACATACGGAATTCAGACATCATTCAACTGATCACAAAAATAAAATCTGCAGGTTGTCCCAATCATTTTAAGTGTTGAATGATTCAAATCAGCCCAGAAATGGTTGAGTTATTAAGCTTCAAAGACACTCATCCAGATTGCCCATTTTTTGCATATTTATTGACCATCTTTTTATAGACCCCCTTATCTCGGGCCTGGGGGATTATTTGAGCAAACAAAAAATTTTCGTAGTAGCCGCAGCATCAAACCCCAACATACTTAAGCGGCATCAAAATTGGGCAAGGGACAAGAAATTGGGAAGCAAAAAAATGTGGTGGACCCCCAGCCTACTGTTTCTCTATGTGTGAAAAGTCTCAACTATTGTGCACGGTAGTGTATATCCAAATTTCAACATTTTTCGCCAAGCGGTTCCCGAGTTATTAACACGTGCTGACTGGCGAACCACCCCCCCCCCAAAATGCTAACCCCAAAATCCCCTGAGCCAGGCTCACCTGTGCAGGCAGGGCGGCGTGAGACTGTGCATGTAAGCCAGGCCCTTGGCCGCGTCGAGCAGCATGCTGATGCGAAACACTTTGCTGACGGGTCTGGGTTGGCCGCCCTGGCCCTTTGCCCGCCGCCGCATGAACGTGCCCACGTCGCCGTCGGCCACCAGTTCCATCACCAGGTACATGGGCTCCTCGCGGATGGCGATGCCGTAGTACTTGACCAGGTTGTCGTGCTTCAGCTCGCGCAGCACGCGCGCCTCGCGCAGCATTTCCTGTTGCAGAGCTCGTGTATTATTGTCAGTATCAGCGCACAATGCAGCATTTCAAATAGCGTTCCAAAAATCGATGTTTTTTAGAAAATATAATTAAATATAGGTACCGTATTTCCTCGAAATACCCCCCGGGGGGTGATTGTTTCATAGTGGTCCCGAGAGGGGGGGGGTTAAACGAGGGGGGGGTATTTCGAGGGGGGGGGTTATTGTTTCATAGTGGTCTCGAGAGGGGGGGGGTCAAACGAGGGGGGGGGTATTTCAAGGGGGGGGGGTATTTCGAGGAAATACGGTAATACAATGCAGAAAATCTCCAAAAAAAAAAATTTATCCGAAAAAACGCAGGGAAAAAATAAAGATGCAAAAAATAGAAAGGAGAGATTTTTTATATTTTCTCATCATAAAATAACTATAATTAAATCTCTCGGGAGATGAATATTGAGAAGTTTATGAAAAAATATAAATAAATACAAATTTTTCATATTTTCTTACATTTCAAAACTATAAATATCCCAGAGATTTTTGAAACGCTAATCACAATAGCTGACGCACAATCAACTCGACGTCCATGCCGGGCTCCTCTAGCTGCAGGTGTTCCTTCACGGCCACGGGCACCCAGTGGTTGGCGAGCCGCAGCTGGCCCTTCCACACGTGGCCGAAGCTGCCGGCGCCGATGACCCGCTCCAGCTTGATGTCCTTGTGCTGCAGCTCCCACGGCTCCAGCTCGATCGGCCGCGCCAGCTGCACGTTGTCCCGCCCGCAGGGGATGGTCGCGCGCGTCTCCACCAGATCCGTCACCAGATCCATTATCGTGTCGTACTTTTTCGCCTGCGAACGTACACCGTTAAAACATGAAAGTACCGTGTTTGCTTGGATAGTCCCCGCCTTGAATAATCCCCCCTCGAATAATTTCCCCCTCTAAGGCGAGTGAAAAAATAATATTTCCCGCTTGAATAATTTCCTCCATCAGAGATTTGAAAAATTTGCTGTGCAATTTTAAGCAAAAATACCGTATATCCTCGAATAAGACCGCAGGGGAGTTAGTTTTAGTCAGAGTTTTGAGGGGGAAGTATTCAAGGGGAGTTATTTTTTTCTCAGGATTACATCATGTATCTGTTGTCGCTGCGGTAGGCTAATATTACTTTGTATTTTTTGTTTCACACACTGACTGCATTTAAATCCCACGCGTAGCTTATTTGGTCTGTCTAATATCATTGATTGTTTTTTTTAAATTGACCCAGCATCTATTCCACCTATCACAGAGGGGGAGTTATTTAAGTGTGGGGATTTTTTCAAGGGGTAGTTATTCTTTCCTCACTCGGCCAACAGGGGGAGTTTTTCAAAGGGGGCTCTAGTTCGACGGTATTAGATATCACGTTTTTGTGTGGTTACAAAGCATATTTCGTGAAATTTAATGATAGAAATATTTTGATATAATAATAATTCCTCCCCTCGAATAGCCCCACAAAATGTCTGACAAAATAATAATTCCCCAGAGGAATTATTCAAGCAAATACGGTATCTTTGAATCTCTTGGTTCAAAACCGTCCTAACCGACCGGTATTACATAGAACTTTGTATTTTTGTGCCTCTTGATCTCGACATTGTACAGGTGCGGTTTTCCACCAGCGTGGCCCCAGCGAGTGGTGAGCACGAAGGCGCCCGCCACCGCCACCAAGCCGTCGTGCAGCACGATTCGAGTCGAGGCCGTGTTCGCCGTCGGCGCCTGCCGCACCACGAAATCACCTGCGGGGGGTCACGTTGGCTGACGTCGGTTTTTTTGGCCGTGGTAAAGACACTAAATCATTCTTGACCCGTGTACCGTATTTCCTCGAAATACCTCCAGGGGGTTTATTTTTTCAGAGTGGGAATTCAGAGGGGGTATTTCGAGGGGGGTAATTCGAGGTGGGGGGTTATTATTTCGCCAGAAATTTTTTGAACTCCCGGTACTAATAACGTACGCAGACGTAGAGAAATGTCGAAAAAACCGCAGCTTTTGTCATTGACGTTCTCTTTACACTCAATTGGGGGGTATTTCGAGGGGGGGGGGGTTTATTAATTCATAGTGCACATTTTGAGGGAGGGTATTTCGAGGAAATACGAGGGTAAACTACAAAATACAATTTACCTGTGCACAATAAAAAAAACCGTGTCGAAAGTGCACACTTGATTAAAACATCGTACAAAACCGCATACGAATGCGCTAAATTCTTCTGGCAATCAAGGGGGGGGGGGGGGCGGGGGGGTCAAAACCCAGCCACCGACCATCGCGCTGCAGCATTTCCATGGCATCCGACTCGGCTAAAACGCCGTGATAGTAGCTGCGCTTTTGCAGGTCCCGGGCCACGTCGGCTCTCCACTTTTCTGCGGACATTGTGCCATGCTGCACTGGGGCTCTGGGGCAGTTCCAGATACTGTAAAATGCACTGTAAAGTGTCCAATGTCATGTAAAGTGTCCAATGTCATGCAAAGTGTCAAAAGTGATGGAAAATGCCCTGCAAAATGGCAACTCGGTTGACACTTTACAGGGTATTTTACACGACTTATGACACTTTGCGTGACATTTGACACTTTACAGGGCATTTTACACGGTCTGGGACTGGGACCTGGACATCGTGTCGCCGCCGCGCCAATCGAAGGGGTTCTGTCTGGTCAAATTAGTTTGTGGTGAAAAGGGGCTCACTGCGTTGCGGTGTGCCCGAGTTTGTGGCTTTTATTCGTTGTTTACGGATGTATTTTGCGCGTTGTGTGGATTTGGTGGTTTCGTGTTTGTTTTGTTTTTGTGTTTTTTTGCTTTTGCTCTGGGCAAATTTTTTTTCTAGTCGGGAATTTGCAGTGATAATCGCGTCCAATCCCAGGGTTTGCAGTTTATCAACTATTTAAAGCCCTATACATAACATCTGTCGCCCAAAGTGTACCGTGTAAAGACATGGGTCTCACATTTCGGTGAAACTGAACATAAAATGGCGTTAAATTAAAAATAAATACGGGTCATCAATTGAAAAAAAGTAAATCTGCTACCGATGTACACAATTTCAAATGGCAAGGCGCCATTTCGGGTGCAAATTCCATAGGTAATCTTTAGAATAAACTTCAAGACCAGAGCCGTACCAGATTTACGTGTTAAGCGACGAAAGAACGACTCGGGAGGGCGGAACAAAAAGGAGAGCTAAAAGTAATGTCACCTCTGCGCGCGGCCGCATTGCACTGCGAGCAGGGGCTTACACAACGCGCATACTGAATTGAGAGGCCCGGCGGCGCTTAGCTGTCCACCCCCGGTCGGATATGTCGCCGTACCAGTTGCAGCTGCGACGGCTAAGTTTAGCAAAACTGCCGCCCCCATTTTAGCCTGCAGCTTCTGCAGGGTGGCGTCGTCTGAAAATTCATCTGCGTTTTTTGAAATGTGTTTACAAATCAGGATCTTCCTAGGATTCACGCCATCGCCACGTCGATCTCGCATATTTTATTTGGAGAAATTCTTCAATTGGAACGCGGAACAATATGATCTAGTTCTGCCGGCTACATAAACGTATGCATTATTAACAGTCTCGCACAAACAAACAGAGGCCCCATAGGTGTAGGTGTGTTTAGAGAGCGATGATGGGCACGTCCCAATTGGCCGTACGCAGTGCACTGCGGCTGCAGCAACTGCGCACCGCTGCAGGAACTTTTAGGTGCGTCCGCGCGTTGCGCTGCAGTGCAGCGATTTAGCCGCTAGCTGCACGTTGCAGCCGCGCGCACGTGTGTACACGCAAGCGTTTACGTAGACGGTAGCAACTAGGCCGGACAGTTCACAATACCGAGTGTTAGAGGCTTTAGGTGGGCGAGCCGGGCGGGCGAACTTTCCCGGCTCCAGATGCGGCTCGCCCGCCAGTGTGGCCCCCGGCGCGTATTTTCGTTGTGTTGACCGCTTGTTTCGTGCCGTATTTTTGATTGTTCAAGTGCTCGTTCGTGAGTCGCCGCTTGGGTATCATCGCCCGTTTACAAATTTAGCGTCCTCACTTCTCCCACAACTTTTACGCCAAATTTACGGTCTGCCGGAATGTGGCGAGCATTATTTGGTTGTGTTATTTATTTACATGTTTATTTAGCGGTGAAAGTGTTACACATTTGACTGCATCAAAATTTGCAGCCGTTCATTTCGCACTATACAATTCTTTATTCCCAACACCAGCACCCTATCGTATTTCATCCGGTCATTATAACCTGCAAGTGTAAACGTCAAATTACATTTAACACTCATCTTTACAGCGACCTCCCTAAAACCACCTAAAATAGGCTACAGCTGCTGGCAGACGGCTGTTTGCTTGATTGTCCAATTTTAATTGTTTTATTAATTAACGATCGCGGCCAGTTTCCGCACGCGTCGGACGGACTGACCTGAGAGGCAGAAGGCCGGCCGCCGACATGCCGGGCAAGGCGCCGCGCTTCACGCAGAAGCCCAGCATCCAGCAGACGCCCGAGGGGCACCTGCTCATGGTTAGAGGGATACTTCATGCGTATTTTCTTAGTGCACACTTTTGTTTGAATCTCACGGTTGAATAGCCTAGATAGGTCTGAATAGTGGACCAAAAATGTACCTAGATATTTTTCTCACACTGTACTCGGCGGACATCGTACTTATTTAGTATGGAAAGCTACCATAATCCATCTGAATAATGAACGAAAAATTATACAGTTTTGTCGCCATAATGTTTACTTTTTACTATGGGAGAATTTATCACGAAATTTGTCACAACATTGTATTCATTAAATTATGGTAGAATTTTGCGCATACTTTGCGGTCCGCCGAGTACAGCTACACAAAAACCTACCATTTACATTTCTTTCATTATTTATCAAAATTTACATTTATAAATGTGATTAATGTAATTATGTAATTTATTTACATCACATTTACATTTTTACAGATCATGGTAACATTATATGCAGCGCATTCACTCTCTTTACAAGTCTACAACCCGGGTCATCCCATCGCAGGTATGCCTGCTGGAAGCAAACCCCAAACCATCTATCAAATGGTTCCATGGAACGACAGACATAAAGGAGGGTGGCCGTGTCACTCTGTCACTTGAGTCGCAGAGCGGCGACAGCTATAAAGCTTCCCTGCTCATCAAGGCGAGTCATGTTTCCTCTTGTTGTATTTCCAGATACCGTTTGTCTTCTAATAGAACGGCAGGTTTTTGGCACTTTTTTCACCCACGAAAAAATAGAACGGCAGCTTCCAATAGAACGCTACCTCCATTATAGAATGGCAGGCAAGAAAGTTGACGAAAAAATTTCATTCTTCCATTAGAAGAAATACGGTATGCTAGGATCACCGTCAAAAGCAATGTCGAAAACATCTTAGGAACCAACTGGCAGCGATGGAGGCGCGTACAAATGCAACGCGTCAAATTCAGCTGGCGACAGCAACGCTAATATCAACTTGAACTTTGCCGGTTGGTGGAAGCTTCGGGTTTTAGTTTGGCGCGCCTAGGGACGAGAATTAGTAGGGGTGGATAATCAGTAGTCTGAAAGTATGACTTTCATTGAGTTCAGGTTCACTGATTGGGTTCCGTATACCAATATTGCAGAATCATTGTGTTCGGTACCACAGTAAAGGGTATATAAATAGGTAAATGTGATTTTTTATTTTTGTTTCGGATGGGAAATAAAATTGACAACTGCTTCCATTGCCTGCATCCATATTCTGCACCTTCATCATTTTTAATCGCTTTTTCCGTAAATATTTATGGACATAGCACTGAACATGTTGAACAAAATAGCCCAACATCGGCACCACAGAATATTTAGGTATACGCGAAGGACAGCACACTTAGTATGAAAACCTACCATAACCCATCTGAATAATGAACCAAAATTTTTTACATTTTTTTCATCATAATATTTCGTTTTTACTATGGAATAATTAATTACGAAATTTATCACAAAGTTTTTATTCATTATATTATGGTAAGTTGTCATAAATACTAGGTGTGCTGTCCGACTAGTTTAAATAAATAGAACCATACTGATCGAGCACTGCAAAGCAGGGTTGGTTTTATAAAAATTCATTTTAGTAAAATTGTATACAAATTGTATAAAATTTTAATTTTATTCTTGTTTCATTTTATTTTATTTTATTTTATTCCCAAAAGTCATTAATAAAATAAAATGACACCATTTTACAAAAATTGTACAAAAATTTCACAAAAAATCGGAATCATGCATGCAAGGCCACAAAAATGTTATAATTAGACCTTTACATGAAAAACCTGTGACAAATTTTTCCCTTACTTTTCAAAAGTTGCATGCTGTAGGTATTGTGAGCTAGCTGCAAGTGTAAAGTTACAATAAATGATAAGAATGGTTTGCATTTTCAGTAGAAGGACTACTGGAGTGTGCTGGGCACATTTGTAAAATGTCATGCAAAGTGTAAATTGTGTAAATAAATCTTGTGTTTTTGTATCCATAGTATGTTTTGTATCCAAATCTTATGTTTTTGTACCCAAATGTTCACATAAGATTTGAATTCAACAACAATGTAATTTGGATACAAAACATAAGATTCAGAAATAAAACATAAGATGTGGATACAATTTGCTTGACATTTTACATGACATTTTACACTTTACAAAGCTTGGAACTGTCCCCCAGATCCATGAATAAACCGGTAGACACTCAAACAATGAGAAATAATTTTACAAAAAATATGAATTTTTCTAAAATTTTACAACAAATACAAATTTTTATACAATTTTACAAAAAATTTACAAAAATACGAATTTTTATACAATTTTTTTTATTCTTAAAGTTTCCATTTTATTTTATTTTATTTTATTCTTAAATTTTCCATTTTATTTTTATTTTATTTTTATTTTTTCTGAGATTTTGCCAACCCTGCTGCAAAGATATTACAACTTTTTGGGCGGCGCGAAAAAATGCCGGGCTTCAAAGTTTTGCGCCAGCGAAACACGCGCTGAAATCACACAATTAACAATTAAATATTTATAATTACTGTATATCCTCGAATAAAACCCTATCGAATAACCCCCTCCCTTGAATAACTCTCCCCGCAAAAACTGACGAAAAAATAACACCCCTCGAATAACTTCCCCCCTCTGGCTAAAAATAGGGAAGAATCGTTGAAAATTGGTATAGGGTGTAGGTGAAAATGGTAAATACCGTATTTCCTCGAAATACCCCCGGGGGGTTTATTTTTTCAGAGTGAGAATTTTGAGGGGGGTTAAACGAGGGGGGGTATTTCGAGGGGGGGGTATTATTTCGCCAGAATTTTTTTGAAATCCCAGTACTAAAATGTCGTCTGAAACGTACGCAGACGTCGAAAAATGCAACAAAAATCGCCATTTATAAGACTCTAAAGACATTTATAAGTGTGTAGACGTACAAACACTGTTCTCACATAACAGAGTCATCGTTTTTAACGTGTGTTCTGCATTGCCCGGATGACAAACCGCAGCCTTTGTCATTTACGTTCTCTATACACTAAATTTGGGGGGGGGGCATTTCGAGTAAATACGGTAGCCAAAATTTGCTGAAGATAGGCAAAAAGGTATGAAAATTAAAGATTTTAAATGATAATTTGGGTGAAATTTCTTAAAAATACGTTTACGTTTTGCGTATGAAAAAATACGTTTACTCACGTTTACTCATGAGTAAAAGTACACAACTTCTACTTTACTCAGGGGGTGAGTAAAAATGAAATAATTTACGTTTACGTATACTTTGTAAAAAGTTCGGTACTTTTAACAACTCTGTGGTCATCAACTGAGGTGGAGTGTTGTATTTCGAAAGGGGGGGAGGATAAATTCACGGGGGTTAATTCAAGTAAACACGCCGCGTCAATTTGTTCCCACAGATGCAATCAGTCACAGTAAATATAACATCCATTATCACATTTATTCTACCAATTAGGTATTGAATCATAATTCCGTTATGTCTTTTTCGTGTTACAAAATAGTGAGACAAAATAGTACCATTCGAGACGCCGTGCACTTACGTTAAACGTATATCCTCGAATAAGTCTCCGGGGAGTTATTTTTCGTCAGACTTTCTTGACCGGTGAAATCAAGGGGGAATTATTCGAGGGGAGGAGTTATTTTTTCGTCAGAATATTGGGTAAAATACATGATCAATATATTGTGTGAATTGGTTGCATAAACCTTTAACTCGAATACAAATTTCCTTATTCATGCAATGATATCAATGCTATTGAATATCAGCTGCAAAAGAATATACCGATGTTTTTATAGAACACATACGTAAAACGTTTTGTTTTTGTACGTGGCCGTCTGTCCCACTAATCAAAGAGGATCGAGTTATTCGAAAATGGAGTTTTTCAAGGGGGGACTCGATCGAGTATACACTGTATTCACACTATCAAACCCACACCACCATCACAACCCACCGCAGGCGGCGGCGAGGAGAAGGCCGCCGCCAAGGGCCCCACGTTCGTGGGCAAGCCGCGCATAGTGCCGCAGGACGGCGGCGCCCTGATCATACTCGAGGCGCGCGTCAAGTCCGACTCCAAGCCCAAGGCCGTTTGGTACCGCAATGAAACCCCAGTTGCGGAGAACGCCGTTTACAAGATCAAGTTTACTGAGGAGGCTGATAATACTTACCTGTGCCAGTGCGAGCTACATGTTGGTTTTTTGGGTGGAATTTGGTTTCGGGTGGTTTTGAACCTCGCCAAGTGGCAGTGAAAATGATCTTGATCGCTTTGTGCGGTCAAGTTTTAACGAAACATTAGACTGCAAATTAAAATTCAGTCCACTCTTTCTTTCTTATTGTTCCTCGATTGATTCTTTTTTGTCAGCAAACCGGTCACAAAATTTAAGAGAAATGAATACATGAATTTTTTCGCAGACCCCAAGCGTGACCGATGGCGGCCAGTTCAAGTGCAACATCAAAAACGACACGGGCGAGATCAACGCCAACTTGGCGCTCAATTTCGAGCAGGAAAAAGCGCCGCCGCCCCCGCCGCCGGAGAAAATTGTTATCCACGTGGTGCAAAAGGCGACTGTCGTCAAACAGTGAGTCACAGCGGAGAATCAATTTTAATTAAACTGTTAACTTGCTTAAATAACTTCGCAGGACAACCACCATTACAACAGTGGAGACGGTCATTGCATCAAGCACGAAACCGACTGCATATCTTATGATGGGCAGTGTAAGCTACCTCAAGATTTAAATTACGTATTTGCTTGGATAATTGCCCCGGGGGATTATTTTTTTTTGTCAGACATTTTTGAGGGGGGACTATTCGAGGTGGTAATATTTGAGGGGTATTGATTATTAAGGGGTATTTTTAATCACTCGTCAACGGGGGAGGGGTTATTCAAGAGGACGAATTATTCAATACAGGAAATTATTCAAGCAAATACGATACATTCCATGTTCACGCACACATCTCCCTAGACAATAGAAACCCAAAAACAACGCAGAAATCACTAAAAGGCAACAACAAATTCAGCGTCACAGTGACAGAGTCCTCAGTCAAGGGCCAGTGGGTGCTGACGATCAACGCCTCAGGATGCTCATCCGCCGACAGCGGAAATTATACCATTGTCGCAGAATCGGCTGATGGAAAGACGGAAACTGCTGTCGCGCTGAATTTCGACGCGCCGCCAGAGAAGAAGGATAAAAAGGACGACAGTAAGAAGGATGATGTTAGCAAGAAGGATGATGTTAGCAAGAAGGATGATGTGAGCAAGAAGGACGAAATTAAGAAGGATGAGAGCAAGAAAGATGACAGTAAAAAAGAGCCTGCGCCGAAGGTATGTATGCCTTAATCATATCAGGAATCAGACAGCAAAAAGTGACAATTTCCAACGAAAGTTTCAAATTCCCGGTCTTTTGTTTGAAATGTTCGGCCAAGTGGCAATGTTTCAGAGGCTTTGGATTGTCACCAGTGAAGTTTAATAAACTGCCAAGCGACAAGTGAAAAAAAATCCCATAAAAATTGAAATATTATGCAAACTTTATCCAACTTATAATTCACTTTCCAACTTCCAACCCCACATCACTATGACCACTCAGGCGGCCGGCAAAGACAAGGACAAAGACAAGTCCGAAGCGATGGATACCACAAGCACGGCCAAGCGGCGCGCCGACGAAACGCCCAGCAAGAGCGAGGCAGCAGACGACAGCAAAAAGGCAAAGACAGCTTCAAAATCCGACGCCGCACCGGCAGGAGGTGCGGTTGTTGGCAGCGCGCCAGTGACCGGTGAAGTGGAACACAAATCCGCTGAGAAGGCGCATGAGAAAAAGAGAGGCCCTGTGTTCATGGAGCCAATGAGATCCATGGTGAGCGTCGTGTGTGCTAGATTGCAGTGACATTGTGCCTGCACACACTAGTTTTTAACTGAAATATTGAAAACTTATATACCTATCCATTTTCATTTGAGTTTTCTAGAATGAGGTGACTGTCAACTACAGTTGACATGGATGAAAAATGACTCATTCTAGAAAACTCAAATGCGTTCAAAGCTGATTTATGGGTTTTCCAAATTTCGATTAAAAACTAGTGCACCTAGAGCCATCAGAACACTATTCCCCGATGCAACTAAAAAGATACATTGCATGGATATTGATGTATTTAATTTACTCAGAAAGCGAAAGAAGGCGACACAGTGACGTTCGAGTGCGAACTGCAGTGCCACAAGTCAACTACTATCCAGTGGTTCGAGTGAGTATAAATGCCATTCCCTACCAATTAGTGACTACAGTAACGATATAAACTGACCACCCGTATTGCAGTAATGGCGTGAAAATCGAACTGGGCTCCAAATATCACTCATACTTTGATGGATCCATTGCCAAGTTGACTGTGTTTAATGTCACAATAGAACAGACTGGTGAGTCCATTTTAATGTGACAAATATTCGAATTGTCTTGTCACATTGTCGAATGGAGTTTAATGATGCCGCAAAACTACATTGTGCAGGTCTATTCAAGTGCTACGCAAACTCAGATTTTGGTGATGCACAGAGCTCCGCTCGACTCGATGTGACACCTGGCGAAAAAAGTTGGTCGTTTCCGTGTTTTTTCCTTGAAAACAGACGAAAAGTAAAATTGGACTACAGAGTCGGGTGTGAAATTGTTGTGATTACTGACGGAAAGTAAGGGAAAGATGGCGCAACTACCAGACAGTGCCGACGAAAATTTGAAAATGTGGTGGAACCTCTAAAATAAAACACCGGAACACGATAAGTCTCAAATTGACAAAACTGAGTTGATCCCAAAAATTGAACCTAGCCGTCCTGCTTAGTTTTCACAATTTTCTATAGTTTTTACATCTTTGCTCGACTCGTTTTTGAATTGACGAATTTTGCCATTTTTGGAAAAATTAACAAACGAATGTGGCAGGAATGTGTCAAATCCACACTGAATTGGGCTAAAATTTAACACGTCAACTCTTGCGGCAATTTTTGTGGGTAAAACAGCAAGAAATGCACCAAGTTCATGTTGGACCCCAACTTTCAATAGTTCAATATTGTCCTATTTTCTCCATTTTTTCCAGAGTTGTTAGAATTACTGAACTTTTTTAAAAGTATATGTAAACGTAAAGTATTTTTTTTACTCACCACAAAGTATAGAAAACGTTAAATACTTTTTTTTTACTCGTACGTACGCGTAAATGTGGGTACTTTTTTGTGAGTGTTGAAACGACTACTTTTCTTCATAGAATGTGTAAAAGTGGGCACTTTTTCATACGTGTACAGCACAACGTATGTTTTTCTATAAGCAAATGACAGATTATATAGTTTTCAAGGTCTCTTTTTTCTAGGAGATAAAAATCATCGTTCTCCCGACTCGTTAACCACATCCATTGTCTCCACAACCATTTCGATTTGGTTGCGAATTTTGAAATTTTTAAAGGCACTACCCCCGCATATCTAAAATATTCAATGGAACCACTTCTGTAAATACATAGCAGTGTAGTTACTTTATAAATATGTCCCCACATTGAATCTTCATAAATACATTTTCCGTACGCGTACGATTTGAAAGTGTACGCGTACAAGTGCGTACGGTATTTTTTTGAAAAGTATATGTAAATGTATTTACCGCGTACTCGCGTACGCGTATTTTTCGAGTAAACGTACGTACCTTTTAACAACTCTGATTTTTTCCCCATTTCGCATCCAGTTCTTTATTGGACTTATTGTTGGAATTTTTGTACCTATTGAAATGCATTGTGTGGGTAAAAAATTTGTCACCGTTGAAATACTCCAACCACAAAGTTCACTAAGGCGCAATAATGTCCATGAGCAGGCGCACTGGAACTTACTTCCAGAAAATGGATCTTGAACCTTTTAATGCAATTTGTGCCAAATGCACTTTTTGGACTTAGAAGTCGATGCCTCAATCCACATAAAAACGTTTCTATTTGCTTCGGGGGCCCTAATCCGCTACAGTACGCTCCAATACGCAGAGCCCGAGCCCGAAGAAAAGAAGAAGCCACAAGAGAAAAAGGACGAAAAGAAGAAACCGGAGGAAAAGAAAAAGCCCGAGGAAAAGAAGGAGGATGCCAAAGTTCCCCAGGTCAAGGAACCAGAGAAAGCACCCAAGGTTTGCTTGTTGTTGTGTTTTCGTTTTGATGAGAGTTTTGAGAGAACATGTACCCACCAAATTATTTTTACAATGCAACTTTGAACCTGTAATTTAGGTAAATGTGTGATGTGTAATGTGTAATTTGGTAAATTTCGGGTATTTTGCCTACGCCAGTTGGCGCCGATTTTTATATTGGCAAAACATCGCTCCAGTGTAGTGTTTTGACCCAGTGTAAATTATCTTTTGATAAATAAGCTGAGGGGGAAAATTGCCTGTAAAAATAATTAGTGGTCATTAAAATTGGTTTGAAGTAGGAGAAGCTCAGTAAATAAAAAAGGAAAGAATTTTTTGTCAAGTATTTATGTGAAGAATTTTTTAGGCTGGTGCAATGCAACTGAAATGCCAACATGTGGCGATGATTGAAGGTGATGGTGTTTTTCATGGAGCAATTCACGAGTAACAACCTTGGACAAGTTCGCTAAAACGAAATGAATTCCACATGTTCACTTTGGCCGCATAAAAGCACTTTTTCTCCGTTGAACGATTGGGTTTGAAGAAAAAGTAGAAATTTATTCTTTTCCAGAATATAGCAAATTTCTAAATTCGTGATACAGTGGAAAATATTCCATTTTATAGGACATGTCAATATAATATTTAGTGGATGAAAAATAAGAAGAATATATTCTTGTGTTATTCCAGGAGTTGAATATTTAAAAGTGTCTCTATTCATTTCAGGCTGACCAGAAAGTGCCGCAGGTAAGTCTCCACCTTTTTATTATATTCAATTCATATAAATGAATACAATATGTTTATTGAAACAATACAATAACCGTGAAGGGATAAATTAGGAATGAATCGAATTTTTATTTCACAGAGCACTGCACCATAACAAATCTTCAGTTCTGCTAACAGCATGCGTATGACTATGACTGTAGCGACAATATTTAGCTGTTGATTTTATGCTTAATGCGGTTTTGTTCAGGTTTTGTTACGTTTGCAGTGTAAATATTGTGTAAGTGTCTGGCTGGACATTTCAAAATACATACATATTTATATTGCATGTAAATATAGATATTAATAATTTTATCTAGATCCATTGTCACGATAATTCTGAATGCACTAAATACACACGCATCCTGGCCCCATATGCAGGAAATACGAGGTAGGTATCCGAAAGAAAATTAGTAACCATATGAGTATTTTGTGTCATGTAAATCTTATAAAACTTTTCCACTGGAATGAGGAAAATCCACCAATAAACATTCTTCAAGTCGAAGCATTTCGAAAATTCCCACACATTTTATTGGCCCTTGAAAATACCAAGCGCCAAAAAAATAAAGAATCAAAATAATCGTTTTGTCGTAAGCAATTTTCACTTCAAATGCGTATTCGAATTGCTGCAGCGCATATGACCGTCCAGAGAAGCAGTCAAAACATGTTACAGAAAACATTTAGGTTAAAGCTGTTAGGTAGTAATGCTTGCATTATTTATGTACCTGTTTCCACAGCTTTTTTGTTACGCAACTCACATTCAACTAGCGGGAAAAGTGAAAATGCCAATTTCTCAATACAAGAACCCTCTCACGGAACCATTTTATTACTCGGTGCGATGGCAATTTCGCACTTTATGACTTCCCAGGAGTTTGTCCAAATGGAATCGCACTTTTTATAAGTTTCCCAAGCATGCACTTCAAAAGCGGCGCACAGATGTCAAGCAATTTCGTTTTACGGAATCAAAGCAAAATACTTTCGTTCTTGTTCGAGCGAAACGTTTCACTTTCACCGCGTTTGTATTTCTTGAGTTTTGATTTAAATACCCGCGGAGCAATGTTTTGATCTAAACGCTGGCATTAACAATTTAACGTGAAAAGTTCACCCATGCAGTGAAGGATTGCCAAAGACGCATCGCATTTATAAGTCTGCGGATTAATACCAGCTGAACGGCCGCGGCCGGCCTACAGCAGTGCGAGTCGAAGGCCAACCGGCAGTAAAACTGCAAAATGGCAAGCTCTAACTCAACCGCGAACCCAGAAACCGAGGATGACGAGATCAAACGATGCGCGGAATCATTCGAAACGAAACGCGAACGACGCGCGTCCGCGCCGCTCCAGCTGCAGCACGGCGGCGAGCGCGCCTGGTACCTGGTGTCGACCAAGGCGGCCGAGCCGCCGCACGCGCCCGCAGCGGCCGCGCGGCGACAATCGCTGCCGGCCGCGCTGCAGCCGCAACCGCCGCCCATGGCCATCAAGTCGTTCGTGCTCAATCGGTTCAGCGGCCGGCAGCAGGAGCACATACTCAAGTTGCTGCGCGATCAGCAGCAGCCGCTCGTCGAGGGAGAGGAGGTGGATCAGTTTCAGTGGCCGTCGCTGCGGCACGTTCGCCCGCCGGCGGCTGATAAGGGTGATGATCGGAAGACGGTTTCGTTTCGCCTTCCGCACTCGCAGGTGCGCCGATATTTTTTTATCATTTTCCTGGGATGATTTTTTTTTATTTTGTAGATTTGGTTCTTTCCGCATGTTTTATTGTTTACACATATTTATCACACCATCACCCTATTGACACCCTGTTACATATTTGCATTTACGTTTTTTATTGTATTTGGTCCTGCTCATCAATTGTTAGGACAGTTGATTTCAGGTGCCAGTTCCGCAAGTGGAGAAGTGAGAAGTAAAATGGCAAAAAGCGAAGTAAATTAGCCAAAACGAAGTGAAATGGCAAGTAGATTTGCAAAACGAAGTAAAACAATAAAATGTAATTTCTCTTCGCTTTTGCCATTTTACTTATCAATTCACTTCGCTTTTGCCATTTTACTTCTCACTTCTCCACTTGTGGAACTGGCAACTGGACTAATGGGCAAAGTATGAAAATCAAATTACATAAATTGTCAAAAAATTTCTTAAAAATTTAGACCGGAACCTTGAGCGAAAACCCTAGATATGTACATACCTATGACAAAAGAATTATGCAAGTATTTTTTTTCATATGGAAGCATAGAAATGGCCGTTTCGCACAACAAATCAGTTTGGCAATTGCGTCGTATTTATTCATGTTCCTCCAGTCATAAAATGAATTGGAGGCGGCACCAGACTTTTGTGTCTTCCAATTTGCTTGCATGTAAACCGATTTTCCTAAACCTATGAAAAAAATCTGTTCTTTGAATGATCCCGCTGTGCCGAAAAATGGCAGCTCTAAATATTGATAAAACACGATAATGGCGATGCACACAGTAGTTTACTAACGGTAAACTAGGAATTTGGTAAACTCATTTTTCAGCTTCTGAGCGCAACTGAGTTTACCGGAATTTATCTTTATCGGTGTTATTTTTATCTCCGTCAACGAGTTTCCAAATGCATAGTTCACCGTTAGAAAACTACTGTGTGTAGCGCCAATAGTTCATAGCTGCTTCAGCGACCAGCTATGCAACTTCAAAGATAAATCTCTCAGCCATTTCTGAACCTATTTTGTAAATTGATTTTGTGATTTTGAAACTGAAACGATCATTCAAATGATCAGGGCGATGTGTAGCTTTTGTTTTCGTGGTGGGATTAGAGATTTTCACTTTTTTATCTACACCCATTTACCGTATTTCTTCTAATAGAACGGCATACCTCCAATAAAACGGCACCTCTAATAGTACGGCAGGTAAAAAAGTTGACGAAATAAATAGAACGGCGCTCTTCTATTAGAAGAAATACGGTAACCACGTTTTCAACATTCTATGAACCTGTTCTGCTGACAAAGAGGTTCTTTTTGCTGAATGTTGCTTTTCGTCAAAAAAGTGCTGCGTTTGAATGTTGCATTTACAAAAGTTTTATAAGCAGCTGTACAAAAACTGTAAGTATGCACAACTATTGCTTTGAGGAGCCACTTCTCTGTGGTTTTTCGTTTCAAATGATTGGAAAATTTC
The DNA here is from genome assembly GCA_964036195.1 of Sphaerolaimus hirsutus. NCBI lineage: Eukaryota > Metazoa > Nematoda > Chromadorea > Monhysterida > Sphaerolaimidae > Sphaerolaimus > Sphaerolaimus hirsutus. The sequence continues at coordinate 21,209,992 of OZ038452.1, read as the reverse complement.
ATTTAGAATGCCTCTCCCCACCCTTGTTGGCACCAAGTTAGCTCAGCCCAGAATTGCTGAGACTCACAAAGTTGATTAGCATCCTGGGACTGCCATTGCTGAGCCCTGGGCGTGCAACACCAACAATTCATTATATGAATCTGCTGCGGCACTGATCATTCCTAGTTAACTTTTTTTCATTCAGAAGTTGCTTTGGTTAAGAAGTATAATAATGTTCCTCGCAAGTAATATGTGTACATGTGGTATGTACATTACGTGGTATGTACAGTATGTACACGTGGATAAAGATCAGCCTCCAAACTCCAAGGTTCGTAGGATATCAGCGTTGTGGTGTCCACTGTACTACTGCATGTGCTACGCAATCTCGTTTCGTTGTAGCATACCATGCATCATGATCAACAGCGAACATCAACTTTCATGTGTCGCGGTTACTGTCACCATCTGACAACCACGTGCTCCAATGTGCATCCACCCAGCCTCCCCCCCCCCCACAACTCTGCTACTGTAGCAAAAACAAGGCAATGCAAACCAGGCGAAAAACGCAAATGAGTAGGTACTTATAAACTGGCGCCACGGTCGCCCCGAACTGGCGCGGCCACTGCGCAGTTCAAGTGATCTCGGCCGATGCGCAGTGCAGCACTAAATCTGCCGCTAGAGAACAATAGCGGCTTGTAGTCGAGCTTGTAAATAGCCGCTGTATTCAGCGGCGCAGTGCCGCTGAAATGCGGCCGCGTATTTGCATATAGGTATATCGAGGAAAACGCTACAGGGTGACGCAACCCGGTGTAGCACTCGGCGGCACTCCTTAAGTTGCACAAACGTTGCCAGCACGTGCACGAGCATACCGAAGCGGTTTTTTGCCTGCACTACGTATTCCACACTGCGATCTCATTATGCTTGGCACTGCTATGCTACTGTGTACACGAACGACTAGCTATCTACGAAAAGGCGGCTTATCCTACACAAAAAACTTTCAAAAGAATACCGCCGCAAAAACTGTCAATAATAGCTATCAATAGTTAATTATTTCCGCCCTATCTATCCATCGAATTATCGAAAATCACGCCGCCGGCTCAATTCAACTATGATACGCCGCGAGCGAGCGGAGCACATGGAGGGCACGCTGCACGCGTGGGCGGCGCGCAGCCGGTCGCCCTCGCCATCGCCCTACTCGCCCATCAGCATCCGCATCGACGAGTCCAGCTCCATGCACATGGAAGAGTCCAGCTCCATGCACATGGAAGAGTCCAGTTCCATGCACATGGACGAGTCTAGCTCGATGCACATGGACCAATCCAGCTCCATGCACGTGCAGCAGCACAGATCTGAAGTGATGCACAGGTCAATGTCGTCCGCATTCCTCATGCCGTCGAGCTCGGACACGCCCGATCGAAGGGAAGATCAGGTGACGTTTTCCAACCGCGCTAGTTAGCTTTTTGAATGCTGGGTGCGTGGACTGCACCGATGGATCATGCCCATACGCACATGGTTGTGTGCATGCATGCCTATTATGGAATGTTTTATTGGCGGCCCACACAGTACTTGACACATGTGTGTCAACTGGTTCGTGTCAACTCAGGTTTTGGCTTCAAGTGTCGCAGAGCGATCTTCCAATGCGCTTCCCCTAAATTTTGTTAATATTGCCGCATGTGCATCTGGAGATCGCTCTGCGACACCTGAAGCCGAAATCTGACTTGACACAGACTAGTTTACACACGTATGTCAACTAATGTGCGGGCCGCCATTATAGTATGTTTGACTCGGCAAATCTTCAGTGTATCAAGCATTGATCAAATATAAATGTCTACATCAGGGGGGTATGATCTGTTTCACCCCGATTCCAACCGTGTGTCCATCAACCCAAGCATTCATTCTCTGCGCGTGTGGAAAACGGCACAAGGACCAAAGCGGCAGACAGTTGTCGTTCTTCTCGCTGCTGCAGTTGCTGCGCGAGCAGAAGGAGTCAGGCGGCGGCCAAGATGGCTCAGCGGCAACGCAGACTCCGGCGGAACTTCAAATGCTGGAGCCGCCGACGCATGTGCGAGCTGTCAGCGTCAGCCCGGCCTCCTCCGTGTCCAGCTCCGAGGAAAAGGACAACCATGGTCTGTTCGGCCGCGCGGCGGGGTTTAACTGCACACGGGTGTTTTTGACGGCCCTGTGCCTCTCTTGATATAAAGTCGCTCGTCATGTAGACTGTCATGTCGTCATGTATTTTAGGGGGATTAGCTGGGCACGTGGGTTACCGGCAGTGGGATTACATGAAAAATAGAGTACATAGCGTCAGCAGACCTACGTGTGCACTCGAATTATTTTTGTCACTATTTTAATGAAATCGCGCAAAGAAAACCAAGCAAAAACTCAAATGCGTAACAAATTATCAAGTTTTTTTAATTTTCCTCTGAGCGGCATCACCAAAAGAGTGACAAAAACAATGTGAGTGGACACGCAGTGCGGCCCTCACTATGTACTAATAATGTAAACCCACCGCCGCTAACCCCCGTGTCAGCTAATACCCCCTAAAATACATGACGGCTGGGTGTATGTACATGACGAGCGGGCTTACATGACATTAAAAAGGGGGGCGTCGTTTTTGACCGACGTGAGATAACCCGCACGCATGATTCACAGCGCCGTTATTATCCGCCGGGCCGGCGAAAGTGATGCGTCGGTCTAAAAGCGTGCTGCCCGTGCCGTCGCCGCGGCAGCAGCAGCAACTCATGGATGTCTCCAAGCGAAAGTTCAGCTTCCAACGGCTGTCCGATACGATGACTGAAAAGGATATCCCGCAAAGCTGGTCGACTATACGAAAATTTGTCGCCAAAAACCAGCCGAATACGGAACGCAAAGCCAGCGTTATAAAGAGCATGATGGACATAGGTAGTAACGATTTACGTATTTACCTGTATCTAAACTCTTTGATAATAAACTCCTATTGCAATGGATAGCATGAGGATGAAATGCGCTCATAAGCTCATGCTGAAACGTTTTTGTTGCATTAGTCTTCACACTGAATCATCATCAATCAATCAGCCGATGCGAATCAATACATTTTGTACATCTCCATGATTTCTTTTACATCAATGCATGAAAATCGCTATCATTTCGAGGTTCAGTTCTACACACTACTTTTATCCGGCCAGACACTCTTCATGTATTCAGTTCCATAGTTTAAGCAAACCTTAGTTTCTTTTGTCCACGCACGAATATGCTCTGCGCTGCTTCAAAACAGCCGCGGCAGTGAATTAGCGCAGCGCAGACACGCCGGACAAGGCGCCGCCGCCGCCGCCGCCGCCCAAGTCGCCGCTGCAAATGGGCAAGTTGTTGCGGCGGCCGCCCAAGCCGCCCAGCTTCGGCGTCGCCAGGGGCCAGTCGGCGGCGAAGGGCGGTGCACCTGTCAAAGCCGAGGCTATGTTTATGAAGGTATTTGTGCGGCACGCCCGGCATTTGGTGTTCTTTGGTGAGCTTTGCACGGCCGGCACCCATCGCTTTGTACGTGCATGGAATGACACTATTTTTGCGTTTTTTAGATTATGTTTCATCGCTGCGGCGGAGACTCGAAGAATTGGTCACATGTTTATGTTGTTTTTTTTTGGAAAGTTTTTTGTTGTTGTCCGGAATGTTGTTGTTTTTCGTTTTTAATTTCGTTGTTTTTGCGCTGTGTGACTTTGAGTTGTGCTCTGGGAAGATAAAGTACAGAATAAGATGTTTTACTGCAGGATTTTGAAAATCAAAACGTATTTACGTATGTGTGCTCGAGAAGTTTTCAGACATCAGCTAAAACTGTTCAACGAAATTTTTCAGGTTGGGTGGATTGCGGTCTTGATGTTGAGAATGAAACACAAAAATGTCACTGTGATGTAGTAAACCTCAAATGCGATATAAATATTGACGCCACACAATGATAGCTTACAAACTTTTCGAGCACACAAACTGGGTGAATACATGGACAAATAAGGTATTTATAGGCAGCTAAACTTAGCGTAGGAATCTCAACACCAATAGAACAGTCTCTGTGAACTGTCATCGTACCGCAAGGCGGCAGCGAGCAAGGAACCCTCGCTGGCGGCGGCGGGCAGCGGAGCGCGCAGCAAGGACGCCTCGGCCGCCGACGACACGTACGTCAGCGAGGACGAGATGACAGAGTCCATATCCGAGCTGCCCTCCATCAAGGAGCCGGCCGGAGCGCCCGGAACGGCCGAGCAGCAGAAAAAGAAGGTGCCGGCGAAGCGACCGCCGCCCGCGCAGGTATTGCAGTCGTTTGTACATCTCTATTGTCAGGTTGTGTAAATGGAATTGACCCTGGCGATAAGAGTACTCAATTGGGGTACTTGAGTACCTAAGTGTATACACCTAGTGATGCAAGTAGGTTCACTTATATAATGTAGGTGTAAAAAATTATCATCGAGTAAGACAGCAGAAAAAGTAAACAAAACACCTGTGTGTGGGCTGTGAAGATAATGATTGGAATGGACTGATTGATGAGTTGTGTTTCGAATAATTTCATTTTTGAATGGTGTGAAATATATACGTGTACTCATGCGTGAAAAAATTTTTTTTTACTTACATTTAATATTTGCATTTAAATAATACTAGTTAATACTTTGTGCATGTGTGTCCTTCTACTCATTCATGTGTAGTAGTTGATTGAACAAATTTTGTATTTACTAGGAGAGTTCAATCAACTACTACACCCAGTTAACCCTATATCCGAGCCATATCTCTGCTTTACCCCCATCTCTTTTACCGCACAAAAACAAAAACATATTTATGTTCTCGTGAATTTTGAAGAATCTCACATATTTTAATAATAATAATAATTAATAAATAATTTTATTTTAAAAAATCGTCGCGAATCACCCTTAATAACGTGTCTAAACCAAACCCCCAACCCACCAACCAGAGCGACGACCAAAAGGGCAAATCAGCGGCGCAGCCCAAACGCAAGCCGGGCACGCCGGGCCACAGCGCCCGCGCCACGCCCGACCCGGACTCGAAACCCGGCTCGCTGTTGCAACCCGACGCGGCCGACTCGCTGCCGCCCTGGGTGCGCGGCCGGTCGCGCACGCCCGACCCGGACGAAATAGAGGCCCGGTTGAAAAAGCAAAAGATGAAGAAAATGAGCAAGGAAGACGAAAGCGCCGAATTCGGCAAGTGGATGCTAAAAAAGAAAAAGCACGAAAAGAAGGCGGTCGAAGAGTCGCGTCCGTTCGACGTGCACCTGCGCTCGCTGACGCCGAGCCAGGCGAGCAGCAGGGAGGGCACGCCGGGGCCGGCGCGCACCGCCACCCCGGACGCGTCGACGGCGCTGTCGGGAGGGCCGGCGCGCGACAGATACGCCAGGGGCAGCGACACGGAGACTAGTGAGATGGATACGTTACGATCGGAGGCCTCTGGGCCCACTGCCAAGTGCGTCCGTGACTAACGTTGTTATACTAGAACGTGTCGTATTTCCTCGAAATACATAGAGGGGGTGTTTTTCACCAGAAACTTTTAAGGGGGGGGGGGGGTTAATTCGAGGGTTTTCTTGTTATTTCGTCAGAAATTTTAGTGAATATTCGTGGTAAATAACAGGCTTTCACATACCCGTAACTGAAGGTGACAAACGAATAATGATATATTTGGGCATAAATATAGACGTATATATCTACACACATTGCGTAGCGGCAGCGTAAATAAAGTGGCAGCAATTAGCGCATCATGTAACTTGCATTCATGATGTACATTATTCAAGATGGTGGGCATTTCGAAGGGGGTCTATTATGTATTTTCCCAGCTCGCTCAGATCTAGAGGTATTTCGAGGGGGTCAATTCAATGGGGGATAATTCGTGGAAATACAGTACTTGTAAAACAGCCAAAGCAAAAGAAACTGATAAATATTTTTCGTCACAAACATTTCTGTTATGCATGAGAAGCATGTAAAAGAATTCAGGTAGCCAAGACACAAAAAAACGACTCAGGTGGCAGCGCGGCAAAAAGGAAGACGTCCCCGGTCAAAAACTCGGCCTGCGCAAAATGCCCAAAGGCAAACGGCGCGACGAGCCCGACCCCGAACAGGCGTGGGGCGTGTCGCTCAAAGCGACGCCGAAAAAGCCAAAGGCGGAAGAAACCAAAGAGAAAAAAGAGCGAGTATACGAAGACCGCGAGCGAACGGACATCGACTGGTCGCGTCGTTCTCGCTCGCGCCTGGACAGCACCGATTCCGAGCCGAGCAGCAGCATCACCGAGAGCACGCAGGGGCTCAGCGAGGCGGGGCCGGGCAAGGACGCCAAGGGCAAGCCGGCCGACCAGAAACAGGACGGCCGCAAGCTGCAGATGGGCAAGGGTGCCCTGCCTGACGACGAGGAGGCACTGGAACGCGCTAGACTGCGCGCGCTGCGGCGGGCTGAGCGCGACGGCAGGAAGAAGGCCATTTCTGAGCACTTGAAACAGAGGCCGGAAGAGATGATGTTGCCCACTGTGGACCCGACGTTCAAAGTTTGTGCGCGGCTACGCCGACGGCGAATGTATAGGTTGCAGTGTGTGTGTGTGTGTGTGTGTGTGACATGTGTGCCAATACGTATGGAGCCAGGAGAGAGATCTGCAAGCATAACAAACACCCAATTGCAGTGGTGCAACATTTTACTGTGTAGATTGCCACACCATAAGATTCGCAGTTAGCACTGGAACTTAACAGTTTTAACATAGAAAATATACCCCAGCACTCTCCCTAGAGTTGATTATATTCTTGCCATTTTGCACATGTGGTTGAAATGCTTTCGCACGTTTTACAGTCGCCGAAGACAGATAGCGATGCGCAGCCGCGTGAGGTAAGACGTGAGATATGTGGCATCCGATGTTTCTTTACAGGGTGGGGATACGTAATATTTGACATATTGACACTTGACATATGCAAAAGCAAAACGTTCACCGTGAGTGACGAAGGGCTTTCTCAGTCAGCTACACTGATGGGTTCTCTCAGTCAGCGATATTTATGGTGCATAGAAAAAGCACCTGGTTTAAAGAGTTTGCTGCGTCATGAGTTTGCGCAACCGCTTTTGCATATGCAAAATAGACTCTATAACGCACTCACTCAGCTACATCGATTCTAACATTCGATCGATTCCGCGCATTACTTACAATGATCAATAGGTAGTGATTCAATACTTGCCGTGACTTGCATGCACGTCGATATCAGTTGATTTGGTTTACAAACCTCGCTCAGTTACAAAAGTGCGCATGTAACGCAGGCGGCGAAGGCCACCGGCCGCAAGGGTCTCGTAGAGGACGACAGGGTTAGGACATTTATGCATTGAGGGGTCTTCAAGTAGGGTCTGTCCTTTACAGAGTGGTCCGCATCCCAATCTAATGACATAACATGATACCTGCATCCAACTTTACATAGCATGCATAACATCCCACACATCTCAAATTAAGCCATCTCAAATTAGATGGGCTAGCCGCCCTACACGCACAACAAATAGTCCGGTGTCATAACGATGGTTGCATGAAGCTTTTGATGATAAAAATGAATGCTTTCTCGATGCCCAATGACAACTAAGTTCATGACACTTGGCTTCTTACCATTTCGAAATACACCATCTAAGCAGAAAATCATACATCCTAAAACATTCTTATTCAAAGAAAGACAAATACAACGAGGACTGTACCTACAGCGAATAGGCTATTAAAAAATCACCATCTCAAACCCACAACCCCACCAATAACCATTGCATCACACTTCACCGTGAAGAAATCACGACCGTTACACCCCCGCACCACCTCTCAACTCACCACTCACAGAAGGACAAGGACAAGGACAAAGAGCCCGCTTTTGACCCGAAAAAGGCCCTGAAAAAGAGACCCATGCCATCGGACGACGAATTGAGCCAGGCAGACTCAACGGCCGATGGAAAACTGGGCGGTGGGCAGGTGGGAAGGAGGACCAGTTTGCAGCCGCCCGGACGCATGGAGGTGAACTGATTGGCTGCGAACTGAAGTGACGCTCCTCCCCTCAATCATCCTACTCTGTTGATTGGTCGCCATCAGTTTCATTGAGTGTTTTAGTTTGAGTGCAGTGCAGCGGATGGTCGATGATGGTACAACGTGCAGCTGCGCAGCACTTTTATGAAAGTGTGAACACCGATGGCGGCGCGGCAGAATAACCCTAAAATGTTTGTGGTGATGATTTACATAACTCACTCTACCTGACAATTAATAAATAGTTTGCCGTGTTTCTCTGTTCCACTCTTCGAAAAGTTCAGTTTTTTAATTAAAAATATGTTCACCTTTCTTCAACATTTCACACTCACATTCGATCGCAGCGCCGTGGCAGCGTGGATCTGCGCAAGCAGAACCTGGACCATTTGTGGGAGAAGAAATCGGTGCCGCTGAAGGCGACCGGCAAGCCGGGCACGCCGGCCAAAATCGACGAGTCGCCCGACTCGATTACGCTCAATGAAGGTGCGCCCAACGGGGCGGTACCAGACCCTGTAAAGTGTAAAGTGAAGTGTCAAATGTCATGTAAAATGTCAATTATAACAAAAAAATAAAAGATTTTATTACTGAACTTTGCATGATAATCGACACTTTACTTTACATTTGTCATGAACATCGACACTTTGCATGTCAGTTTACATGACATTTGACACTTTACTTTACACTTTACAGCGTCTGGGATAAGCACTAGGTGGTAACAAACACAGTACTTCCCGCAAACTGTGCCGTATTATCCCGCAGGCGAAACGGCTTACATCTGCGCGAAAATCAGCGGCAACCCGGTGCCAAAAGTGACCTGGCTGCGCGGCAACCGGGAGATCCTGCCCGGCGGCCGGTTCAAGCACCTGCAAGAGGGCGAAGAGAGTCAAGTGGCCTTGATGATGCAGAAGTGCAAATCCCAGGTGAAATATCAATGCGCAAACACAGATTATTAGTAAAAATTGGGAAAAAATCGGTCAAAGTTTGCTCTATGTAGAGACCTATGTAGATAGTTGAGTGATTGGGAGGAGGGGATAGTAGCCTCGGGATGGATAGATAGCTGAGCAGCCCCCATGATACCCCCGTAACGGGTTTACATGCCAAGCGGGTTTACATGCCAAGCGAGCATACGTGCTTGAAATAACCACGGTCACCACTGCATCATTTTATCAACCAAATTTATTCGCACAGGACGAAGGCGTCTACACGCTATTGGTGCAGAACAAACACGGCAAGGACACGATCGATATCAAGCTTTTTGTGACAGACCCCTCTGGCCTTGACTTCCGCGCCATGCTCAAGCGCAGGTTACTTTTTCTCATGTTTATTTAATTGATGACAAATTCACTGGGTGTGAAATAGACGCAAATGTAAAAATATATACTCGGCGGACCGCAAAGTATACGCAGAATCTGCTATAATAATTTGATGAATAAAATCTTGTGACAAATTTTGCAATTAATTATTCCATAGTAAAAACTAAATATTATGGTGAAAAACTGTATAATATTCGGTGCACTATTCAGATGGGTGATGGTAGGTTTCCATAATAAGTGTGGTGTTCGCCGAGTATTTTTACTGTCTGACAGTTCTAAATGTCACACACGTGAAACAATTTTTTCCAGGGATTATGAAGGTGAGGAGGAGGACAAGCCGAAGCTTAAAACTGGCTTGAAAAAGCAGGAGGAACCCAAAGGCATCCCCGGGCTGAAAAAGGTAGGTGCCAACAAATTTTCAACTCAATGTAAAATGTCACATGTCTCACATTATCATTGCCTGACAAAAAAACCTGACCACAGAAAAAAGAGCAATGGGTGAAAGAATTGACAGACACCACGGTGGTGGAGAAGGTGGACAAGCAGGTGGTGCTCCAGTGCGTCTACAGCAAGCCCAACTTCAAAGTCAAGTGGTTCCGCAATAAACGCGAGATCTTTGTGAGTTGCACGAGACTTTTGCTGTCGATCTTCACTCAGAATCATTTGAAATACACCTAATATTCATAATTATTTTCCACTTTTTCCCCCAGAATTCGATGAAAACGAAAATTATAACGGACAAGGAAACGTGCAAATTGATTATCAATAATCCGGAAGTGGACGACAGCGGCGACATGAAATGCGAGGCGAATGGCGTGCCGACGCAGTGCACGCTGACTATTGAGCGTAAGCTATTGTGGCCACACACATGCACACATTAGTTTACAGTTTGACACAAAATTCAGTGTCAGGAAAACGTAAAAACTTCATGATGTTGAAAATTGATGGAAATCATTGAAAACTGATATTTCGAGAAACGGTGGACCATTTACGCTGAGTCTTAGATAGAATAAAGTAATGATCAGTACTTACTCCAACACAAAGTAGAGGCACCTCAACTTTCATGTAATATATGCTATGGTGAAATTTTCCATTATCACGACATTGCATTTTACGTCAAACTGTAATTTCAACTTTACGGCCCGAAACGGATTCACGATTCCACGATAAATGCATTTGAGTTCCCCAGAATGAATAATTTCCAATCTCCTCCAAAAGTGACAAAACTCATTCCGGTAAACTCAAATGTACAGAGCTCATTCATCAGTTACCGTAATTTTACACATAAACTAAAATGTGAGTGGGGCCATTTTATTTTCAACAAAAAGTAACAATCTCTGTGCACATCGAAATATGAAAATAATTTGCACAATGAATCTTCACTTCACAGCACCACCAATGAACTTCGAATTTGTGATCAAACTGCCAGAGACATATGATTTGACCAGAACGAAAGAGGGCCAACTTGTGTGCAAAGTGAATAATCACAAAGCGCCGTTGAAATGGTACAAGGATGGCAAATTGATTGACGTGAGTGTAAATTAATGCTGAGGACATTAATGTAAATTGAGTGTAAATAAATGCGAGTGTGCAGTAGTGCAACTATAAGTCAACTTATTGCTGTAACCCTTGACCAATCCAATCATATCAGTATAATGCTAAAAATATTTTTCATGTTACCATGACAGTAACTTGTAGACTAACATTAACAACACAGCCAAAAGACAGCCGATATGAACAAGAGAAAAACTCGATCGGCCAGTGTACCCTTATGATAAAAGAAGTGAGCGAAGCTGACGAGGGTGAATACATGGCCAAAATCAACGATGAGATATTCTGCAAGTGCAAAGCTGGGGTCGTTGGTCAGTTTCCCAATTGATTCCCACAAAGGCTTGAGATCTGACATGATTCGGGATTCCATAGAATCGGGCCATTCTACAATTCCGAAAATACGGAAAAAATTGAAAAAACTAAAAGTTTTTTCTGAATCCGAAGGCAGATTTGAGCATTTCTATTCCAACCCCCACCGAATCTGTCAACCACCAAGTCACGGCCAGGCAGTTGCAGACACTTTATAATGTAAAATGTAATGCAAAGTGTCAAAAGTCATGTAAAATACCCTGTAATATGGCAAATGTGTTTGTCATTCTGCAGTGCATTTTACACGACTTTTGACACTTTGCATGACATTTGACATTTTACACGGCATTTGACAGGGTCTAGGATTAGGGTTCAAATGATATATCGTATCGAATATCGAATATCGGATATCCACCATTTTTTTATATCGAATATCGAATATCGATATCGAAAATTTTGAAAAATATCGAATATCGAATATCGATATCGAAAATTTTGAAAAAATATCGAATATCGACCATTTTTTCGATATAACGAACCTGTATTGTGTCCCCAAATCTACTTTTCATTTTCATTTTGAGATGTTAATGGTTGATCTGATGTGCTTATAGTATTGTATTTAATGAGTAAAAGTACAGTATTGATAATGTCATTGTTGTTGGAGTGCAAAATTTGAAGCCAGAAAACGCTGATATACTTTTTTTTGCAACATGCCCTTAAGCAATTAGGTTAGGATGAACTGTAGTATCTACCAATTGTTATTTGTCTGATACACTTTGATTCATCATGTTTTTCTTCTATTTTCTACCATTGAGTGATGTAAAGCTTGTTAAAATCACTTGTACCATTCAAATTTCAGTAAAGAGATGATTAAACATGTGTGCGACCACATGAAAATACAATATGCCACTGGAAATATGCCAAAAGCATATCGCAATATCGAATATCGAAAATATCGAAATATCAAATATCGAATATCGACCATTTTTCAATATCGAATATCGAATATCGATATCGAGGTTCCATATCGTATCGATATCGAATATCGAGTTTCAGAAAAAAATATCGAATATCGAATATCGATATCGAAAATTTTGAAAAAATATCGAATATCGAATATCGATATCGAAAAGTCATATCGTTTGAACCCTATCTAGGATTGCCACCTGTAGCTCTCAAACAATCCAAAACCAGTACAACCCCCAAAAACCCTCAGAACCCCGGCACAACTTCGTGGTCCCTCTAAAAACCTACAAAATCGCCGAGAAAGACAACTGCACGCTTGAATGCGACGTGAACGATCCCGACGCGCTGGTCGAGTGGTGGCACGCGGGACAAAAAGTGAAAATTGACGGAAAACGCATTGAAGAGCAGTCGGTGAAAAGAAAGCGCAGATTGATAATCAGAACCTGTGGTCTCGATGATGAGGGAGAGTATAAGGTGAAATATTGGCCCTGCGCACACTAGTTTTTACGTGAAATTTCGAAAACTCATGAATGAGCTGTGAATGAGTTTGAGTTTTCTACAATGAGTCATTTTTAATCTCCGTCAACTGTAGTTGACGGCCACGTCATTTTAGAAAAACCTAAATGCGTTCTCAGCTGATTTGTGAGTTTTCGAAATTTAATGTGAAAACTGGTGTGCGCAAGCACAGTGTGTGTGCCTACGCGCACTAGTTTGCACCGTGACTTCGGTGAAAACTAAAATGGTGACATGGCGACATCCAGTGTACAATTTTTGTGTATGCTATATGTGTTTTAGTTTTCAAATTTCAAATTTCATTAATTTTAATTCAAATTCAAATAAAATTTAATAATTCAACCTAGTTGACTCATTTGAATTTGAATTAAATTTCAGTTTTCACCAAAGTCACGGTTCAAACTAGTGTGCGCAGCGCCACTGCAGTCGTGATTATATTTAGCGATTGCCTTAAATCATTGCGACACCGGTTGCAGTGCACCACGAAAGACGATTCTACGCTCGGCGCGGTGTTCATCGAGGCGCTCAACCGTTTTATAGTGAGACTGAAGGACATCACGGCGATTGAGCGGGAAACCGTCGAATTCAAATGCGAGACTAAGGTTGGATAATTTTGCTTGGGATAAAATAATGTTTGGCTGAAACGTCAAATATCAGGTAGTCTCCAATAGGTCCCGCCCAGGGAGTTATTCGAGTGTGTTGGTTCTAGATATGAATTACCTATTTATTTTGACCAGGACGTATGAAGTATAAGCTATGGATAAAGTGTGATTGAACAACATCATTCAATTTATGAATCGAGTAATGATTCAATGACTAACATTGACTCGTATAGGGGGCAGTTCCGCACTCTGTAAAGTGTCAAATGTCATGTAAAAGATACAAATTTCATCATGCAAAATATCAAAAATTCAGTAATAAAATCTTTCGGGTTTTTTTTTAGTTGACATTTGACATGACATATTTACACAATTTTAAACCTATCAACAACCCCAACTTCAGGACACGCGCACGCCGGGCGTGTGGACGTACGGGCCCAAGCAGACGCGCATCACCCACCAGCCGGGCGGCAAGTTCCAGACGTCGTCGCGCGGCGGCACGCACTTCCTCACCGTCAACAAGTTGGAGATGATCGACGACGCACAGTACAGCATCGAGGTGGCCGGCTTGGTGGTGAGTGAATTGACACGAGTTTTGTGTGGGTGTAAAAAGGATGAAGCAGCGTTTACACTGAGTTTTGTGACGACAAATAAAAAAATAAAAGAGTTCCATAATTCCTGCATAAAGTTGCATATCTGGAAGAAAAATCAGTGAAGTATACTCACTAATTGAGTGTACACACATGCCAATTTGCAGATAATTTGTGCGTGTCGTTTGAGAGTTTCAACTATTTGAAAAAAATTTCATTTGTCGGTTCAGAAATTCGGACCGAGCAAAATTTGTGGCGGCACAAAACTCATTGTAACCGTAGCTAGCTTACATAAATTTAACATTGTACGCAACATTTCAATTCTCAGGGCTCGGCCAAATTGACAGTGCTCGAGGCGGAGAAAAAGCCGAAATTCAACTGGAAGAAAAAAGTCGTGGAAGCGGAAGTAGAAAAGCCGCTCATCGTAAAAATTCCCTTCAAAAGTGGGTCTCAATTTCAAACTCCCCTACCAGGACAAAAAAATCATCGCCCTAAATCCCTCAATCTCAGTCGAGGGCACGCCGACCGGACCGCCAAAAGCGATGCTGCTCAAAAATGGACAACCGGTGGATTTGGAGAATCCACCGCTGCGCGGATTGGTCGAAGTAGTTGTGAACGACGACAATATTGAAATCAAGTTCAAGAAGCCTAATCCCGATGACGCGGGCGACTGGTCGCTGGATCTGACAAACTCTGCTGGCACTGAGCGCGCGGATTTCGGGCTGGCTGTCAAGGGACCGCCCGGACCGCCAGAGCGTAGGTTCTTGCTTGATACCACTTTTAGCAGTGAAAAATTTGTGATTTTTGAGAAAATTTTATTCATTATGATGAATAAAATGTCTCTGATAGAATGATAATATAAGAAAATCAGTTAACAATAGTATCAAATGTCTCTGGAAACCGGGAAAAATATAAATCAATATAAATGCGATATTTTTTTATTTTCTGATCGTTTTTATTTTTTTCAGAAAATCTCTCCAAAAAAAAATTATATTTAAATCTGTCCGTAAACTCCCGGGAAAATATAAGTAAAAAAATAGTTACATTTTTTGATATTTCCAGATATTTTTAAAATTTAAATTCCACAGATTTTTTCAATGCTAACCATCAAATCGCATTGGAGTTGATATATATTTATCCGGTTGCATGCAGTGCACTGAACACGTAGATTCACAGTTCAAAAATGTAAATAAGACAAAAAAAACGTTTCAGGGCTCGTTCATTCAATGACAGGGCCCTTTCATCCAATTTTCGCAATGTGCATATAACAGTCCAGTAGGTCAACCCAACCAAAATGACCACACTCACAATACACCAACCCCCGCCCCCCCCCCCTACAGCACCCCTCACCGTGGCGGACATCTTCGCCGACCGCTGCCGCCTCATGTGGAACATCCCCAAAACTGACGGGGGCGCGGCCATCCGCGGCTACATCGTCGAGCAGCAGGACGGCGGCAGCGGCGACTGGAAGAGTCTCGGCCAGACGCCCAGCCACAAACATGATTTGGATGTGGGTTTTAAGGGGTGAATGGCTACCAGTAGCTGGATGTCAACTGACCCTGTAAAATGCCCTGTAAAATGTCAAATGTAATGCAAAGTGTCAGAAGTCATGGAAAATGCCCTGCAAAATGGCAACCGAGTTGCCATTTTGCAGGGCATTTTACATGACTTTTGACACTTCGCACGACATTTGACATTTCGAAGGACACTTTACGGGATCTGGGACAGCCCCCTGGATGCCAACTGAATTCATGTCAACTAAATTTTGGTCAATTATATGATTTAAACTTTCCTATGTGATAGAGCGTAGTTAATTTTCTATAGTTACACTAAATTTAAATAGTATACTATAGTTACACTAAGTGTGATGCTTTAAATATTTGTGTCTTATTTAGTTGACATTAGTTGGCATTCAGTTGACAAAAATTTGCGATGTCAACTAGCTAGTGGGGGCCCAATGTGTATTGTTTATTCACTTCGATTTGATGCTGAATCCCATTTTTACGCAGATTAAAGCGCTGAAGGAGCACACTCAGTACCAGTTCCGCGTGCGGGCATTCAACTCCATTGGGGAGGGCCCCAACACTGTGAGCAATCCGATTATCGCGAAGAACCCTTACGGTGAGCGCAGCCATTAATACTTGGCGATATTTTATTTACCTAAACGCATTCACCACATGTCGCTGAACACACTAGTTTACCAATAAATTTTAAAAAATTTAGTCAACTCATAAATCAACCTTGAACGCATTTGAGTTTACTCTGTTGTATTTGAGGATAAATCTGTTGTAAACGCATTTGGTCTCTGTCGACAGTACTTCACATCCCGTAAACCAAAATACGTTGTTAGCTGGTGATTTAAGTTCAAACTCACATCCCGCTGAGATTAAACATCCATCAAAAAACCGCAGAACCCCCCGGCAAGCCGCGCCAAGTGGCCCCCAAGGACGTGGACAAGGACCACATCACGATGGAATGGTCGCCGCCAGAATTCGACGGCAACGCGCCCATAGAGCACTACGTGATCGAGCGGCGCGAAAAAGACAAGGAGAAGGATTGGAAGCGATGCGGCGAGACGAACGCCAGCGAGATTGCCAGCGGCGAGGGCAAAGACGCCAAGCTGGAGTTCTGCGACATGAAGGTCGTCGAGGGCAAGAGCTACTACTACCGCATACGCGCCGTGAACAAGGCCGGTCCGGGCGACCCGTCGGACAAGGTCACGCCAGCTGTCAAGGCGGTCGCCAAGCCGGGTTTGTTTGGCCTGAATGAGTAAATTGTGCAATTATTTTATCGTCAGACTTTTTTTGAGGGGGGACTATTTGAGGGGGGGATTATTCAAGGGGGGGTTATTATTTCATCAAAATTTTTAAGCATGTTTCTTTCAACTTATTTCAAGAAATATGCTTTACTCAGAACCTACCATGCCATTTTTGGACAAATTATATCCAACAAATTTATCATTTGCTTAAAGGGGGGAATTATTTTCCTTAAGCTGCGTTTACACTGCGAATTGTGCCGACAATTCGAAAAGTGAAAAAGTTCCATAATTTTGGAGTAAAGTTCCATATCTGCAAGAAAATGCAGTGAAGTATACTCACTAGTTAACTGCACTCACATGCCAATTTGCAGATAAATCGTAAATGTGGTTTCAGAGTTATAAGCATTTAAAAAATATTTCCAAAAAAGCGAACCGACAAGAGAAATATTTTTTGAAATGCTTATAACTCTGGAACGACATGGACGATTTATCTGCAAATTGGCATGAGAGTGCACTGTACTAGTGAGTATGCTTCACTGGATTTTCTTGCATATATGGAACTATATTCCAAAATTATGGAACTTTTTCACTTTTTAAAATTGCCGGCACAAGTCGCAGTGTAAACGCAGCTTTAGTCGTCCAACATGGGGGAATTTTTTTAAGAGATTGAAATTTTTCGAGTAAATACGGTACACAATATTTCTTATTACCGACGTGTTTTTCAATCCACACAAACACGCGCAGTGATTCCATGGCTGGACGAAACGGCCCTGAAAGACCAAAAGAAGCGCGTGGGCGAGACGCTGAAATTCGACTTGCCGACGAGCGGCGAGCCGCTACCCGAGGTTATCTGGTCGGTGGGCGACAAAGTGATCAAGCCCACCATGCGCGTCAAGATGACCACCGAACGCGGACGTACGACACTGAAAGTGAGTGGACTGCTTCGACTTAACTATGCCAGTTTGACACTGTCAAGTGGTATGAAGTGAGACATGTAAACTTGTAGGTAGTTGATAAGTTGTAAGTGACAAGGGACTAAGTTATAGGTTGAGTTGTGACAGGCTGGAAGCAATGAGCAAAATTTTGTCTGTGATACTGATTAGGTAGTCATTTTCTCAAGACTAACAATGGAAATCACCCTGGAAAAAAAGTGTTCAAATTTGTTTAGTCTATGAAAAAGAACTTTTCGAACTTTTCCAGAATATAGTTTGCGCAATTTCGAATTTTTCTATAAAAAAAATCGATTTTGTGAGGGTTTTTTTCCAAGTGTTTGAGTGGTGAAAAAATCCGAAAACGTTTTGAATTTTCGTTTGCCATCGTTACCATCACTTAGAATATGTTGCTTACAATTAATCATTTACACACAACTTTTTCCAATAACTTACAAAATTTATCATAACATCCTAATAAATAACTACAACCATTCCAACTCAAACTCAATCCAACCCAGGTCGAAAACTGCGTGCGCGGCGACACGGGCAAATACACGATCACATTGAAGAACACCGTGGGCGAGGTGAAAGCGTCGGCCAACGTGGTCGTGGTGAGCAAGCCCACGCCGCCGACCGGCCCACTCGAGATCAGCGACATTCACGGACAGGGCTGCACTATTGAGTTCAAGCCACCAGAGGACGATGGTGGAGAACCTATTGAAGGTGGGTATAGTGGGATTGGCATGCTGGTGCCTATTGCGAAGAAAAAGTGGAGAAATAAACAACCATTTTAGATTTGAGAAGTAAAGTGAGAAGTGAAATTGGGAAGTACAACGTTTAAAGTGAAGTAAACTTTTTTACTTCTCATATCACTTCTCACTTCTCAATTCACGTCTCATTTTACTTCTCATTTCACTTCTCTCTTTAACATGGTTTTTTACTTCTCCACTTGCCAAATTGACACGTGGATTCCATTTATTTTATACCGCGCAACATTTCACCTCAACACACTACCATATTAACTTCGCGCACCAAAATTCAGAATACATAATCGAGGCCCAAGATTCCGGCGGCGGCAGGTTCAAAGAAGTCGCCAAAGTGGGACCGGGCGACACGAAAGCGCTCATCACGGGACTAGAAAACAAAAAGGACTACAAGTTCCGCATCAAAGCGAAGAACAAGGAGGGTGAATCGGACCCTACAGTAACTGATTCTTACACCAAAATAAAGGACCCATGGGGTTGGTAAATTTGACACATTTTACCCAAAAATGCAACTGCAACACTTCCTGATATATTTTTCTCAGATGAGCCCGGAAAACCAGGCAAACCTGAGGTCACTGACTGGGACTCTGACAGGATTGACTTGAAATGGGAAGCACCATTGAAGGTGCGTTTTTTACTGTGTGAGATTCCATTAATACCAGCAATACGGAGTCTATCAGTTCTACAAGTTGTAAAGTCGCAAAGAAAAGTTGCACGTTATGGTAAAGGTGATGAGAAATGCCATGAGAAAACGTAATAAATTTATTAAAAACGCAGACGCCATCAAATTTAGATGCTAGCAAATTTTATCACTTGACACTTTGTTTCCTGTTTTGTCAAAATGCCAAAAAAATCCTTTCAGGATGGTGGTGCGCCAATCGAGAGCTATATAGTGGAAAAGCTTGATCCTGACACCAATAAATGGGTGGAATGCGCCACGGTGCCCGGCACGACCGCATCGATAACTGGTTTGACTGAAGGCAAGGAGTATAAATTCCGAGTTCGCGCGGTCAACAAGGGTGGCCCCAGCGCACCTAGTGAAGCCAGCGATGGGCAGATCGCCAAGCCGCGATTCGGTTGGTTGTTG
The DNA here is from genome assembly GCA_964036195.1 of Sphaerolaimus hirsutus. NCBI lineage: Eukaryota > Metazoa > Nematoda > Chromadorea > Monhysterida > Sphaerolaimidae > Sphaerolaimus > Sphaerolaimus hirsutus. Next base: position 21,190,653 of record OZ038452.1, on the reverse strand, counting down.
CACAGTGATCATGTGACCAGTCCCAAGCCCTGTAATGCTACGATTACAGCTCGGGCGTAAAATTCCAGCGTAAAATTCCATCGCAAAATTGATTACATAAAAGTGGATGATGATACAGGTCTGCAATTTTTCATGGAGAATATGTTTATCAATACCTTCATTGTGTCCGAGAGTCATCATCCACAGTCACTGCAATTTGATTGTGGAAATTCAAAAATTTCTATTTTACGCTGGAATTTTACGCCAGCTGAAGAAAAGTCAATTCTACGCCAGGTGATTGCATGCAATGACATAGCGTAGAATTGATTTTTCTTCAGCTGGCGTAAAATTCCAGCGTAAAATAGAAATTTTTGAATTTCCACAATCAAATTGCAGTGACTGTGGATGATGATGATGCACAATGAAGGTATTGATAAACATATTCTTCATGAAAAATTGCAGACCTGTATCATCATCCACTTTTATGTAATCAATTTTGCGATGGAATTTTACGCTGGAATTTTACGCCCGAGCTGTAATCGCTCCATAAAGTGTAAAGTCAAGTGTCAAATGTCATGAAAGATATTATACAAATTTGTCAATTGTCAGGAAAAGTATCGGGCAAAGTGTCAATTGTCTTGCAATGTTCAGTAATAAAATCTCCTTTTTTATTTTGGTTGCCATTTTACATGACACTTGACTTTACACTTTACAGAGCTCTAGACCGCTCCCATTGCAATAAATACATAAAAACATTCAAAAATAAGCACAGTGAAAACTAAATTGCAAATTGTTAGTGACACAAAAACACGCCCCACCTCCACAGTGCCACCATGGCTGGACAAAGACGGGCTACGAAACTTGACTGTGAAGGCGGGGCAAACTGCAAAATGGGAGGTGAAAATCTCCGGCGAGCCCACACCAGAAGTCAAATGGTCAGCGGGTGACAAAGAATGCGCCAACGGTAAGTAAAAAAAAACTGAAGCTGCAAAAATCACATTATTAAGGTAGAGTTACCGGCTTACCGCATACCAACAAATGAAAGGTGAAACGGTAAATAAAACGATTTCGAGACATTCACTATTTTCATGTTTTCAAGTTTTTTTATATTCAAAGCATGCATTCATTATTGCATGCAAAAACCGACGACAAATTGATTTTAGGGCGTCAACGTGAAATCCATTTTTTATTCATTGGCGGACCATTTTTTATCCAACGCTTTTCATTCAAACTAGAATAACTCAGTTTTGCGAAAAATTGAGTATTGAACACGAATAATTTTGAATAAAAAACTTGAAAAAAATAAAAAAATGAATTTTCCGGTGGCGTTCTATTTGTCGGTTCACCTTTTATTTGTCATTATGCTGTAACTCCACCTCAAAACAGGCCCTGAACACTCTCAAACCTCAACAACCCATACAGACGACCGGACCACAGTGGACACGCACAAAGAGTACACCGTACTCTCGATCGCCGCGTGCGTCCGCAAGGACGGCGGCAAGTACAAGCTGCACCTCAAGAACAACCTGGGCGAGATGGAGGGCGAGGCTGAACTGACCGTGCTCGACAGACCCACGGCGCCCTTGGGGCCGCTCGAGGCTAAAGATGTCTACGAGGATCACTGTCAGCTAGAGTGGAAGCCACCGGAGGATGATGGTGGCTGTCCGGTGGAGTTCTATGAGGTGGAGAAAATGGACGTGGAAACCGGTGCTTGGGTGCCCGTGTGCAAGACTAAGGTGGGTTTTAGGTGCTTGAATGGCGCTGAAAAAAGCTGGTCTACTTCTAGAAATTACACAAGTATTTACAAACTTACTACAGTACTTTGCGTAAATTCTACCATAATTTTATGAATAAAATCTTGTGAGAAACAATCGTAATTAATTATTCCTTAGTAACAATGGAATATCATGATGAAAAACTGTAAAATTTTATCTTCATCATTCAGATGGGTTATGGTAGGTTTCCATACTAAGTGTGATGTCCACGGAGAACAACGCAAAACACCATTTCACACTGTACATCTCCCCAACGCGCAGGGCACAAAATGCAAAGCGGACGGCCTGCGCAAGGGCAAGATGTATCAGTTCCGCGTGAAGGCGCACAATAAGGAGGGCGTGTCCGACCCGCTAACAACTGACACCGCCACTTTGGCAAAGAATCCATATGGTCAGTCACACTGCGAGCCCTGCAAAAACATACCCCACTAAACCACAAACCCCCACACAGACGAACCGGGACCCCCGAGTAACGTGGAGCCCGAAGATTGGGATGTGGACCATGTGGACCTCAAATGGGACCCCCCAGAATCTGACGGAGGTGCACCAATCACAGGCTATGTGATCGAGAAAAAGAAAGTGGCCCCCGGCTCTGAATGGGAGGAGGGTGCAGTCGTGCGCACGCCTGAGTGCAAAGGCACTGTGGCCGGACTCAAGGAGGGTGAGAAGTACCAGTTTAGGGTGAAGGCTGTCAATAAGGCGGGGCCTGGAGAGCCTAGCGAGGCATCGAAGCAGGTCACCTGCAAGCCTAGATTCTGTTAGTTTACTCTTTTACTGAGCTTTTATAAATGCAACAGACTACGTCATCTCTGTCTGTCATAATTACCAGGGGTCTCCAAGATTTTGGAACCCTCGCGGGGGCTGGATGGATAGCAAATCGCTCCTCCGGAGAGATAGATAGCTGAAAATTTTTCTGGGGGGGTGGCTGGGGGGGGCTTGGGGGGGGAATCGCGGGGGCAAAATATATAGGCTTTTTCAGTGCATAGAAGGCAGAAAGGGGGAAAAACCGCTAAAAAGACAGGTTAAAAGTAGCTCAAATAGGCTAAAAATAGATATCTAAACATGTGTATAGGCGAAAGACACGATTTTGAAGGCGAAATACTATAATAAGGTACGAAAATTAGCGATTTTGAGCGAAAATTGCGCCGAAATTTTCTCAAAAATCGCTCCAGATAGGTAGATACCTGGCCGATTTGGGGGATAGATAGCCAAAAATTTTGCCTCCGGGATAGATAGATAGCTGAGCGGCCTCCGAGATAGCTGGGGGAATTGGGGGGGGGGGCAGCCCCCCCCCTAGGAGACCCCTGATAATTACAATCACACATCACACAATCAATGTCATAATTACAATTCAATCACGCAGTGAAACCGCGCATCGATCGGGAAGCCATGGCATCGATCACGATCAAAGTTAGCCAGAGTGCCGAATGGAACGTGCCGTGCCGCGGCGAGCCGCCACCGACCTACGCGTGGACATTCGGCGACAAAAAGATTGAAAGCACACCGGATGGCACCTACACAGTGAGTTGATTCATTCGGGTACAGCTACAGTTAAGTACAGCGATGGAAAACAAAGAATACCTAAAACGCTTTTTAGATCACCCCAGAGGAATACAAGTGTGACTTCAGAGTGACGCAAGCAACTAGAAAGATGGCTGGCAAATATCTGCTGACAGCCACAAACAGCAGTGGCAGCGACAGCTGTGAAACAGAGTTGATTGTCCTTGGTCAGTTGTCACACAAAAAATGCTTGAAATGATATCTAAAAATGATAAATGGATCAATCCACACGCAGGCCCACCATCTAAGCCAATGGGTCCACTGAATGTGAGCGATGTGTGGGAAGATAGAGCCACATTGGACTGGCTACCGCCAGAAGACAATGGTGGAATGCCAATTGAATGCGTCAGTTACACATAAATGAATATAAAGCATGCTTCTCACATATACTCCACTGCAAGCGTGGTTCACGCTGGAACCGTGCCAAAGGTTTTTCACTCAATTAATTGAAATCTATTTTAATTGAAAAAAAATCATTGTTATTTATCGTTTTATGTCAGCGTATTCACAACCATATGTTTTCTCATATATTCATGAAGATTGCATGGTTAAATTATCATTGGCACACTTCCAACATGATACATAAATAACTGCGCGTGCGAGTGTCACGTCACTGGAGTATACTTATTTCGTGAATTTTACACACATTAAAACTACACAAAAATTTGCAGTATGAGGTGGAAAAATTGGATATGGCCACGGGCAGGTGGGTGCCGTGCGGTCGCACCAAAGACACAAACATCCAAGTGCCGAACCTGTTACCTGGGCACGAGTATAAATTCAGAGTCAAAGCTGTCAACAAGGAAGGACCCTCAGATCCATTGGAAACCGAGACAGCCATTGTGGCCAAAAACCCATATGGTCAGTTCAATGGGTCAAAAAATTGGATGGCAAGAAGTTGAAAATAAAAAATTATTAAAAATTAAATTAAAAATAACATTGCAGATCCACCATCCAAAATGGATAAGCCAGAGATTGTTGACTGGGACAAGGATCATGTTGACCTGACCTGGAAACCACCGGCTGATGATGGTGGAGCACCAATTGAGAAGTTGGTGCCATATTTTGTGACAATATTTGCTTTCTGAGTTGAAGTTTTTTCACACTTTACCTCAACAAATCTTTTCATCACAGCTACATCATCGAGAAGAAGGACAAGGACGGCAGATGGGAGGAGGCGCTTGAAGTTTCCGGCAGGGACACTTCCGCCACCGTGCCCAACCTCAAGCCGAACCACGAGTACCAATTCAGGATAATCCCGAAGAATAAGGCGGGCCCCGGACCTGCCAGCGACCCATCTGACTCTGTAGTGTGCAAGCCGCGCCACTGTGAGCTTTGAATGGTGCACAATAAAATGACAATGATAACGAAAACCGTATTTGTTTGAATAATTCCACCTCGAATAATTTCCACACTTGAATAATTCCCCCCTGTAAGACGAGTGAGAAAAACAATACCCCCTTGAATAATTCCGCCTAAAGGCATATGATCGATTTGTTATGTCCAATTTGAACAAAAATGACATGTTATTGTGTTTATAAAGCATATTTTGTGGAATGAGTTGATGAAACATGCTTGAAAGTTTTGACAAAATAATAATCCCCCCTCGAATAGTTCCCCCACAAGTCTGACAAAAAAATTTGTCCCCCAGAGAAACTATCCGAGCAAATACGGTAATAATCAATAACTCTAAATCCCCACCCAGTGGCGCCGCACATCAACCGCGATGACGTGCCCAACATGACTGTGCGCGTGGGCCAGCCGATCAAGTTCACCGTGAACGTGTCCGGCGAGCCGCCGCCCACCGTCGAGTGGAAGCTCGGCGAGAAAACCGTGCCGTCGGAGAATCCCGAGTACAAGTCGATCTTCCACGTGGCTCAAGCCGCGCGATCAGATTGCGGAAAATACACTGTGCACGCTAAGAACGACAGCGGCGAGGATGAAGTCACTTTGGAGATTCTAGTACTTGGTTGGTGATAAATGATCAATTGTTTGTTTTTTTGAAATGTCAATGACACTCTTGACACCTTGACACTTGACAACCGAACACAGGCAAGCCAACAACTCCATTGGGACCATTGGAAGTGACAGACGTTTGCGCCAGCGACATGACACTGGGCTGGAAGCCGCCAGAGGATGATGGTGGTGCGCCGATTGACCACTATGATGTGGAAATGATGGATACTGCTAACGGAATTTGGGTGCCAATTGGACGCACCAAGGACACGGCGTATGTTTTTGTCTTTGTCGATAACTTTTTTCAATTAAAAGTAGACTGCTACAATAATAACTTGCTCACCAGATTTGTTGCACCGAACTTGACAAAGGGCCACGAATACAAATTCAGAGTGAAGGCTGTGAATCCTGAAGGGGCTTCAGATCCGCTAGAAACTCAAGAAGCGCTGACTGCAAAGAATCCATATGGTTTGTACACATTTTTGTGCATCTAGTGATGAAAAAGTGGCATTTTTAGCATGCAAGCCAGTTTTTAGAACCAACAAAAATGGTGCCAAACAAAAATTTGTAAAAATTAGCGAAATCTTGATTAGTTTTAGAATTTATTTTCATTCGAAAGAACACTTGAAAACGGGATTTGTGTTCAGAAAATCGATAATGATTTTTGAACGTTCATGAGATTTTTTAGGCTCATAATGCCACGATAGAAGTTCGCAAATTCACTTGGATGCATTCATGCAATGAACAAAACAGTGAACACAATGTTCGTAGCAATAACAGTCCAAACAATTTTTTCAGAGAGTTTGCCATTGTTTTCTAGCCAACTTTAATATCACTACCCACAATAACACAAATTATCACAAAAACTTTGTAAAATGAAAACCACCTGTCAACTCTCAGAGAAGCCAAGTAAACCAGGAAAACCAGAACCGACCGACTGGGACAAAGATCATGTTGATTTGAAGTGGACACCTCCTACTGACGATGGCGGCGCGCCATTGGAAAAATACATTGTTGAGAAGCGTTCCAAATACGGCAGGTAAATACACGAATATTCAATGAAGAAACTTTCCATACTGTGACCAGATATCTTAAACACACAAAAACGCACACAAAATGCTCAGATGGGAACCCGCCCTCGAAGTTCCAGGAAATGAAACTTCATGCACTGTGCCGGACCTGACTGAAGGTGAAGAATATGAGTTCAGAGTGGTGGCCAAAAACAAAGCTGGCGAGTCTGATCCCAGCGATGCCAGTGTTCCCGTGATCGCCAAATGCCGCAACAGTAAGTGGATAGAAATTCATTTCTTGAATGCATGCAACAGCGAAATTCTGACACATTATTAACTTTACAGTGAAACCGGAAATTGACCGCAAGTTCTTAAAACCAATCAAAATTCGTGCCGGCCAAGCGATCAACTTCGATGTGCCAGTGAAGGGCGAACCCCCACCCACGGTGACGTGGGCTGCCAACGGCCGGCCACTGCATACAGGTCTGCTGCCAGGGAAAATACCCAGTTCCTGTTAGGGTTGGAAAAAAAACGTTTTTTTAACTCGATGTTTTTTTTAAAAAAAAACATTTTTTTTAATAAAAAACGTTTTTTTTAAAGCTCCCAGATATGACCTTGTGTCAACATATATATTGGTATATCAGACAGTGGCAATACTCTGTGATGTTATATATGACCATATAATGTCTGTGGAGCCATGGGATAGCATTATAAGTGGTGATTTGTGTCAAAAATATCCATTTTTCGTCGACATATTGTTCGTATATCGCCTTATAGTCGAATTTTCGTGACTTCAGGTAAAGTTTGGCACGGAATAGTGATCAAACAAGGTTATAAAAGGAGGTTGTTACTTTGGGAGTGAAGTTACACACTGTGGAGGTACATCGGAAGCACATTACCTCAATATTACATACTACAGCAACATATGACGGCTTATTAACCTATGGTAGCACATAGAAATGGATACTTTGATACTAAAAATGCCACAAAACCAATGAAAACAACCACCAATGTCAATTTGTGTGTGAAATTGCGCGCTTGCGCGCAAAAATTTTTGCAAAATACCTAGTGCTTAGTACTAAAAATTTTGGCCGATGTTTTTAAAAAAAAAAAAACATTTCGGACGTCATGTTTTTTTCATAAAAAAACGTTGTTTTTTTAATAAAAAACGTTTTAAAAAAAACATCGGCCAACCCTAGTTCCTGTTGACCCTGTAGGAGGTAAAATGTCATGTAAAGTGTAAAAAGTCTTGAAAATGTCATGTAAATTTTTTTAAAGTGTCATTCAAGGGAAGTTTAACAAAGGAAACTTTTGAATTTCAAACAATTTTACAGTTTTCTATACATTTTACATCCTACAGGGCCTATAAATACAACAAGGGCCACGTCCAGACTCAGTAAAATGTCAAAAACAATGTAAAATGCCCCATAAAATGTCAAAAGTCATGAAAATGACCTGTCGAATGTCAACTTTTATTTTGTTTTACCAGTCGCGTGACAATTTCCAGGGTTTTTTACATGACTTTTCACACTTGCATGACATTTTACCCTTTGCGGGGCATTTTAGAGAGCATGGGAGTGCCACCTTTTCACCCGGGATCATCACCCTTTAACTTAACATTCACAAACCCACACAGGTGGTCGCGTCAAAGTCGACAACCCAGAGTACCAAACAAAGCTACAAGTGCGCGCGGCCGAACGTGACGACAGCGGCACGTACACGGTGCACGCGGAGAACGAGAACGGCACCGACGAGGCCCAGGTCGAGGTGATCGTCATGGACAAGCCGGGCACCCCCGAGGGACCCCTCGAGGCGAAAGACATATATGCAGACCACTGCACGCTAGAGTGGAAGCCGCCAAAGGATGATGGGGGTACCCCGATTACAGGGTATATTGTGGAGAAGTTGGACACTGCCAGTGGGCACTGGATGCCTGCTGTGAAGACACCTGATGCTACTTGTGCAGCCCAGGTTGATGGATTGATGGAAGGTCACGATTATAAATTCAGGTCGGTGGGTGTGTTCTGGTTTGCACATTTGACATCATGTAGGTCTGAACATGATGTCAAATGTAGAAAATGATATGTAAAAGTATGAATGAATATTAATTTTACATGTGTAAAGTGACCAAACAAAATTTCAGAGTGAGCGCGGTGAACGCCGAGGGTGAATCACAGCCGCTGGAAATGATTACAGCAATCACAGCGAAGAATCCATACGGTTTGTCAAATTGCGGATAGACATCCAAATTTATCTCCAAATCAAATCAACATCCTCAAAACCACTCACATTACAGATCCGCCAGGAAAGCCAGGCAAACCAGAACCAACAGATTGGGACAATGACCACATTGACCTCAAATGGACACCCCCAACAAGTGACGGGGGTGCCCCCTTGGAGGGGTATGTGATTGAAGTGAAAGAGGGCAACTCACCCCTGTGGACAAAAGCAATGGAAGTGCCAGCGGGTCAAACTGACGCCTCAGTGAAAAACTTGACCGCGGGAGAAAAGTACCAGTTTAGGATCAGGGCAAAGAACAAGGCGGGTACTGGTTCACCATCAGACGAGTCTGATCAAATCATAGCCAAGCCCAGGAATTGTTAGTTTCGTCAATAACACCAATACCATTCTGGGTCCTATTTTTAAATAAATAGAATTTTTCGATTGTCCAAAATGTTTTCCTATTTTCCAGTGGCCCCCAAAATCGACCGCACCGCTCTGCAAGAAATCCGCGTTCGCGCCGGCCAGCCGTTCGATTTGGACGTGCCAGTGATCGGCGAGCCGCCGCCTGAAATCGAGTGGACCCAGGATGGTGGCTCGATCGAGACCAGCGACAGATTGAAGATTGACGTTTGTATTTCTAACAGACCGTATATTCTTCAATAAGAGCCCTCTTGAATAAATCCCCCCTGTTGGCCATGTGAGGAAAAAAATACCCCCTTGAATAATTCCCCTCTGTTGGCAGAGTGAAAAAAATAACTCACCCTCTGTGATAGGTGGAAACGATGTTGGGCCAATAAAAAACAATCAATGAAGTCAGACAGATGAAATAAAGCTACGCCTGCACTGAAAGAATATTAGACATCGACAACAGATACTGTAACGGAATTCTGCGGAAAAATTATCCCCCTTGAATAACTCCCCCTCAACCCCCATGGGGTCTTATTCGAGGATATACGGTGTATGCCATAATAAATGTACGAACTGTGCCATTTCCGAGTTAACAAATACACAACCGGAAACACAGGTTATGGACTACCGAACGAAATTCGTGGTGAAGCGCGCCGTACGCGGAGACACGGGCACATACAAAATTCACGCACAAAATCGTAATGGTGAAGATGATGCAGAGGTCAACATTGTGGTGTTGGATCGCCCGGCGCCACCACGTGGCCCACTGACACCGAGCGAGATTACCAAAGAAGGTTTGTATCATAGTTGTTTAAACGTATTTACGTTTACTCAAAGAATACGTATAGTCAAACTCAAGTACTGAGTACAGGGGAATTTACAGGCATTTCACTTAACTCATTTTCCCGAAGGTAAAGAAAACTTGAAGAATCGCATATTATATTCTTAAGAAATACTTATCAAGTTAAAAAATTTTTTGGTTGTTTTATAGGGTAAAAGTTGAAAAATACTCACTTTTTACGTTTTTGCTGGAAAGAATGTTTTACTCGCCTTCTAAGCAGCGAAAAAGAAATAAATCTTAACTTTACGTTTTCTGTACTCAGTGGTGAGTGAAAAAACAAAAAACGTTACGTTGACGTTTACTTCCCGGCAGCCCAGTAATTTCAAAAACTCTAAAAAACATTCATGCAGGCTGCAAATTGGATTGGCGCCCACCAGAAGACGACGGTGGAGCCGAAATCACCCACTACGTTGTGGAAAAACAAGATCAAGCCACCGGCCGCTGGACACCCGTTGGGGAGTCTGGAGCGACCGGTCTCAAAGTGGACGATTTGACGGCTGGCCATGAATATAAATTCAGAGTGAAAGCGGTGAATCGCTATGGAGAGTCTGATCCATTGGATACTGGTGATTCGATGGTTGCCAGGAATCCATTTGGTGAGGTTTTTAGAATTGTGTATTTTTTTTGGAGATGTGATAGAGACCGATGATCAAACAAAATGGAAAATGTGATTTGTGACTTGAAATGGATTTTAAATTTAGGGTTACGAGGAGATATCTTCTCTGAATTTCTGTAAAATCTCTTAACGGAAGCAATTGTGAATTTCACACGGCAGTAAAATATGCTCATAAATATTAACACTTTCCATAACCTTTGATCCCACAACAAAAACTCACTAGCAAACTCACAATTTTCTAAATACACCATCACGAATGTCCATCAACCAACCCAACCCCACTCAGACGAGCCCGAAAAGCCGGGCACGCCAGACGTAGTAGATTGGGACAAGGACCGGGCCGATTTGGTCTGGACCCCACCCCAAAGTGACGGCGGTGCGCCCATAGAAAAGTACATCGTGGAAAAGAAAGGTCCCAGCGGAGAGTGGGAATATGCTGAGGAGGTGCCTGCCGACCAGACAAAGGCCACTGTCACCGGGTTGAAGGAAGGCCAGATGTATCAGTTCCGAGTGAAGGCGGTGAACAAAGCTGGGGCTAGTCATCCCAGTGACCCGAGCAAAACGATGGTTGCTAAGTCTAGGCATGGTTGGTTGGGATACTCGATTTATGTTTTTATGTACTCTGTGGACAGCACTTCGTGCATTGCATTAGAAAACACTTAAAGTATTACGCGCCAACGCACAAATGAGATATTTATGGATTTCACAAAAAAAAGTAAAAACCCAGTAGAACCAATATAAATTTTGTGGCAGAATTTTTTATTTTATGGAACAATTTTCACTTTATTAATGATGTCGTCATAACGGAATGTTTCATTCAAAAAGCTCACGGTATGCTACAGCCTAGGAACGCAACTAAAACTTCAATAAACTTTCAGTTCCTCCCAAAATCCACCGCGAGACGCTGATCGAGCAGCGCGTCAAAGCCGGCGCTATAATCGACTTCGAAGTGAAAGTAGACGGCGAACCGCCGCCCACCATCAAATGGTACCTAAACAACGACGTGCTGACGCCGTCCGACCGGACCGGCATCGACAACTCGGTACCGTACAGCACCAAGCTGCGCACCAAGGAGGCCAGCCGCAACGACTCGGGCACCTACAAGATCGTCGCCAGCAACGAGTCCGGCACCGACGAGGCCGAAGTCAAGGTGGTCGTGCTGGACGTGCCCACGGCGCCGAGGGGACCCCTCGATGTGCACGATGTGACTAGGGATGCGGCTTCGTTGAGTTGGAAGGAACCTGAAGATGATGGGGGGTCGCCCATTTCGCACTATGTTTTGGAGAAGCAGGAGGATGGAGGGAAGTGGATTGAGGTGGGATATTTTGATTGTGTTGGGCATTGGGAAGGGCCCACACAGAAGTTGACATCGGAAATTTGTGTCAACTGAATGTCAACTAGATGACACGAAAAAATTAAAGCACCACACTTAACAAACACAATGAACATTAGGTGTAAAATGAAGGATATAAAATAACGATATAAAATAAACTATGCTGTACCACATAGGAAAATTGAAATCACATAATTGAAAAAAATTTTAGTTGAATTTAGTTGACACGAATACTGATGTGAAGTGAGTGTGGACCTAATATTTATGAAAGAACCAGCACACCTCATTAGATAATGACAATTGCAGTGTGGTCAAACAAGTGACACGAACTTCCGCGTGCCACATCTAAACGAAGGCCATGAATACAAATTCCGCGTGAAAGCAGTCAATCGCCAGGGTGAATCGGCGCCCCTTGAAAACAACACACCTATTCTGGCTAAAAATCCATATGGTTGGTGAAAAGGTTTCATTATCTTGTACCTAGTACAATGTACTTGGAATGCAATGCTTTGGAACGTTGACTACAACAAATCGAAAGATCATATCAAATATAAGATATGAAGGAATGTTTTATTTTGAACGCTGAATATTGATATCTATAAAATATATAAAAAATAGTTGAAGAATGTAAAACCGAAATATCTATCCAACCCTATATTTTACATTCCGATTTATTTATAATTGCATCCAACAAGCAGGACCAATTATGCATACTCGACGGACTTGATGTACTCAGCGCTCGCACTGATGTCATGTTGGAAGTGTGCCAATGATAATTAAAGCATGCCATTTTTGTAAAAAGATAAAAAATTCATTGTTGTGAATACATCTACATATTTATCACGTTACAACAGCAATGAATTTTTTCAACACTTTATGAAATCACGATGAAAATGCATTAAATATATCATTGGCATGAACCACGCGTGCAAGGTGTAAAGTCACTCTAGTATAAAACATGACACCATCGCAGACGAACCTGGCCGGCCCACGAACGTGACGCCGGTCGATTGGGACAAAGATCACGTCGATCTGGAATGGAAAGCCCCCGAAGATGACGGCGGCGCTCCGATCGAAAAATATGTCATTGAAAAGAAAGACAAATATGGCGACTGGATGCCGTGCGCTGAAGTTCCCGGCACTGAAACCAAGGGAACTGCGCCTAACTTGGTGGCAGGTAATTTTTATAAGGCATGACATGATTAAATTAATGTAAATTGAAAAATTGAAATATACTATGACCCAAACAGGCGAAGGATATCAGTTCCGCGTGCGAGCGGTGAACAAAGCCGGCCCAGGCAAACCAAGTGACGAAACAGACACAGTAATCGCCAAGCCGCGCAAATGTGTGTTCTAATTGAACATTTCAAACTTTTATGTACTCGACGGACATCACACTTAGTACGGAAACCTACCAAAACCCATCTGAATAATGAACCAAAAATTAGACAGTTTTTCATCATAATATTTCGTTTTCCTATGAAAAAATAAATTGCGAAATTTATCACAACATTTTATTAATTAAATGATGGTAGGATTCTGCACATAGCTTGCAGTCCGCCAAGTATACCACCCTACCCCCAACCTCACAATCTCCCCCCAAACACAGTGGTGCCCAAAATCGACCTGGACGCGCTGCGCGACATCACAGTGCGCGCGGGTGAAACAATCGCTCTCAAAGTGCCCTTCGTCGGCGAGCCGCAGCCCACGGTAACATGGCGCAAGTTGCCCGACGCAGAGTTGAAAACCGAAGGCCGCACCGAAGTCACGGTAAAGGAGAATTACACTGAGCTGGTGATCACCGCGGCGGAGAGGGGAGACACCGGGAAATATAGTTTGGCGCTGAAGAATGACTTTGGATCGGACCAGGGACAGTGCAATGTCACCGTGCTGGGTGAGTTCAAATTATGTGTGGAGTGGAGTGAGAAGTGAATTGGGAGTGAGAAGTGAATTGACAAGTGAAATGAGAAGTGAATTGAGACGTGAGAAGTGAAATGAGAAGTAAAATGAGAAGTACAAATAATAATAAACAAATGGCAAGTGGTTTTTCTTGTCACTTGCCATTGTTTTAATTCTTTAATATCAATTCCCTTCCCATTTCAATTCTCACTTTCCATTTCACTTGTCACTTATCAAACAGTTCTCCACTTAAACTGCTCCACTGTCCAGCTACACATTCCCCCTACCCACACACAGACGTGCCCGGCTCACCCGAGGGCCCCCTAAAAGCCACCGACGTGCACGCGAACGGTTGCACACTGGACTGGCAGCCACCAGAAGACGATGGTGGCTCACCCATAACCCACTACGTGGTGGAGAAGATGGACGCCAGCAGGGGCACCTGGGTGCCAGCGACCACTGTCACTTCCCCGCATGCAAAGATCGGTGATTTGAAGGAGGGGAAGGAATATGGATTCAGGATTATGGCTGTGAACGCGCAGGGAGAGTCCAAGCCACTGGAGATGGATGGAACTGTGCTTGCGAAGAATGCGTTTGGTTGGTTTAAATTGGAATGATGCCAATGGGATTGGGAATTTTTTCCTATTTCACTTTTTCACGTTTTATATCAACATAAATGATTTTGAAAACAAATCGTTCACCGTAGATCTTCTAATAGAAGGGTGCCCTTCTATGTTTTCATCAATATTTTTACCCACCCTTGTTTTGGAGACGCGCCGTTCTATTAAATGGATTAAATACGGTACGGTACTAATGTCAAAAAATAATACATAGGACTGTTTTGTCATATTACAAACCGAAAGGTCGTACACTATCTCATAATCATACACTCCCGCGTATCCTCAAGACGTGCCCGGCGCACCGGGCAAGCCCGAAGTGACCGATTGGGACAAGGACCGCATCGACATCCAGTGGGCACCACCGACCGACACCGGCGGCGCGCCCATCAAAGAGTACATTATCGAACGCAAGGTAAAGGGCACACCGAACTGGGTGGAATGCGGTACGGCGCCTGGTGCGGCCACCGCTTTCTCTGCCGGTGGACTCAAGGAGGGTCAGGAATATGAATTCAGAGTTGTTGCTGTGAATGAGGCAGGTCCTGGTGAGGCCAGTGAGCCCAGTGACTCACATGTCGCCAAGGCTAGATATGGTTAGCTTGAATTGAAGTGAACATTGATATGTTAATGTGAAATGTTAACTTCACGTTTTGACAGATCAATCGGCTTACACACACTAGTTGACATCGCCAGTTTGTGTCAACTGTATGTCAACTACCGTATTTCATCGAAATACCCCCGGGGGGTTATTTTTTCAGAGTGAGAATTTTGAGGGGGGGTTAAACGAGGGGGGTATTTCGAGGGGGGGGGGTATTATTTCGCCAGAAATTTTTTGAAAACCAAGTACTAAATTGTCGTCTGAAACGTACGCAGACGTCGAAAATGCAACAAAAATCGCCATTTATAAGACTCTAAAGACTTGTATAAGTGTGTAGACGTATAATCACTGTTCTCACATAACAGAGTCATAGTTTTTAACGTGTGTTTTGCATTACCCAGATGACAAACCGCAGCCTTTGTCATTTACGTTCACTATACACTAAATTTGGGGGGGGGTATTTCGAGGGGGGGGTATAATCGAGGAAATACGGTCAATGGCACAAATTAAAAAAAGCATCGCATTGACCAGAAACAATGAAAATAAGTGTCACGATATAAAACTAACCGTGCTCTATCACATAGAAAGTGGAAATAACATAATTTAACCACATTTAGTTGAATTTAGTTGACACGAATCTTTATGCCAACTAGTGTGTATGGGCCATTGTGACAAGCACTTGTGACATAACCTCGCTTTTCAGTTAAACCACAAATCGTCACGACGAGCCGACGTATCAAAGTGCACGCCGGCTTCCCACTGAACTTCCCAGTGGAATTTGTCGGTGCACCTGACCCGAAAGTTGAATGGGTCATGAGCGACGGCAAACCGCTGCACGAGGCAATCATTGTTGACAGCAAACCGAACAAAGGAACTACGAATCTATTCTTCCCTCTGACAAAACGGTTAGTGGGGATAAATACTAGGTATACTTGGATGACATTACGCCGTACATTTTCCGGAGGAAACACTCCAACATGACGTCATCACTTTCGTCGCCATAATCTCTCGCCATCACGTCATCTTCATGACGTCATCACTTCGTCGTCATCACGACTTCCATAATTTCTCGGCTGGCCGTCTGCCAGCCGAAGATATAACTCCTATTGAATACTCCTATTCCTATTATATAAATCCCCTTGAATAACTCTGCCATGTTCATAAATACACGAAAATACCGGCAAATCGTGCACACACAGCGCGCAGTCGGGCGACTACAAACTGCACGTGGCCAACGAGCTCGGCGAGGACTTCGGCGTGTTCGAGATCATCATCCAAGATGTGCCTTCGCCGCCGCGCGGCCCACTCGATGTTACTGACGTGACAAAACACTGCGCCACGGTGCACTGGCAGCCGCCGGAGGATGACGGCGGTGCCGAGATTACGTCGGTTCAGAGTTTACAGTCTGGGGTTGCAATGATTAGTTTGTAGATCGATTTTTATGCCTTTCGATATCGGAATTTGAAAATGATTTGACTCAATTCAACCTTGCAATCTTGTGAGCTGTGATATAGATTTATTGTTTGAAAATGGTCGATATCGACATTCTTTTTTTTTAAACGAAAACGCATAATATCCGATACAAACCGATGTTTGACAAGTCGTTGCCAAACTTAATTCACGCATGATTACACCTTTTCAAGTTAGCATCCACAATCCACTCGCAGAAATTACGTGCTAGAGAAGCGCGACACAAAGAGCGGCACGTGGACACCTGTGACAACATTCTGCCCATCAAATGCAAGCTCATTCACCGTACCGAAACTGCAGGAGGGCCATGAGTATGAATTCCGTGTTATGGCTGAGAATGCGCTGGGCAAATCAGGGCCTTTGGTCACTGACAAGCCAGTATTGGCTAAGGATCCATTTGGTTTGTCGTGTGTATTTTCCTGTCCTTATAAATTACCTAGAATGGGTGTCAACTAAATGAGTTGACAAATTTAATGTTGAATGTCAGGCATGAATGCACTCAAATCAAACATTTTTAGTACTCTCAGGCTTTTTGTCTATTTCCAAACATGCAACAATTTTTCATCATAGTCAAAAGACAGAATGAATCTACAGTATCAGTTGCGCACCTGGTGCCGGTTCCGCAAGTGGACAAGTTAAGAGTTAAAACATAAGAGTTGAGTAAAATGACAAATGGCAAGTTAAGAGTAAAGTTAAATGATAAATGATGAGTTAAGAGACAAGAGTAAAGTTAAATGACAAGTGATTAGTTAAGAGATAAGAGTAAAGTTGAGAGTCAAGCAAGTGTACCCAAATCTTTTTTTTCGTATCCAAATCTTTTTTTTGTATCCAAATCTTATGTCGAAAAATAAGATTTGGATACAAAAACATAAGATCTGGATACGAAAAAAAATAAGATTTGGATACACTTGCTTGACTCTTAATCTTACTCTTATCTCTTAACTAATCATTTGTCATTTAACTTTACTCTTAGATTTACTCTTGCCTCCTCACTCATCATTTAGCATTTAACTTTACTCTTAACTTGCCATTTGTCATTTTACTCAACTTTTCCACGTGCGGAACTGGCCCCAGAACACCCAAAATCACTCTATCATCACACAAATAATTGAGACAACTCCATTCCACAGACACCCCCGGAAAGCCCGGTGCACCGGCAGTAACAGACTCAAATTATGACTTCATTGACATTGAATGGGACCCACCACGGGACACCGGCGGTGCGCCTATTGAAGGCTACAATGTTGAAAGGAAGGATTTAGAGACTGGAAGATGGGTGAAGGTCAATCGCACGCCAGTCAAGGTGAATAAATATCGATTTGTGTGAATGCTTGAATCTGTGGAGTTTCTTTAAGTAGATTTGAAAATGTCTAACACAGAGCGCAAACTTCCACGACGATTCCGTGACACCGAACCACGTCTACGAGTACCGGGTGACTGCGATCAATGCAGCCGGTCCCGGATCACCAAGCGATGCATCCAAGCCTATAGTAGCGAAGCCACTGCGCGGTGAGTTGCATGTTCACTCCAAAAACAGGAGTGTGCTACATTGCACATACAAGCACATATCACAGTATGTCTCCCTGCACATGCCGCAGTGCTCATATCACAGTTTGTCTCCCTGCACATGCCCGAGGGCACAGATCACATGTCGCTGTGCTCATTGCACATACACGCGGAGCGGTGTTGTCGAAATGCGTGTGCGCGCGTGAAGCAGGGGTCTCCTAGGGGGGGGGGGGGGCTGCCCCCCCAAATCGGCCAGCTATCTATCTATCCCGGAGGCCGCCAGCTATCTATCTATCCCGAGGCAAATGTACAGCACATTGACAAATATACAGCCAAACAAACATACAGCCATTAACAAATATCAAAAATTGTAATCAATAGATAATCTGTGAAATAAATTGTAGAGACATTTTAGACTGATTAGTAATAGTAAAATTATCTATTATGTTATCTTGAATAACTCCCCATTTTGAATAATCCCCCTGTGTATACCAGTAACAAGTTGATAATTTCAATGAAAAAATACACCCCAAGGGAGTTTTTCAGGGTGAGCAAATGGCAGCACATTCCCAACAAAGATTACAATTAATTTGATATGATGATGTATAGAGATAAATACATGTACTTCACGCGCGCGCACGCATTTCGACAACACCGGCCTTCGTGTATGTGCAATGAGCACAGCGACATGTGATCTGTGCCCTCGGGCATGTGCAGGGAGACAAACTGTGATATGAGCACTGCGGCATGTGCAGGGAGACATACTGTGATATGTGCTTGTATGTTAAATGTGATCCACCCCAAAAACAGCACACCCAGTGGTAGTCCCAGATCCTGTAAAGTGTAAAGTCAAGTGTCAAATGTCATGTAAAATGTCCTGCAAAATTATAATTGCCATGAAAACTTTTAAAGTAAAACTCAATTGTCATGCAAAGTGCAGTAATAAAATCTTTCTTTTTTGTTTTGAATGACATTTTACATGGCATTAGACACTTTACTACACACTTTACATGTCTGGAACTGGCCTCCAGACTCCAGAGTCAAATACACACTATCACACACACGTGGACACACAAAAACACATTCGCAGAGCCACCACGCTTCGAGCTCGACCTAGACGGCAAGGAGGTGAAGGTGCGCGCAGGCGAAAAGCTGGATTTGGACATCCCGCTGGCGGGCAGCCCCGCGCCGGAGTGCACCTGGGCCAAGGAGGGCACCAAGCTGATGACCGACTCGCGCATGACCGTCGGTTTGAGTTGGCATGTTTAAAATAATATTGTGGATTTGTTCAGTGCAATGGTTAAAAACGGCACTTTCATGGTGAATGAGTGTGTTCAATTAGACTTAGCATTAAAATGGGTTATTTTGAGAAAATGCAATTAAATAAAAACCTCAGAAAATCTCTCAAAAAGAAAATATAATTAAATCTCTCTGAAAAAATGCAGAAAAATA
Organism: Sphaerolaimus hirsutus; assembly: GCA_964036195.1. Lineage (NCBI taxonomy): Eukaryota > Metazoa > Nematoda > Chromadorea > Monhysterida > Sphaerolaimidae > Sphaerolaimus > Sphaerolaimus hirsutus. Next base: position 21,171,410 of record OZ038452.1, on the reverse strand, counting down.
TAAAAATATATAAACGATTTCTTACCTACGATATTTACCTATATAAACAATATTAAATCTTCCTGGAAAAACATGGAGAAAGTGTGAGTAAATACAAGACTTTTGATATTTACTGATATTTAAAAAAAAATATCTCCCGATATTTTTCAATGCTGATTCCAGTGTCCAGTTATTGTGCTATAATAATTGCAAGCACAATACAAGAAAAAGTAATCACAACCCCTAACCAACAAACCCCTCAACCACACACCCATTCTCACAGGTTGAATCAAACGATCGGCACACTCAACTCCTGATCCCAGTGGCCAAACGCTCGGACTCCGGCATGCACACAGTCACAGCTAAGAACGAACTGGGCGAGTGCTCGGCCAAGATCAAGGTGACCGTGGTCGACGTGCCCGGCGAGCCCACCGGCCCCATAGAGTACCCAGAGACCACAAAGCACTCAGTGTCGCTTGTGTGGAAGCCACCCAAGGAGAGTGGTGGAGAGGAGATCTTGGGTGGGTGAATAAGTTTACTGTTGTGTGGCCATGGGATGGGGGCAAATTAAGTGTCTTGTTAAGTGATAAGTGACGTTACGGTAAACACTTATTTTCTTTGCAAATCTAATTGGCATTTTAACACAACAAAACTTATGTGACACTTACTTATTTAACAAAAAAACTTATCTGAAACAGAAATTTACTGGTAATTTTGGTAAGTTCCGAGATTGGCACCTAGATAGCACTAGATTGGCTTCATAAATTGAATTATTTATTTGTAGATGCAAAAATGATGAAAATCTTCAATTCAATCACCCAACACAGGCTATCAAATCGAATACCAGGAAGTCGGCTACACAACGTGGCACAAAGTACCCGAGTCCGTACACGGAACCAGACACACAGTGCGCGGCTTGGATGAAGGCAAACAATACACGTTCCGCGTGCGCGCCGAAAACATCTGCGGCGTGGGCGAAGCGCTTGTTGGTGGACCCGTTGTGGCTAAGGATCCATTTGGTTGGTTCTGGGTGGTGGGATGATGTGAAATTGACAGGATTGTGAAAAAATTGTGATGACAAAATTTATATATTTTAAAGTTTCAAATTGCAAGGAAAAAGTTCTGTATTTGCGAGAAAAAGCAGTGAAGTTCATATACTACTTAGAGCACATAAATACATGCCATTTTTAGTAATTTTGTGCATGCCGCTCATAAATTACGGGGGTTGTCAATTATTTGAAATCTGAAACAGGCGTGTGTGTACACTCAAGTAGTATTTATGTGTACTTCAATACTCTTTTTTCTCTCACAAATAAGGAACTTTTTCTCAAAATATAAAACTTTGAAATATAAATCTTGTCATCACTAATTTCTCCTGTAAACACACTTTCAACACCACATACACACCACTCTCGCAGATCCCCCGGGCGCGCCGGGCGCGCCCGAAGTAACCGGCGTGGGCAGCGACCACGTCGCATTAGAATGGACGCCGCCCAAAGAAGACGGCGGCAGCCCGGTGACCGGCTACGTGATCGAGCGCTACGAGAAGCGCGGCGGCGGCGACTGGGCGCCCGTGGTCATGGCGCCCGTCACGGGCACCAACTGCGTCGTGCCGAACTTGGCTGAGGGCGAGACTTATCAGTTCAGAGTGAGGGCGGTTAATGCGGCCGGGCCAGGGGCGCCGAGCCGCGGCTGCGAGCCGGTCACGTGCCGGCCGCATATTGGTGAGTGGTAGAAATATTTACTGCGTTTGAAGCAAATAGCTGCATTACTGCATTTCGGTATTTGGAGCCCCGATGAAAATAGATAGTGCTGGTAAAAGCATGACAAAATTCACTGTGGAAGGGGCATTCACGTTGTCCAATAACATAAACTCAGTTTACCTAACCTAAACTAAAGAATTTCAGTTCAGTTAATACAAAATATTTTTGTAAAGAGAAATCATGCACATTTAATCAATCACACAAAACAAAACACATTTTTCACACCTCAAACATCAAACCCCACTCCAGTGCCGCCCGGCCCACCCGAGCCGCCGCGCGTCGGCAAAGTCACCAAGAAGTCGGCCGAACTTACATGGAACAAACCGTCGAACGACGGCGGCGCGCCCATCACGGGCTACATACTGCAGAAGAAGAAAATCGACGCGACCGACTGGACGCCGTGCAACACGCACCCCACCAAGGACACGAAGATGGTGGTCGAGCCGCTCGAGGAGAACGAGCAGTATGAATTCCGCGTTGTGGCTGTCAACTCGGCGGGCGAGGGCGAGCCGAGCAGACCTTCGGATGTTGTACTCATACAGGTGGGTTGTTGATATTGATTGGATTGACAGGAGGGTTGCAAAATATTCTTTGAATCAGAAAAACAACTCAAACACAATTGCTTTTGAAACATTGTTTTCTGATAACGGTTAAATTAAATTTTGCAGGATCAGCCTGGCCGGCCACTGATCGATGTCGGAGCTGTCAAAGACATCACAGTGCGCGCCGGGGAAACCATCACAATCAAAGTGCCATTCAGTGGCGGCAATCCCAAGCCCACCGCTGAATTCCTCAACGGTGACAAGCCTATTTATGACGATGATCGTACTAAAATCGATGTAAGTAACCAAATAATCTTTTGTAAATTAAATATATATTTATAGTATTTTTCTAAACACATCACAACACAAACGCGCGCAGATCGAATCCGGCTGCATCACGCTCACCACAACGGTAGCAACACGTTCAGACGCCGGACCCTACAAAGTAGTCTTAGCCAACCGCTACGGGTCAGACACAGTGAAACTGAACGTGAACGTGTTGGACAAGCCGGGCCCGCCAGAAGGACCCATCGACCCGACAGACATCGAAGCAGAGGCCATGACGCTGCACTGGCGCCCGCCCAAGGACAACGGCGGCGGCGACATCACCAACTACGTGGTGGAGAAGCGCGTCGCCGGCACAGATGAGTGGGTCAAGGTGGGCGCGCCCGTGGACACTAAGCTGCGCGTGCGCAACCTCAAGGAGGGTGAGGCTTACGAGTTCCGCGTTATGGCTGAGAACTTGTATGGAACCAGCGAGCCGTTGATGACTACCGATCCGATAACTGCGCGCAGCAAATTTGGTAGGTTGAACACACCCTTTGACGAAAAAATACCCCCCCCCCTTGAAACGCCCCCGCCTCAAATTTCTAATGGAAAAAAAATACGCCACGGTAATCTTTTCGAATAAATACGGTACATATCTTTCGACCATATTTTAGGTGTGAATTTATCCAAGTCAATAAGCACCCAGATATAAATCCACTTATAATTCAAAGTGACACCATTATTAGTGTTCCAAACATACACAGCAAGCCCACACAGATCCACCTGGCGCGCCAGGGCAGCCGTCTGCAGTTGACACGACACAGGATTCCATCACAGTTGAATGGTCGCCACCACTCAAAGATGGTGGTTCACCGGTCATTGGTTACGTTCTGGAGAAGCGTGAGAAGGGCGAGACCAGCTGGAAGAAGGCTACGCATTTGCAGATTCCCGACACGCAATTCAAGGCGAGTCAAAACACTGAAACTTGAAATCACCCATAAACCTCTTAAAACGTACAAATAAACACACCATGTAAATACCATCCACCGCAGGTAACCAACTTGACGCCGAACAAGACCTACGAGTTCCGCGTGTGTGCCGTAAATGTGGCCGGCCCTGGCCGCTACTCTGAGATGAGTGAGCCAATTGTGGCGCAGAAACGGCCGCGCGCGCCCTGGATCGACTTGAACATGCTCGTGCGCGATATTCTCGCGTATGCTGGTGACCCAGTTAATGTGAGTTGTTATTTTTGCAGTTTATTTTGAAATTGAGGCGCCCAATGCCAGAAGGGTCAAAAATTGGTAAATTTAAGTTAGGCCCAGAAGTTTGATCAATGGGTGGTCAGGAATAAAATTTCACTTGGGAATTGAAATGCAAAATTAGGACATCTACGCCTCAGTTTCATGTGTATAAACCTATTTAAAATCCAAAAAACAAACAAAATTGAACACCACAGATCAACGTTCCATACGAGGCAGCACCAGTGCCCACAGTGGGCTGGGCGCGGCACGAAGTGCCAGTCAGCGCAGATGATAGGATTTCATTTGACACTGGCGAATTCAGCAGCCAGTTCCACATCAACAAAGCCAAGCTTGAAGACACCGGCATCTACACAGTTACATTGACAAATCCACTAGGTGGGTAGAGTTCCATGTCCGTACTATTTAGGTACATCAATACAGTATTTTATGAAATTTTAGATTTTTTGTCGGTTCCTTTTGACGGTTAAATGATAAAATACTGTAGAAATTATTGCGTTTTTTTTCTTTTTCATTTCATCACTAATACCACTGGTGTGGTTTAAAGTACGCGCGGCACCCGCGTGGAATCTATATTTTTTAAAATTAGTACGACAGAGATTTGGTTATGGTGGGCTGCAGCCAAAACATCATATCAACACTCAACCACATCAAAACCTCCCCCCCCCCCAGGAAGCGACTCGGCAAACGTGCGCCTAACAGTGGTCGACCGGCCGGGCCCCCCTGAAGGCCCCCTGCTAATCACCGAAATCACGCCCGACGGCTGCTGGCTGACATGGAAGTCGCCGGCCAAGGATGGCAACTCGCCAGTGACCAATTACGTTGTGGAGAAGTGTAAGATTGCTGCCGATGGTGAGAAGGAGAGGTGGAATAAGGTGGGTGTTATAAATTGTGTTTATTGGTAGCGCACACACTAGTTGACGCATATGTGTCAACTGGTCTGTGTCAAGTCAGATTTGGACTACACGTGTCGCATAGCGATCTTCCAACGCACTTGCCGTAATATTTATTTTTCAACATGTGCATTTGTAGATCGTTCTGCGACACGTGAAGCCGAAATCTGAGTTGACACAGATTAGTTGACATCCGTGTGTCAACTAGTGTGTGAGCATTAGTGAGAAAAATCGCTGTTACGCATTAGCACTTTGTTTAGCAATTTCATTACCTCTACACCCAGGTGTGCTCATTTGTGCGCACCACGCGCTATGAGGTGCACGATTTGGAGGAGAATTGCGAATATAAATTCCGCATCCGCGCCGAGAACCAGTACGGCATCAGCGACCCACTGGAAAATGATGAAGCAATCACCGCCAAATTCCAATTCAGTCAGTTTCAACAAGAAAATACAATGGCAGCCCACACACTAGTTGACACATGTGTGTCAACTGGTCTGTGTCAACTCAAATTTCGGCTTCACGTGTCGCAGAGCCATAAAATATAATATGCCATAAAATACAGCGTGTATAAAATGCACATGCGGCAATGTTGAAATATGAATAATAAGACAGTGCATTGGAAGATCGCTCTGCGACACGTAAAGCCGAAATCTGAGTTGACGCAGACCAGTTGACACACGTGTGTCAACTAGTATGTGGACCGCGATTTATGTACGCATTACAAAACTCAACAATTTCACACCACATCTACGCAGATGTGCCGGCACCGCCCGGCCAGCCAGAAGCAACCGACATGGACACAACTTGGTGCACTCTCAATTGGGAGCTGCCGAACAACGACGGCGGCTCAAAGATTATCGGATATTATGTAGAATACAAGGAACCAACTTCAAATGTATGGATTAAGGCGAGCCCGTATGTGGTCAAGGACTTGCAGTCGACTGTCACGAGCCTTCGCGACCGCGGCACCTATGAATTTAGAAGTGAGGAAAACTTACACCATTGAAACAATACTATGCAGTTTTCTGAATGAAACACTCCAGCATGACGTCATCGTTAATAAAATAATTTTTTTCCAAAAAAAACAAAACAATTAAAAACAGTTTCATTAACGAAAACTTCGTTTTTCTCATATTATTTTTGTCAAAGTGGCACATGTCCTGCCTTGGCCTGTTCTTGCGTAGACATAAGTATGTGTGCATGTAAAATTTGCTATCAGCGACGTATAGCTCCAAGCACATTCCCACACAACACTATAACAACAATATAACCCACCCCAACAGTCATCGCCAAAAACGCGGCCGGTCTATCGAAACCATCGCCCTCATCCGGCCCGATCACACTCAAGCCCAAATTCGGCCCGCCGAGCAAACCGGGCACGCCGATGGCGAACGCCATCGGACGCAATCATGTCACGCTGACATGGTCGCCGCCGCTGTTCGACGGCGGCAGCAAGATCACCGGCTATGTGATTGAGAGGCGTGAGAAGGGCGATCCGTTCTGGATCAGGGTAAGTGGAGGTAGAAAACTACTAAATACCGTATTGACTCGATCAATTCCCCAGGGGAATTATTTTACGTCAGTTTGAGGGGGAACTGTTCGAGGGGGGAATTTGTATGGAGTAGGGATCATTGTTTAGTCCAAATTTTAAACCGTGTTTCAATCACACTAATACACATAATGTCCTGTTTCTATTGGTACAGCACATTCCATTGCTATTTTTTCTTCAAATAAATATGCATTATTTATCTACCTTATCATTGGAAATAATTATTCACCTGGGGGAATTATTGTTTCCTCCCCGTCAAAGGGGTGGGATTATTCGAGGGGGGCTATTCAAGTGGGGGTAATTATTCGAGTAAATAAAGTCTTTATCCATGTAAATCCAAAATTATAGTCAATACACATGCAACATCCACCGCAGTGCAACACGTACGACGTGCGCGACTGCGAGTTCACCGTGCCCAGTCTGATCGAGTTCAAGGACTACGAGTTCAGAGTGACCGCGCTGAACGCGGTCGGCCGCTCAGAGCCGTCCGACCCGTCCTCGCCCATTAAAGTGCAAGAGATGGGCGGCACGCGGCCGGAGATCATCAAGAAGCCCTATGATACGATGACGCCGCTCAACCGCGTTGTGGTGTTCGAGTGTGAAGCTATTGGCAGACCGTCACCCGCGTGCAGATGGTTCGTCTTCTAGTGTCCATTGGCGACCGACACACTAGTTGACACATGTGTGTTAACTGGTCTGTGTCAACACAATTTCGGTTACACGTGACCAGTTGACACACATGTGTCAACTAGCGTGCCGGCCGCCTTAGTGTTTGAAGGAAATATAAATAGGTACATGAATTCTTCCATCCAATTTGGCAACTTTTCACACATCAAATCGATATCAGTCCGCATGAAAACACCCTTTCACAACACAAACAACCCAGGCTGCGTCACGGCCACGAGCTGCCCAACGGCGGTCGCTACAGGGTGGAAGCGAACCCAGAAACCGGTGTCTACAAACTGACAATCAAGGAGGCGTGGGACATCGACGACGGCGAGTACGTGGTCGAGGTGGCCAACCCGTTCGGCCACGACACGGCCACCTTCAATCTCAAGGTGCAGATGCCGCCCGTGATCGAGAGGGAGCCCGGATCGCACACTTACAGCGCTGGGGAGTCTGTGCGGCTGAAGATTTATTTCAGCGGCACTGGCCCGTTCCAGCACGAGTTGACGCTTAATCACCAGGTGAGATCAGTGGGGGGATTAGGACTAAATACTTTTAAAAATTACACTTACCATAAATCCTTGAATAAGCCCCTTTTGAATAACTACCCCCTGATATCCGAGTGAGGAAAAAATACCCCCATCTTGATAAACTCCCCATGTGGTGAGTGGGAATGATATAAATAGCATCTATTAGAATAAAACTTTTTGAAATAAAATCAGTCTTTTGCAGTCGATTTTAACAACATAACATTGATTCCATTGCTGGATCAATTGAATTCAGACTTCATCCATAAAATTAATGAAACCACATGTCTCCAGTCAAAACAGTAACTCCCCTGTGGACTTATTCGAGAATTTACGGTAATACCATCCTCATATCACAGAACGTCTCCCTTGACAATGGTGCGATAAAAATGGTCGACTTCGACGACCACGTGCTTATCCACATCACGTCACTGACGGCGCTGCAAACTGGACAGTACGAATTCAAAGTGAAAAACGACAGCGGCGAAGCCTATTGCGTGTTCAATGTGAACATGACCGGACTTCCAGGCCCACCACAGGGCCCATTGTCTCTTTCGGACGTGAGTTGAGGGTCGGGGGTCTAGTTCTCAAGTGTAGAGGTAAAAAACTATTTTAGAAGTGAAATTAGAAGTGAAATGAGAAGTGAAATGGGAAGTGAGAAGTGAAATGAGAAGTAAAATGAATAGTGAAATGAGAAGTAAAAAGTTTACTTCGCTTTTAACTTTTTGCTTCTCACTTTTAAAATGTTTTTTTTTATACTTCTCAACTTAAAAAATTAGCACCTGATAATCAAGACACCTAACAGAACACAAGACCCATCCCCTTACCCCAACAACCCAGGTTGACAGACACTCGGTGACGGTGGGCTGGAAGCCGCCCATGACCGACGGCGGTTCGCCCATCACGCACTACGTGGTGGAGAAGAGAGACACGGCCCGTGAGGACTGGACCACCGTGGCCAGCTACGTCAAGGATATTCACTATGCTTGCCAGGTATATTTCTACCTGTATAGAAATACTCCAGACATTACACCTTGCGTGCGTGGTTCACGCTGGAAGTGTGCCAATGGTAAATAAAACACAGATTTTCATAAAAATTTTAAAAAATTCATTGTTATTATAAGGTTGTGTTAACAAAATTCACAACCATGAATTTTTTTAAAGGAAACTCGTATGCTTTAATTATCAGTGGCACGTTTCCAACGTGAGACATAAGTCAGTAAGAGTGCCGGGTACCAAGTCGGACGAGTATACAATGTATTTATCCATGTGATTGGGTCCACACACTAATTATAATATAAATATTTAAATTGCAGAGCCTGTTCGAGCATCACGAATATGAATTCAGAGTGTCTGCGGTGAATGAAAATGGCCAGGGCCCGCCGCTGATCGGCGATGGGCCGGTGGTCTGCCGCATGCCATTCGGTCAGTGAAAAAACTTGTCATCAAAGGGTCCACACACTAGTTGACATCGCAAATGAGTGTCAACTGAATGTCAACGCAATAACACGAAATGCCTTTTTTAAACCATCACACTCAACAAAAACAATGAAAATAAAGTCTCACGATATAAAATTACCTAACTAACTAATTATAAAATCTAACTATACTCTATCACATATTTGAAATCACATAATTAACTAAAATTTAGTTGACACGAATTTTGATGCCAAATAGTGTGAGTGGGCCCAAAATGGCGCATCTGAATCAGTTTTTCACACAAAATCATCACGCGCCACATAATCAACAGATCCGCCATCGGCACCTGGAATCCCCGACGTCACAATGATCGGCGATACTTTTATCAGTCTGAGCTGGGATCCACCCCGCACAGATGGCGGCGGCCGGCTTAAGGGATACATTATTGGTGAGATTGCTTTCTTGTCAATTCAAAGCAAATTATTATACTCGGCGGACCGCAAAGTAGGATGCCACCATAATTTAATGAATAAAATCATGTGATAAATACCGCAATAAATTATTCCATAGTAAAAACTAAATATTATGATGAAAAAACTGTATAATTTTTGGTGCACTATTCAGATGGGTTATGGTAGGTTACCATACTACTATATGAGATGTCCGCCGAGTATAAATAAGAAAAAACCGTTTCCAAACCTTAAGTCGGTATCTAAATTGACACATTCAAATGTTTGGCACACATTACTTGCAAGGACGTAGCCAGTGGGGTGGTGGGGGCGGCCGCCCCCCCCCCCTTCCTGGGCCGGACATAAAAAATGCGGATGTTTTGCTCACCGGTTGCGGCATCCTAAAATCGTGTGAAAATGCACTGAAACTATGAAAGTCCTGTACACGTCTGTATATGTCTGTATTTACACACATATGCTTTGGCGCCAATGCCAACGCCAATAGCACCATGGCGTGGCGCCTACGAATGGCGCCGGCGCCATTCCCCTACTACAGGGCTCAAATTTTATGGGGCTCCGTATACAATCCGCCCCCCACTCAAAAGTCCTGGCTACGTCCCTGATTACATGCGTACAAAATCGTCCACAAACCCCGACAAAAACCACTCAGAAAAACGCGAAGTGGGCGACACAGTGTGGCAGCGGTGCAACCAAGCGCCAGTACCGCAGCGCATCTTCAACGTGCCCGCGCTGGTCGAGGGCAGGCAGTACGAGTTCCGCGTGTTCGCGTTGAACGACGCCGGCTGGTCGGACCCGTCCGCCAGCACCAGCCCCATGAAGTTCGTGCCCGCGTACACGGCCAAGCCGCCGGAGCTGGTCACCCCGCTGAGGGACATCGCTGGGGAAGAGGGCCGCCCGCTCACGTTGGAGTGCGAGTTTGAAGGCACGCCCAAGCCTAGTTATAAGTGGTTCAAGGTGGGTCGGTGTTTTGTGCATTTATTGTGATTGGAAGACAACTTACACTCGCGGACATCACAGTTTATGGAAAACCTACCATATCCCATATGAATAATCAACAAACATTATACAGTTTTTCATAATAATATTTCGTTTTAGTACCGAATTTATAATTACGAGATTTATCACAAGATCTTGTTCATTTAATTATGGTAGGATTCTGCACATGCTTTGCGGTCCGCCGAGTATACTTGAACTCTTTTGAAAAATTGAATTTTTTCAGGGCTCGCGCGAAATTTTCGACAGTCCAAAATACACGATTTTGTCGGAAGGAAACAGGCAGGTGCTGATCATCAACGATCTGTTTGGAGAAGATGCAGACGAATTCAGCTGCCGCGCTATCAATGCCGGTGGTGCGAAATCGACCCGCTGTGATGTGCGCATCAAATGTTGGTGTAAAGGGACGATTTTAGCTCGATGTAAAATGTCATGGAAACATCATTTTTACAATTTTATGAAATTTACGGTTACATTTTACATTTTAGTGACATCGTATTTTGCGTCAGGCTGTAATTTCGGCTTAATTTATACAGCGTTTTCACGAAACAATGCCTTCACTTTTAACATTAACAGCCAAGCCGCGCGTGTTCATCCCGCCGCGCTATCAAGGCAAGGTTGAACGCGCCAAGGGCGAGACCCTGGTCATCAAGATTCCATTCCGTGGCTTCCCGACGCCGCGCTGCAAATGGACTAAAGATGGGGAGTCGATCGAATCGTCACCCAAATTCCAGATTGAAACTACTGACAGGTGGGTCACATTTAATTACAAATAGTAAAACATGCATAGACCTCGACACATGTCTTCGCACAACGCAGATTCGCAATCCTGACAATCAAGGACCTCCAACAGGAGGACTCGGCCATCTACAGGCTCGTGGCCGAGAACGAGATGGGCCACGACTCGTGCAGCATCGACGTGGTCGCCTGCGGCGTGCCCGACCCGCCGCGCTTCCCGCAGGTGGAAAACGTGCTCGAAAACGCGGTTATACTCAGCTGGAAGCCGCCCGTCTACGATGGCGGCGCTCCGGTGATGGACTATTTGGTGGAGAAGAGAGAACTGCCCGGTGGAGAATGGCAGCTTTGCGCCAAGACTCGTTTTACTTATCTCACTATTGAAGGTGGGCGAAATCACACTATATTTTTGATAATTAAAAAGCACCACTCAATTTACTATGGCAGTACTCAATCACGCAGGCCTGATGTCGCGTCATTCGTACGAGCTGCGCGTGTCGGCCGAGAACAAGCACGGCGTGTCGCGGCCGTGCGAGCCGACCGCGCCGGTGGCCATGGCCACGCAGCGCAGACGCGGCAGGCGCGGATATGACGGTTGGATGCTTTGCACATCAATGGCCCCACACACACACCAGTTGGCACATATGTGTCAACTGGTCTGTGTCAACTAAGATTCCGGCTTCACATACCGCAGAGCGGTCTTCCAATGCACTTGCCGTAATATTTAAATTGGAAATATTGCTGCATGTGCATTTGGAGATCGCTCTGCGACACGTGAAGCCGAAATCTGAGTTGACACAGATCAGTTGACACAGACCAGTAAACTAGTGTGTAGACCGCCAATATTGCACACTTTCGTATTAATTCTTTACACGATATTTGGAATATTTACAGTTGACGAGAGTGGCAAGAAGATTCGCGGTAAGGGAGGCCCCGTCGATGACTACGACATCTATGGTGTGTAAAAAAACTTTGAAGCGCTCAAAAATGGACAACAACCATCAAACACCCCACTCCCAGTATTCGACATCTGGAAGCACTACTACCCGCAAGCGATCGACATCAAACTCGACTCGGTCTACGATTACTACGACATTTGCGAGGAGATCGGCACTGGCGCCTTCGGCGTGGTGCACAGGTGCGTGGAGCGCGCCACCGGCAACGTGTTCGCCGCCAAATTCGTCAACACGCCGCACCCCGCCGACAAGTCCACCGTGCGCAACGAGATCAACCTCATGTCGACCCAGCTCAGACATCCGAGACTCATACATTTGCACGATGCTTTTGAGGATGACCAGGAAATGGTGATGATTTATGAATTGTGAGTTTTTGTGTAAATATTTACTTGATTCATTCAATATCAAATGAAAACCGGCTAAATAATCAATCAATTAAACTCGCAGCATGTCCGGCGGTGAGCTGTTCGAAAAGGTCGCTTCAGAAAGCAGCCGAATGACCGAGCAGGAAGCAATTCGTTACATGAGACAGATCTGTGAAGGCGTCAAGCACATGCATGAAAGCAACGTCGTGCATTTGGACCTTAAAGTTGGTGCACTTTTGAAAAACTACATATTTTTCTCTATTCACACTATAATCGAAAATATTCAAAAATAAATTCACAGCCCGAAAATGTGATGTTCACCACCCATCGCTCCGACCAGTGCAAACTGATCGACTTTGGACTTTCCGCGAAATTAGATCCTCGCGAGGCGTGCAAAGTGACCACGGGCACGGCTGAATTCGCCGCGCCGGAAATTTGCAACTTGGATCCAGTTGGATTCTACTCGGACATGTGGAGCATTGGCGTGCTCTCATACGTTGTGTGAGTAGAGTTCACAAGTATGCACCCTATCGAATGACAAGAAAAGTTGCAAGTGCCGAATATAATTGATCATTTTTCGACTAGAGATCAATATACCTATTAAATATGACAACAGTAGTTCACAATTCCTATTAAAAACATACAGATTGAGCGGATTATCGCCATTCGGCGGCGCCAACGATGAAGAAACACTGAGAAACGTGAAAGCTTGCGACTGGGCATTCGACCCAGAGAGCTTCAAATCCATCTCTGACGAGGGCAAGGACTTTATCAGCAAGCTGCTCATCAAGGAGCCAATGTAAGTTTACAATGACATGAAACGGTTCAATCAAACGGGCTACGGTTCATCGGAATTGCAAGTTTCAAATTTCGGGATAGGGATTGAGGTTTCGGTATCGGGATCGGGACCACAAAATCCCGAAATTTTTCGGGATTCGGGATCGGGATCGAGATCTTGTTTGGACCGTAAGGCAGGCCGATTGAAAAATCAAACACCTTCAAACTTTAACACTCACACAGGAACCGGATGTCGGTGCACGAAGCGCTGCAGCACCCGTGGCTGCGCGAACAGATCGCCGCCGACGATAACATGGACACGCGCATACCCAGCAGCAGATACAGCGATTTGCGCAACCGCATCCGCAGCCGCTATGTGAGTGAATGAGCGTAAATATGGCATGAAATTCGATTAGCCTTAGATTATACTTGTTTTGAGTATCCTGACTTTTTGTCGATTTTTTTTTTGAGAGCAGACTGAAACCATATGCCGGTTCAGTCAATACGGCTTTGCTGTCAGCCAGGTGCCAGTTCCGCAAATTGAGAAGTAAAATGGCAAATGCGAAGTCAAATGAGAAGAAAATTGGCAAAAGCGAAGTGAAATGGCAAGTAAATTGGCAAAAGCGAAGAAAAAAATAAAAAGTAATTTCCCTTCGCTTTTGCCAATTTCCTTCTCAATTCACTTCTCAATTCACTTCTCATTTCATTTCGCATTTGCCACTTTACTTCTCACTTCTCAATTTGCGGAACTGGCCCCTGCACTCAAAACCCGGCTAATCAAATTTCAAACCGCACGTCGATAATTAACAGTATATGAATCAAGCGTCGCCAATTTCAGGACGCGTTCCCCGACCCGAACCCGCCGCTCGGCCGCATGGCCAACTTCAGCAGTCTGCGCAAGCACCGCCCCCACGAGTATCACATGCACGACGCGTGGTTCGACCGGCGCGAGGCCCTGCCGCGCTTCGTGATCAAGCCGCGCAGCACCACCGTCACCGAGGGCCAGGTGCCAGTCCCAGACTTGTGAAAGGCCCTGGAAGATGGAAAATGTCATGTAAAGTGTCAAAAGTTACGTAAAATGCCCGGTAAATTGGCAAACGTACGTTTGCCATTTTGCCGGGCATTTTACGTGACTTTTGACACTTTACATGACATTTTCCATCTTCCAGGGCATTTCACAGGGTCCGGGACTGCCCCCAGAGCGCGCACTTCGACTGCATCGTGCTAGCCGGCTCGCCGCCGGTCGTTTCCTGGCACAAGGATGCAAAAGAGCTCAGACAATCGACCAAGTACATGAAGAAGTACATGGACAACGAGTACGGCCTGACCGTCAACCGCACGCACGACACCGACTCGGGCGAGTACACGGTGCGCGCCAAGAACTCGTATGGGTCGCGTGAAGAGATTGTCTTCCTGCGCGTCACACGTAAGTTTGTTTTTTATCTAGTAACTGCCTACCCGAGTGCAGAAACTGTAGAAAAACGCAATTTGCAGCATCCGAAAGGGCGCCCAAGCACCCGACAGCCGATATGGGCGAGTGGACGCACGAGCGCCGCCCGCTGGGCCCCTTGGCGCCCGTGTGGCAGGAGCCCGACTCCGCCCCCCGCTTTACTTTCCCGCTGCGAGCAAGGCTCATTCAGGAGGGCTACCTGTGCAAGCTGATCACTTGCGTCACTGGCAAACCAACGCCAAAGGTAAGCAGTGTTTTACACAGAACAGGCTTGATTGTGTGCCCGACGTAATGACGTGTTGACAATATAAACCCATTTTTACTCCCCCCCACCCTTCCCTATAAGCATGAGGATGGCACTCACAAAAAGAGTCGGAAATTGCCAAGATAATGTTCTTGAAACAAACAAAGAATGACATAAATAAATATGCCACTAGGTTACCAAACAGACACACCGTCTAGACAATGTTCGCCCTCTTCTAATCAATAATTCCATGATAGTTATAAAGCACAGTTATACCTGAATGCAAGTATTTCCCATTTAGAGAAATTTCTGATGAAAAAAATGAGTCTGCCCCTGGAAAAACTCTACCGTCAAAGTTGTCTGACAAAAACCACCCCGGTGAACCTATCAACTAATTACTATAATTAATTAATCCAATTACAGGTCACATGGTTCAAAGACGGCCACGAAGTCGACACGGCCCACTGCACGTGCACGCTAAACCACGGCGTGGTTACCTTGGAAATTTACAACACGAAAATGAACGATGCCGGCAAATTTGAGTGCCGCGCAGAGAACAAATTGGGCTATGCTGACACGAGTGCACTGGTCAGCGTCCAAGGTAAATCAAATCGACAAAGTTTACAAAACTGTAACTTGGTTTTCGATCGGGTATGGATCGGTGTTGATATGGATTTGTCCATGAGATGCACAATAGTTGAATACATCGAAACTAGTTGTCTTGGACTGTTGCTTATATTTTTGGCACTGATAAAAATTGATTTTACATATTTCAAATTTGTGCTATGCAAATAAAACAAAATTGATTATTTTGAACTGGCAAATTTCGAAACGGACAAATTTATATCATAGTCTGATTTCCAAAAATCTAATTGTATACTTCACACAGGCCGTCGGCAGCGTGAAATCGAGCCGCCGCGGCCACCGGGATGGACGCCATACTACAGGCCGCCGCGACGCGTTTACGATTCATTTCTTAGCGCAGGTACTATTATGTGTGTTAGTACACATATTTATTTCTGGGGTGACTTGGATTAGTGGTAGTCTAATTGATTAGTAAAAGCCAAGTAATCATGGCCCACAATTTATACATTTCAGCTTTTATTGTGGCAATCAATTAGGGCATAGTAATCGAGCAGTACACAATACTGTTGGCTCAAGAAAACCTGCCAAACATTTCCACTAAAATCACAAGTGAAGTCTACCTAAGAAAAACGGGGCAGACACAGAAAATGCTGATGAATCAGCCCTATTCAAATTAGGTAGAATCTACACAAAGAAAATGCTATTGCAAGAATGCAAGCCATCTACATAAACACATTTTTGCGCCTAACATTAGTGGAGCCCAGTGCTCAACACTAGTTGACCAGTGCAGCAGCAGCGGCGCTGGTATGGCGCGAAAAAACAGCTGCTTGTGAAATGTCGCAGCTTGAAAAGTGGCGCTTGAAATCCGGCGCAGGTTGTGAAATGACGCGGCGGCTTGGAAACCGGTGCAGCTGGCGAAACTGCACGCGGGCGCCCCACTGCGGGAAATGCGCCAGGGGATTGTGTAAAAAATGGATCACCAAAATGTGCACACAGGTGCCGCACTGCAGAAAATGCAGCAATTGTGTAGAGCGGCGCCGCGGCAGCTTGGCGTTAGGACACCAAATGTCCAGCGGCACGGGCTGAAAATGTCCCGCAAAAGTGAACGTCCAGAGCCCCTAAAATGCTAGCCACAGGCGGAAAATTGCGTCGCTGTGGGCAAAGGGGAACTGGCAGCGCGGCACAGCAGCGGTGACGTTGCCAACGCTAGTGGAGCTCAATGCTCAACACTAGCGCAGTGCAGCTGATGCAGTGTGCACCGCAAAGGAATGTGGCCGCGTGGCGCTGAAAATGGCGCTGTGCAGGAAGTGCCGCGGCACAGGAATCCTGTCGCGGTGCCGCGCGGCGCTGGACTGCCGTGTGACCCGGCGGTGTTACCAACGCTAGTGGGGCGGTGTGCCCAACACTAGCGCAGCAGGCGGCGCGGCACAGGAATGTCATCCACGGCGCCCTGCTGCGAATGGCGCAATGCAGGCGCTGCAGTTGGCGCGGCGCCTCGACTCCCCCCCGGAATGCACTCCACAGGCGGAAAATCAACCGCTGCGGGGCCGGAAAAATGTGTAGGCAGTGCGGCAATCAGCCGTTCCCCTGCCCCTGCACTGGAGCGGCGCGGTGCTGGAAAATAGTGAGTCTCGAAAATGGTGCAGGCGCGCGTAAATGGCGCGTTCCGCTGCACAGTGCCGGTGTAGCGGTTCGACGGCGTGGCGTGAAACCAACGCTAGTGGGGCCCAGTGCCCAAACACTTAGCGCGCCGCGAAGACCGGGCCATAGGAATGTCGCGCCGGACTGGAAAAAGGTGCGCGGCGCGGCGCTGTAGCGTTACCAACGCTAGTGGAGCTCAAACGCTCAACACTAGCGCGGTTGGTGCAGAGGCGTGGCGCGGCGCAGGAATGTCGCCGCCGGGCTGGAATGTCCGAGCGGCGCAGTGACCAACCCGGTGGGCAGGGCGTCGCGTTGCGTGGTGAAGTGCCAACGCCCGCGGCGCGATTGCCAACGCCCGTGGCGCAATGTCCAATGCCCCCGTGGGCGCTAACCAACGCCACTTAGGCGCGTGGTCGAAACGGCCAGCCGGAACGCAAATCGGCTGTCGTTTTCAACGGCAGCCGACCAAAAACTTTCGGCTGCCCAATGGAGCGGCCGATTTTCGCTAAGTCGCGGCGGCGCACGCAAATGGTGTGGCTGCTGCGCGACTGGGTTTGATTAATGGGAGCACCAATGCGGTGCTCCCAGTACAGTCACCATGTTATGTGTGTTAGTACACATATTTATTTCTGGGGTGACTTGGATTAGTGGTAGTCTAATTGATTAGTAAAAGCCAAGTAATCATGGCCCACAATTTATACATTTCAGCTTTTATTGTGGCAATCAATTAGGGCATAGTAATCGAGCAGTACACAATACTGTTGGCTCAAGAAAACCTGCCAAACATTTCCACTAAAATCACAAGTGAAGTCTACCTAAGAAAAACGGGGCAGACACAGAAAATGCTGATGAATCAGCCCTATTCAAATTAGGTAGAATCTACACAAAGAAAATGCTATTGCAAGAATGCAAGCCATCTACATAAACACATTTTTGCGCCAAATAGCAAAATACGAATTTACCTACATGGCTGGAAAATGCATTAGGAAAGGGCGGAAAATCTAAGTGTATTGCACATACAACAGTACATTTTCAAAACAACTAAATTTTGACCTTAAAAGCACCCCTTCAAACCGCCCAAAAACCAGGTTCGAGGGACCTAGCCAAGTCGCACTCCTCAGCGGACGCGCGCCGCACCCAAGCGTCAACCAGCAAGAGCGCGGCGCGCGACGACAGTTCCGCCGCCACGGCGAGCACGTCGACGCAGACGCCGCCGAACTTCGGGCCCGCGCTGCAGGTGCCCGTCCCGGACTTTGTAAAGAGCCCTGGAAGATGGAAAATGTCACGCAAAGTGTCAAACGGCACGTACATAAAGGCCCCACACACGCTAGTTGACATCGACACAAACTGTCAACTGGTTCCGTTCCTAATTCAAAGAGTACGTTTGAACGTTGTTCGTCCTCTCGTAAGCAAGCTTTGAATCGGGATCGGCACCAGTTGACATTTGGTATCGATGTCAACTAGCGTGTGTGGGCCCAAAATGCCCGGTAAAATGGCAAACGTACGTTTGCCATTTTACCGGGCATTTACGTGACTTTTGACACTTTGCGTGACATTTTCCATCTTCCAGGGCTCTTTACGGTGTCCGGGACTGCCCCCCAGGACTGCACCTGCGAGGCGGGCGAGTCGGCGCAGTTCACGTGCGGCGTGCGCGGCGACCCCGAGCCCTGGGTCGAGTGGCTGCACAACGGCGAGAAGTTGGCAGACGGCGACCGCGGCGGGCGGGTGAAAATGACGCACGCAGGCGGCACGGCCACGCTGGCGGTGGGCAAGTGCGACGCGGGCGACTCCGGCGAGTACTGCTGCCGGGCGACGAACGCCGCCGGTGGGGAGTCTTGCAAGGCGCAGCTCATTTGCAGGTTGGTCAATTCTGGGGGTGGCACTTGAATTTTTCAATCTGTTTTTTTTTATCACAGGTTGAAAACTGATTCTAAATTTTTTTAATCAATTAAAAAAATTGATTATAAAAATCAAGGCGATTCAAAAACAAATTTCCAACCCTATCTAGCACCCATGTGAATAGTGCACAACTTCTGTGACAACTTGAACACACGCAATTTCAGAGTGAGCGCGGCGCCACCGCCGCCGGCGGCAGATGAAACCAATGGGGCGGCGGCTGCGCCTGCGGACACTGGTCCAGTAGTTCTGAAAAGAGACATGGAACCGAGAATCGTTGCCGCCGGCGAAGAGATCCTATTGGAATGCTCTACCGAAGGTAAGCACGGGAGCGCTGTGCAAAAAACAACAATAAAATGTATTTATCTAGGCTCCTAAACATCCTTCAAAGTTCAAATATCGAGCTTTCAGAAATTTCCCGTAAAATTGGAAATCGAAAGTCGACCGAAAATATCAATTATCGAATGTTGACACCAAAAAATCGATGTCGCGTCAAATATCATGGAGCGACCTTTTTCAACATATATCTAGAGCGATATTCTCTACACACAAAACCGTTCTATTTCCACGCAGGCACACCCAGCGAGGTGGTGTGGCTGCGCAACGGCAAGGAGGTCAAGGCGGACGGGTCGCGCGTGGCCGTCACTTCAGCCGGCGGCGCGCACTCGCTGCGCATCAGCGGCGCGACGGCCGACGACGCCGGCTGCTACCAGTGCGACATGCGGTCGGCCAGCGGCACGGCGACGTCCGCCGGCAGCGTGGTCGTGCGCGACAAGAAGCCGCCCGTGCCCGACGCGACCAAGTTGCCCGCGCCCGTGATCGTCGCCGCTGGGAAACCGGACAAACTGCAGCTGGAGTTGAAGGATGCCAAGGACTTGACCGGTTGGTTGCGAGCGATCGCTCGATGAAACACAAACGATGAATCAAATGAAATTTTGTCGATGAAACACTCGCGCATGTGTGAATAAATATACTCGATGCGCAGTGCAATGGTTCAAGGACGGCGAGAAGGTGGAGAAAGGCGACCGCGTCAAATCCATGAAATCAGGCAATGCCTTCAAGCTAGACATCAAGGTGGGCTCTCATACAACTTCCACACTAAAAAAGTGACAAAAAAATACCCCAAAACATCCACTCAGAGCGTCGAGGCGGCCGACGGCGGCATCTACACGGTCAAGGTGATCAAGGACAAGAAAGCCATAGCCAAGTATTCTGCCAGCGTCACTGTACACGCGTGACGCGCTTACTTCTTTCACACAACCCAATTCTGTCGCCTGACACTAGGACATATTTTCTACATTTTAGGTCACCTTTTAGACATTTTTTTTGCTTACACTCTGCCTAGAACTTTCAAACTCGGTGCTATTTTTGACCAGGTATTGCGCATCGTCTAATAGATATTATTATCGATTAACTGTAAAGAGGTAGCACAAAAGTTTCGACAGAAAGCCTGTGTCTTCCCCGCAACTTAACCCGGACACGTGAAAATTGTTGATGAATATGATTATTCTTGATGTGCCGCAGTTGACATTTTGCAATACGCAGCATAAAGTAGCTTCAGGAGATTATCTTTGCACCGCCCCTCCTATTTAGAAGAGCAAAAAAATGACAATGAAAAACACAGCATTCACATCAGCTAACGCGGCTGTATTTGAGGATAGCTTGGCACCCCTGGAGGCACCTTTACTGGGGTTTCGGTGCCTCCGGGCTAGTTACCATGGTGCCAAGTTGTCTGAACATCGGCCCATATTATTTTTTATTTCGATAGCTACACTACTGCCTTGATTGTATATTGATAAATCTATAGCCACAGCTACTTCTTATCAAAATTATTTTGCAATTCGATGGTATTTTTGTTTTAAAAACTGCAGTTGTCAGATTATCTTATGTCAATGTGTCATAATTTTCCGTCATCGTTACGTAATTTATTTGACAATCGCAGTTCTTTCCTGGGGTGGCGCGCTAATGAGATTATATAATGATATTGATAGATGCAAAAAAAGCCTGGCTTGTTTTAACAGATCAAATTTTCTAAATAATGAAGTTCAGAATGCATTTCAACCAATTTGTGTATTTACGTAAATAGCATCGTGTATAGCGAAAAGTGAAACGACACAAAACGTAAATACATTTGCGACCTGAAGCGACTCGACAAAGTCGTTGTCACCGACCGAGTTTCCAACGTATAAATAATACACGCGTCCAACACGAAGGATTTTACCTCAGTATTAACTCCGCAAGCCGCCATGCAGTAGCCTCATGAAACACAAAGACTGTACTTGAATGGCTGCAGAAGCTTCATGCCGGCCGCCTGGCGACAAGCGTACACAAAACGAATATACGGCGCGGAATTTCATCAGCCACGCACATTTAGACTGACGTCAGACAATTGAGGCATCTAGTTCCGAATGTCGGTATCTCCATCATTTTAGGTTTTTCCAAAATTGCATTTGAAAATTCAAAGTTGGCCCGAGCGGGCAACTTTAAAGTGACAAGTCTTGCCCAAGACTTTTTGAAAAGCTTATGAAATTGTCTACATTTTCCATATTTTCGACCCTGCGGCCGACGTATATAGCTGGAGTTATGATGATTTGATTGACAGCAGATCAGCAGATTCAGTGGAGATACCCTGTTTCGAGTGATTTTTTTTATGAAAAATCACTCGAAACAGGGTATCTCCACTTAGTACATAGGATTGACTGGGCGGTGGTGTTGCACCGCTTCAGAGTCAATGGTGCCAGACGATGAGAATGGCCCCACTTGAGAGTAAATTTTGAGTGGAGATACCCTGTTTCGGACAAAGATTTTTTGGAGATACCCTGTTTCGGACAAAGATTTTTTTGGAGATACCCTGTTTCGGATGATTTTTTTCAAACGCTGAATGGGAATTCTATACCGTAATTCGGATGATTTTTTCTGTTTTGTATGGGAATTTGGACTGATTGCTACAAATCTATACCGTAATTCGGATGATTTTTTCCGTTGGTGGAGATACCCTGTTTCGAGTGAAATTTTTGGTGGCTCTTTTTGGAGATACCCTGTTTCGAGTGAATTTTTTCGAATTTGAGGGTGGAGATACCCTGTTTCGGTTGATTTTTTTTGTTTTTTCTAAAAATCGGCATGTATATATATCTCGGGAACGGTATAAGATATTGAGAAAATTCTTTTGCTATCATGAAGAAATAAGTGCACCTATCACAGATCCGCACTTAACTCATTTTTTTCCACTTTGGTCTTTACCGACATTCGGAACTAGATGCCTCAATTCTCGCGAACATCAGATCGGCTTTGCTGTATTTTTTACATACAAGAACAGGGGGCACTCGCAGACCCTGTAAAATGCCTCGTAAAATGTCAACTGTCATGCAAAGTGTCAAAAGTCAATTGAAATGCCGTGTAATGTCAAACTAGTTTGCCTTTTTACAGGACATTTTACATGACATTTGACACATTGCATGACATTTGACATTTTACAGAGCACTTTGCAGGGTCCGGGAGTGACACCAGTTATAAATACCCAAAATTAGTCGCAAATGGGCAAGCGTGACGATCCTGCAGCGGCGGCGGCGAACGAACAACTAGTGCAAGCGGTGCGCACAGTTTGCGACAGTCGCTTGAGCGATCCTAAGCGCAGAGAGCGGCAAATGTTAAAGGAACAGGTGAATGGGCAGCTTCGATAATAATACGATCATTATCAGTTATATGTTATATTAGATTCGCACTTGGTGACACAATTTAAAAGGCGCACGCCGGGTACTA
Organism: Sphaerolaimus hirsutus; assembly: GCA_964036195.1. NCBI lineage: Eukaryota > Metazoa > Nematoda > Chromadorea > Monhysterida > Sphaerolaimidae > Sphaerolaimus > Sphaerolaimus hirsutus. Next base: position 21,148,672 of record OZ038452.1, on the reverse strand, counting down.
AAAAGCCCAAATGTCAACTAAAAATTTGTCACGCACATTTAGTGAACGCGCAAAGTGAGCGCACGCAAACTCGTGTTGTCAACACCTAGTGGGGACCCATAGGGGTCATTGTTTGGGCTAGCCCCCTGTTGGCTTCTCAAACATGTTCAAAAGGTAAACAAGTTGAATACAAATAGGCGAGGCCCCAAATGGATGAAAATAAGAAAATGGTATGAAGCATTGAAAATGATAATAAAGCTGCGAAAAAACAATCGATAGATAGCAGTCTGACAAACGTGCTGATGGGTAAAAATTTATGGAGATATTTACGATTACCCGAGTTCAAGGACGTAGCCAGGGGGGGGGGGCGGGGGGAGGCCCAAAAAAATGACCAAAAAAGCACTCAAAATGTGCTCCGTCGCTGTAATTAGATGTATGTAGAATACATACATGTACAGCACTATTTGGCGCCAATGCCAACGCCAATGGCGCCATGGCGTCGCGCCTACGAATGGCGCTGGCGCCAAGGCGCCGTTCCTTTACCAGAGGGGTCAAATTTTAGGGGGGGGGGGGCGCCCCCCCCCCTTCGCCGAGCTCCGTATACAATCCGCCCCCGCTCAAAAATCCTGGCTATGTACGTCCCTGCCGCTGTTTAAACCAAAAACATGAAATAAACCCGTGAACAGATAAACGGGCCGATCAACTTCCTACTGGGCAACGCAATCGGCAAGGACGACACTTACTCGCAGCAGATGGGCATGATCAGTAGGAGCTATCGCGGCAGCGGCGCCTTCCCAAACACCGACTTCGACATGCATCTGCCGCTGGCGGACCCGCCGGGGGCGAGACTAGGTAACATAAGAAACTTAGTCAAACTTCAGATGACTTGAGCGGAGCGAATATCATGTTAAAGTTATCCGTCGCGTTCACAGAAAGCCATTACCTAGGTAGTTCCGAAAATGGCACTTTGCGTCTTTTTTAACATCTAACTGACAAACGCAACTACGTGATGTTTGAGAGGAGGCCCGCACACTAGTTGACACTCTGTGTCAACTAGCCTGTGTCAACTCACATTTCGGCTTCACGTGTCGCAGAGCTACCTCGAAATACACATGGAGCAATGTGTGGAGAAAAAAGTTACGGCAAGTGCATCTGGAGATCTCTGCGCGACACGTGAAGCCGAAATCGGAGTTGACACAGTCCAGTTGACACAAATGTGTCAACTAGTGTGTGAACCGCCATAAAATTGTAAATTAATGACGCACGCAGAATTCGAGCCGCACAAGTTGCCCTTCTGCAACATCGGCATGAAGAGCCCGCCCAAGGCCTGGGCTGACAATCTGCAAAACGGTCGCCTGTCCGCAGCCAGAGTGCGCGAAAGTTTGCGCAAACGCATTGCTCAGTGCGTCGACGAGTGGAATCAGGCTAATAAGGAGCATGGAAGTGAGTTTTGGGAAGTAGTTTTTGGCGCTACACAAAAAAACCATATTTACGATTTAGAATAAAACCACTCAAATGCAAAACTATTCAGCGTGTAATTTTTCAGCAGAGTTCAGTACCGTTAATATGGTGCAGTAAATTCTGTCACCAAACCATAACACTTATGATGCAGCCCCACATGGCCAGCCATTTTATCTCCACAATAGGCATGGCTGGCCATTATAGTTATGTCCAAAGTAGACACGCAAAGACTACTTTTCTGTCACTCCAGAATTATGTGATCAACCTACAAATTCCAGCAATGAGTCTACAAGACGGCCGAGCCAACCAACCGATATGTCTGAAATTCGCGCCGGCGGCCAGCGATCAAGACCCCAGCCCCTCCCCAGTGGGCGTGTCCATCACGCCGGTCATCTTCGCAAAGGACATTAGCGGCAGCGAGCAACTGTTCACCAAAGCGGCGGTGAGCTTGTATTTACATACACGAAACAAAACATCACATACACCCCACTTCAAAAGTTCGTGCGCGACGATTTTTTTGCCTTTTTAAAATCGCGATTCATGATGACTACATGCTAGGAGGCTGAAATTGGTGTCAAAAGATAGCCCAGACATTTGTCTACCAACGTCTAAATTCTCAGTCCCATAGCTGTATCATGCCCCAGTTGAAAGCCCCTCAAAGAAATAGTGTGCGGACAAAAGTTCATGCGCCAGGAACAAAAGTTCACTTCCTGGGAGTGGTTGTTGATGGCCATAGCGACTCAGCCACATGTGCCACCATCAAGCCGAGCCAGTTTTTGAAGGAGCATGTACAGATCAAAATATTGTTGTAGGGGACAAGGATCCTACCCCAAAGTCCAATGCCATGGGTGTAAATCAGAGATACAACCAAAACGCAAAAATATCGTACTTTTTTCAACACAGGAAAAATACATGTTCCAGTCAGTTTCAGGCCAGTCCGTAGTGAATTCCACATGCTCCCTGAAGTGGCACATCTGAAGAGAGGTCCTGTGAACTGACTCGCAAGCAATTTTATCAGTTTTTACTGCGATGAAAAAAGTACGATATTTTTGCGTTTTGGTTGTATCTCTGATTTACACCCATGGCATTGGACTTTGGGGTAGGATCCTTGTCCCCTACAACAATATTTCGATCTGTACATGCTCCTTCAAAAACTGGCTCGGCTTGACGGTGGCACATGTGGCTGAGTCGCTATGGCCATCAACAACCACGCCCAGGAAGTGAACTTTTGTTCCTGGCGCATGAACTTTTGTCCGCACACTATTTCTTTGAGGGGCTTTCAACTGGGGCATGATACAGCTATGGGGCTGAGAATTTAGACGTTGGTAGACAAATGTCTGGGCTATCTTTTGACACCAATCTCAGCCTCCCAGCATGTAGTCATCATGAATCGCGATTTTAAAAAGGCAAAAAAATCGTCGCGCACGAACTTTTGAAGTGGGGTGTAGGTATAACCGGCGGACATCACACTTACTATGGAAACCTACCATAACCCATCAGAATAACGAACCAAAAATTTACAGTTTTTTCATGATAATATTTCGTTTTTACTATGGAATAATTAATTACGAAAATTATCACAAAATTTTATTCATAAAATTATGGTAGGATTCTGCGCATTCTTTGCGGTCCGCCGAGTATACTGAACAAGTTGTGAAGTGCGATCTGAAGGGAACTGGAGTGAGGGCGATACTCTGCGTCTGCACTCGCACTGATTTATGTCTCCTGTTGGATGCGCGCCAATAAAAATGGACCGCGCGTGCAAGGTGTAAAGTCACTAGAGTACACTGAAAACGCGAACGCAGTCGGACAAAAGCTGGAAGTGGCCGCCGGAGATGGAGCTGCGCAAGCACATGGCCGAGCAGGCGGTACTGCTGCCGCGCGGCGACATGTGGGACGCGTCCATGATGGTCGCGCACAAGCTCATGGTCGGCGAGCTGGACGACAAGGGCAACACTTTCAGGTGTGCCCGCGTGCAAAACTGAGACGAGTGACAGTTGCGTAGGTAATTTACCTTCGCAGAGAAATGCTGTACAGAGCGTTGAAAACTGCGAGCAGGAAGATAATTGCACCAGCCGGCGCTGATTACCAGGAATCTGTCAAAGTGGCCAGCTTCGCCCTGCTTGTACGTCAATGAAAATGAGATGGTAAATAAAAGCGATCAAGAGATATGCGGAACCACCAAACAAAAGCATAATGTGAAAGCGGGTACTTAGCCATAATTACGTTCTACAGAAGCAATAATCCTAAATGACTAAACATAGACGTGCACTTATTTACTAGCGAAATGGGTGCGGTTACACACACTAGTTGACAACGAAACCAAATGTCAACTGGTTTTGATCCCAATTCAAAGCTCTGACGAGCAAACGAACTACGTTCAAATGCAAAAGTGTTGAATCGTGTCGCAAATGAAGCTGTAGTGTTGGAAAAATATAATCATTATTATATTGCGCTATCTTCAGGGCCGCATACAAGGCCGGCATGTGTCTAGGGTTGGCCGATGTTTTTTTTAAACGTTTTTTATTTTTAAAAAACGTTTTTTTATTAAAAAAACATCGAGTTAAAAAAAAACGTTTTTTTTCCAACCCTACATGTGTCTACAATGATGGGTAGTGTTACTCGTCAGCAAGTTTTGAATTGACATTTAGTTGACATTTGGTGTCGTTATCAACTAGCGCATTGCTTAAATATGTCGTAGCTAACATACACTTATTCAGGCTTTACCCCCTCTATTACATTTTTGCCCAGAGGAAGTAACGATCCCTCAACACGCGCAGCAAGTCTACTTGAACGAGCTGGGCAGGCACCCCGACCCGGCCGAGTGGTCCGACCCCAAGATGGTGCCCGACCGCCTCAAGTCCGTGCTGGCGGAATGGCGCAACGTTCTCGCGTCCGCCGAGCTCACCGAGGCCGGGTCGCCCGGCCGCGCTGCCAACACGCTCGCAGCGTACAAGGGCAGCTCCTATCTGAACCCTACGCTGGGTAAATTGGTTAAGAACTTGGAGGCGCTGCAGAAGAATCCGCAAAGCATTGAAAAGGCGGCGAAATGAATGAACTGTGCGTGCCACCATCGTATTTATGTAAATGAAATGTGTGTGTGTGTGTAAACAATGTGTTTAAATGGAAAATCAATCGTATTTGGGTGAAACTGTCTTGGGTAATTTTGTATTGAATAATTGGATAATAGAATCACAAATGGTCCCACGAACCACTGCTAAAATGTATAAAAATGTAATAAATATGAGACAATGATTTCAAATATAAATAAAATACTGACGTAAAACGTGATAAAATGATCTATAAAAATATTGTTAAAATAAACAAACCCACCCTACAATAAAGCAATAGAGAATAGCTAGACAAACACACACAAATTAGAAAAAAAAGTAACCCAACCAGTGAGCGGCTTAGTCAGCTATGAGGCACTCCTACCATGTAGAATCAGCGAGTCATGAAGCCAGGGCAGCCATCGCAGCTAAGCGCCCAGGGGAACCGGTCACACCGCCACCTGGAGAATGGGTGTCTCTAGCGTCTCAAATTTCCGTTTTCCGTTTCCCAAAACAAATTTTTTCCGTTTTCCGGCCGCTGAATTTTTTTTCCGTTTCGTAAAAAATTGTTTTTGACACCATAGGTGTCTCCAGGCATGTTTGGTTAAAACATGGCCGCAGGAGTGAAACAATTTTACTAGTGATAAACGCAAAGTGAACATTGCATCGCGTCGCATGGCACTTTTTGCAAATCTTCTACACTTTGCACATCTTGCACTTTTTACTAATCTTTTACAATTCTTACATATTTTTGACGAATGACAAGCGTCACCGAGCGCTAGCGCTGTCTGTACCGGCAACATGGCGCAATCCAAACTCAAAACGAGGTTTCATCTTAACAAAATAGTGGTGCGGCATAAACTTCCTCAAAATTTTTTTTGAAAAAACCTCACTGCGACCCCCAAAATCCCACAAACCAGGATGAGCACCGCTGCCGCATAAGTACAAACCAGGAATGGGGGTTCGATAATTGGCAAAACCGCGCACAGGTCGACTCCAAAACAATTGATCCATTGACATCGATCCATGGAAAATGTTCTAAAGAGGTGGAGCATATAAACAAAACGATACAGTATGCATACCACGCCTGCCCTAACTCACTCCACCGGTCAATCCAAATATCTGTTCTAGTGCCGGCGGCGACAAAACTTCATAGCCAACCACGCTCTTCTCGAAGCCAGGGCAATATTCATCGATTTGAGAGAACACTGCGCACGAAAACGACTGTAACGTAAATTTCACAGCAATAACGAAACACAATACATGAAATATGAAAGCCACCTCTTTTTGCATATGACTCAGTCGCATTATCACCCCATTCGACGTGATCAACGGGACTGAAAGGTGTATACTGTGTAAAAAGTAATGCAACGTGACTGCCCGACGCGCACAGGGTGTTGTCCACGCTGCTCGGAATGGTCATCTCGATAACGGGCCTGTGTACAGATTAGGCATGGAAAAAATTTTTTTGGAAAAAGAATGTGTTTTTTAACCTTAGAAAGATCCCTCGGCCACCCCTAGTACAGATGATGGATAAAAATGATGTTTATTACACTAATGGCGGCCCACACACTAGTTGACACATGTGTGTCAACCGGTCTGTGTCAACTCAGAATTCGGCATCACGTGGCGAAGAGCTATTTACCAATACATTTCCCGTAATATTAATTTTTCAACATGAAGGCATGAAGCCGTGACACGTGAAGCCGAATACTGAGTTGACACAGACCAGGTGCCAGTTCCGCAAATTGAGAAGCGAGAAGTAAATTGGCAAAAGCGCAGTCACATGGCAAGTGATATGAAATTGCAAGTAAATTGGTAAAAAGTGAAGCAATATAAAAGTGATACATATATAAAAGTCATTTCACTTAGCATTTGCCACTTCACTTCTCACTTGTCAATTAGCGGAACTCGCCCCGGCTAGGGCCCATTCCGCATCAAAGCCCATTCCGCATGTAGACCCATTATAGACACATTATGCCTGCAGGGGTAAGAAAGGGGGGGGTGGGTAACATCACCCCAAATTGCCCATCTATCTATCCCTGGCGCAAATTTTTTTTGGCTACATTCCCCTGAACACCCCCCCACCCGCAAATTGCCTAGCTATATAGCTATCTGGAGCGCTTTTGAGCCACTTTACCCTAATTTTCACCAAAATTCCCTCATTTTCATACGTCTTATAGATTTTCACCTTCAAAATAACTAGGTCATGTGTTTTATTACCTATTTTCAACATGCCAGGTATAATTAAATGTGTTCCGGGTCAACATGCGGGATGGGTTTACATGCGGAATAGTGCACTGCCACTGGCCCCAGTTGACACACATGTGTCAACAGTGTGTGGGCCAACATTGAATCAGACATTCAAAATGACCTTCGCGAGACCCGCCCAGCGCAAGCGTCCATGTAAGCGGCCTGCACAACATCCATGTGCTCACAGTTCAAGTGCACAGTGGTCTGGTGGTGCGGCAGAGGCGTGCTGCCAGTGTTGGGGGAACATTCGAAGTTGGGAAGCGATGACAAGGCCACTGTGTAAAACAAGGGGTGGCATTATGTAAGTGAATCTGGGGTCAATTGATATGGGGTCAATCTGTACGATATGGGGTCAATCTTGCACACTGTAACAACTGCCAGGCAAGGATTACCTGGCAATTTACCTGGCAATTTGAAAGTGTCAGGAAGATACATTATGGACGATTTTTGAATGATAAGTTGAAATACAGTAAAAATCGGAGATGAATTATGCAAGTTTCAAATGCGAAAAGCAAGTGCAAACCTGACACTTGACAGGGCATCTGAAAAATTGTGACACTCGACAAGGCACTTTACTGCGTGCGGGACTGGCCCCACGATTGAACAGTAGTGTAAAACAAACGAACCGTTGATCTTAGTCACGGGCGATGTGTAGTCTATGTTAGCAACATCGCTGACGAATTGAGCCGGCAACAGTGCCTGCTCGACCAGACTCTCAAAAGTCACTTTTGGTGTACTGTTGGAAAATACCATGCCAGCTTCAATCTCTTGGCCGGAGCGCAGTCGCACGCCGCGCGCACGATTTTCGCTGTCAGTTAATACTGACTCTACTTCCTGCGCAGGTAAAGAGTACACCAGAAATATAGTTACCGTAAATCCTCGAATAAGACCACAGGTGTATTATTTATTAGACAGAATTTTTCCAGGGTGAGTTTTTCAGGTGGGGTTATTCGAAGGGGGGAGTTTTTCGAGGTGAGGTTAATTTTCCCCACCCAGACTTATTCGAAGATATACGGTAAGTGATCAATCTGTTGATTAAAGCAACAACTCAGTGTCAACCCACAGCATTCACAAACAGCTCAGCGCCAGCGAGCTTGGCCGCTTTGGCGCACGCATCGCTGACCGCACCCATACCACCAACTGCGAAGGCCCATGCGCCGCGCTGGCCGCCCACGCCGCCCATGACGTGGTGCAGCAGGACGTAGCCGGTGGCGGCGCTGTGCGGCCCGGCCATGAAGCCGATCACCGCGTCGGTGGCCAGCGTGGCGCGCAGCGGCTCCGATTCGAACCACCTACGCATCACTTTGGAGATGGGCGCCGTCAGTAATTCGTACAGCTCCAGGCCGTCGCGCACGCCCAGCGGCTGCACTGCGGATAGCGTTGGAAAAATGTGCGATTTTTCAGAAAATATGATAAAATATAATCACAGAAAATATTTTAAGAAGTAAAATATTATAAAATCCAGAAATCTAGAAAATCCTGAGAAAAACCAGAAGAAATATAAATGCGTAAATATACATACCGTATTACCTCGAATTATCCCCCCCCCTTGAATTAACCCCCCCCCTCGAAATACCCCCCCCCCTAAAATTCGGCTGAGGAAATAATAAACCCCCCCCCCTCGAAATACCCCCCCTAAAATTGAGTGTAAAGAGAATGTACATGACAAATACCGCAGTTTGTGATCTGTACACTGCATAACACACGTTAAAAGTGATGATCAAGTGACGTTAGGGACGGGCTTATGTGTATATACAGTTATATATACCTATAAACACATATAACATCTACGTAATTGTTCGATTTTTATACGTCTGCCTATGGGGAATTTCCGAAAATTTCTGGCGAAATAATAGACCCCCCCCCCTCGAATAAACCCCCCCCTCGAATTATCCCCCCCTCAAATTTTGCTGGCGAAATAATAAACCCCCTGGGGGTATTTCGAGGTAATACGGTAAATGAGATATTTTCTGATATTTTCAAAAAGATCAGAAGATCTCTGAAAAGGAAAACATAATTTAATATTAGTGGAAAAATATCAATATAAAAAATCTTATATTTTCTGATACAAACCTCCCAGATTTTTTCAATGCTAAAACTGAAAGACCAGAAAGACAACAAAATTTATCCAGATTTTCAATTGCTGCTCACCAAGACTGTAAAGCGAGTAAAGCTGCTGCGCCAGGCTCCACTTGGACGCGTCAAAGTCGGGCGGCGGCACGTCCATCAGCTGCTCCAAGTGCACCGTGATTCTCTCCATCAACTCCTCATATTTCGGATACATTTGCGCGTCCTTTGTAGAAAACTGAGCTATTTGTTCCTGATTCTGTCGCATGTCGCTGCCCAATAGTAACGACCGCTTGTCGCCGCGCATGGGCGTGAATGAACTGGGGTTCTTGATATGCCACCGCAGTCCATGTTTCTGAATGTGGCAGATAAAAGTCATCGCATGCATATCAGTCTGAACGTCAATTCAAAAAAGACACCTGTAGTTCTAGCTCTTCAATGATACGCGGCCGGAACAAACTGAGCAGGTAAGACGCTCGCGAGAATCTGAAACCTGACGCGGGGCATTTTCTCAAACGGTAAGAGTCAACTCCGGAGATATTGAAAACGTTCGAGCAAATGAAATTTAAAAAGCTAAAGTGAAGTAACTGGTAAAAGAAGATAAGTAAACACCTTCCCGGACAAGTTCACCACCCATTTTTTTATTTCACTCCGAATGCAATATCTCCATCCATGGGGGTGTTATAAAGCTGAAACTTTGTATATAATAAGTTGTAAGACCCCTCTACTCCCCAACAATAGGGGAGGTGCGGCAACTCACTACAGGGTGGGTCGCCCTATGTGCAAAAATTTTTTTGGCGTTTTTGGTGTCCCAATCAAGTTCACCACCCACTTGATTGGCTACACTACAAGAGCCATATCTCCAGCTGTGATGGCGGTATAAAGCTGAAATTTGGGGGATGTCTTGCCAACAACCCCCCTCACAATACACCACCGGGGCGGCTGCCGACGACCCACTAAAGCATGGGTCACTGCATATAAAGTTGACCATTTTCTAAAAACAGCCCAAGTGTCCCAGAACAAGTTCATCACCCAACTGCATTAAAAAAAATGTTGCAACAACATACCTAATATGAAACTGAATCGGGTTGGAACCATAGTTCAGCCAAAAAAAAAATTTTCAGTAGGGCACCCACCCTGTCCCATAAACGGTAGACCAAAAATTTTACTTAAAATGAATTTTTTGTTTCACACTTAAAAAGTTGGTTTACAAAGTTCACTAGAGAATGGTCTAAGGTTCAAAGTTATGTAAACAACATAACCTCTAAAATGCCTCCATAAGGAAATTTACTTGGGGTGAATTCTATGATGTCAAAATGATATCATTGCAGGAACAAAATTTGACAAAATTTTCACTTTTTCATTCACCCCAAATAAATTTCCTTATGGAAGCATTTTAGAGGTTATGTTGTTTACATAACTTTGAACCTTAGACCATTCTCTAGTGAACTTTGTAAACCAACTTTTTAAGTGTGAAACAAAAAATTGGATTAAAGTGAAATTTTCAGTCTATCGTTTATGGGACAGGGTGGGTGCCCTACTGAAAAAAATTTTTTTGGCTGAAATAGGGTTCCAACCCGATTTAGTTTTATATTAGGTATGTTGTTGCAACATTTTTTTAATGCAGTTGGGTGATGAACTTGTTTTGGGACACTTGGGCTGTTTTCAGAAAATGGTCAAGAAAATTGGCAAGACATCCCCCAAATTTCAGCTTCATACCGCCATCACAGCTGGAGATATGTCTCTCGTAGTGTAGCCAATCAAGTGGGTGGTGAACTTGATTGGGACACCAAAAACGCCAAAAAAAATGTTGCATATAGGGCGACCCACCCTGTAGTGAGTCGCCGCACCTCCCCCATTGTTGGGGAGTAGAGGGGTCTTACAACTTTATATATACAAAGTTTCAGCTTTATAACACACCCATGAACGGAGATATTGCATTCGAAGTGAAATAAAATAATGGTAGGTGAACTTGTCCGGGAAGGTGTTTACAAAGGTATGCAATTTTAGACGTAAAGACCAAGATACAAGTTGACCTAGCTATTAAGTTACAATCATATTCGGTTTTTAACTTTCTAACCAATCCATTTTACTTCTCAAACCCGTTTTCACCAATCCACCTACCAACTCTGCGCGAGAAGCAAAAGCGCCACGCACCCACCAACCAGGCACAATCTCCTCAGTAACAGCGGCGCCGCCGAGCACATATCTCCTCTCCAACACGGCGACGGACTTGCCCGCCCTGGCCAGGTAGGCGGCGCACACCAGACCATTGTGCCCACCGCCGATCACCAGCGCGTCGTAGCGGCCCGACAAGGTGGAGGGGTTGTTGCTGCAGTCGGTCGCGATGGATGTTGAGCAAAAGCGGCGAGCCACAAAGGTTGGTTGAAGGCGGCAGAAACGGCGCGACAGCATGGTCAAAAGAGAAACGCTGTTTGTTCGTATTGTCTTGTCGAGAAGTGAGATAAGAATTGATAACGAGTGAGCTGAAATGTGGCCTGGCCGCAATCACTGTGAGTTTATCAACGCGTAGTACTGCTGCAGATTAACAAACGATAATGTCTGATTTATCTCGGATGATAAGCAACTTTTCCAAAGATTTTATAAATGAATACTCAAAGTTAGCGATCAGGCAACTCGGAAATTAAAGCCACCTAGAAGAGCGCACGGTGAACTGAAAGTTTGCGTTTTGTATCCGAAGGATTTGCATGCAGAGCTGCAAATGCGGAAATAAAAAATCTAACGAAAGCGCAATGCGCTCGAAGGGTAAAAATGGGGCCGGGTGCAAATTGTGTGAAGGATTGCGAATCCATCCGAAATGGGTGACAATTTTTCCAAAAATCATGCTTTTAAAAATACCATGTCCGCACTTGCGGAACCAAGAAAGTTAAAATGCGTATTAACCGAAATTTTCAGTGTACCGTGCGACACACAAAAACAAAGCGACATAACCCAACCTATATTAATATGTTAGTAATGCAAAGTTCACTGTTGATACGAAACAACAATCTGTAACAAAAGTCGCTATTTACGTACACCGTATTACCTTGAATAATACCCATGGGGAATAATTTACCGTCTTCACGTACAAAAAACCACGTGGCGCCAACACCGACAGCGCCACGGCTAAATATCAAGCAAAATAAATTGTCCACGTTGCTTGGTTTCCCAAAATTAAATCAGGTTGATCGATAAAAAGGTGTGAGTTAACTTAATTTCGAGGGGATTACTTTCTAACATCACTTCCATTGGGCAGTTATTCGAGGTACTACGGTATGCAAATTTGAAGAAAAATCCCGTTTTCCAGCTCACACAGTTGTGAACATTTTCTATTCTATACATCTATGTAGGTATGGCCGGGTTCTTTTCTAAGGTTTTTTCTTTTTTTTAAACGTTGGGGGGGGGGATTAAAAACCCGAGTATCGAAACCGATTTTTTTTCAACCAGGAGGTAGCCAAAAAAAAACATTTTTCGGCCATCCCAACGTCTATGTGTCAAATTTCACACTGAATACAAAGCCATGCGGATTACAACTCCACTGAATCACTGCCTATTGGCCCTGGTAGACTGCTCTCGTACTGTCTGGTCCAACATGCGGAAACTGTCCACCAGCTCGTTCAATTCTCTGGTGAAGCGGTTCGGCGTTGAGTCGCTGCTAGACTCCGCCCTGCGCCAAGTGGATTTAGTTTTGCATCAAGTCGGCCAGATCAAAAGCAATATGCATACGCAAGTGCCACGGACATTTTGGCCATGTAATGATAATTTCGGTTCCGCAATCGAAGGTTTTCGGTTACGAAAGTGCGGAAATGGTATCTTAAAAGTTTTTGCATTTCTTTGGAATAAAGGGACACCTTTCGTGGAAAGATTAAAAGAGTTTATTATTCTTTGCGCATATTGAATCAAGAATTTTTTAGCTTCTAACGCGTCGCATTCAGTAAATTTCTCAGTTAAGTATATGCAGTTACACGTAAAATTCCGCAAAACGCAAAATTTCAGTGTACCGTGAGTACGCTAATGGTGCCTGATTGCTGCTTGCAATGTTTAAATAAAATACGGTATACGGAAACAGAATTTTATAACGCTCAGAATAATTTGTCAGAGACATCAAAACAGCACAAAGTTTGAATTGCGTGTATTAGAGTGTGCCGAATCTTCACCAATTATTGCAGAACAGATACCCGTCAATAATCTCACGTAATCAGCAAAGTTAATAAAAAATTCCCTGCCTGCATGTTTACCTAGTATTTTTGGCACTGCTGCGCGGCGTCTGCAGCTGGCTAATCCTTCGTCGGGCGATCATTTTAGACGCGCGCGTGTGCAACTGGCGCACAAACGCCGCCACGGCCGGGCGTTTCTGCACGCCGCCACTTTTGCCGCCGCGCGACAATTTGCTGGCGCTGGCGGGCGTGCGGCGGCGCGTCGACGAGGCGGCGGGCGTCACGTCGAGACAGGCGACCGGGTTGCGGTAGGCGGCCAGGCGCGGCGTGGCGCACGCGCCCGGCGACTCGTTGAGCGTTTGCAGCGCGCGCCGACTGCGCACCATCTCTTGCGCCGACGACAGTTTCTGCGTTGCATAATGTAATTATACCGGTCACTGGGCAGAGTGCCAAAAACCCATTTATCGGACTGAACCACACCCAAATAAAACACCCTTACTCGAGATTAGTGATGGAAAAAGCGCCAGACTTTTGGCGCCAAGCGCCAAAAGCGCCATGGCGCTTTTCGAACCCCCAGCGCCAAGCGCCAATGGCGCCAGAGCAAAATAGCGCCAAGCGCCAATGGCGCCAGAGGGTAATGGCGCCAAGCGCCAATAGCGCCAGCGCCAAAAATTTTTTCTGCAATTCGTTTGTAGAATAATGGATTCATAACTGCGACACACCGCTGATGTCGTAGTGGTCAATTTTACTTCTGCCATTGAAGTTCAATCAACCACTACATGTTTACATTATTAAAATGCCCAGGGATATATTTTTCAGCCAAGCAATGTGACTGGGGAGCTTTCAATGGGGACTTATTTGTTCCCCACACAGCTAAAAAGCGAAGTTATTTAAGGGATGTTTATTTTATTCTCATTTGGCTAACAGTTGGAGTTATTCTAGGGAGAGGACTTATTTAGGTAATTTATGGGGCGCATGCCTATTCCGCACATCGGCCTATTCCGCATTTTGGCTAATCCCGCACATTTACCTGCCCATTCCGCATTTTGGCCTATCCCGCATCTCGCCGGTGTAATGTGCGAGATAGGCGGTGTGCGTGATGGGTTTGTGTGCGGGATAGGCCGAAATGCGGGATAGGCCGAAATGCAAGATGGGCCAGTGATCACACATTGCGTGTTGACACCCCCCCCCCCCCCCGCAGCAGCCGCGTCCAGAAGTATGCGAGCCGCACATGCGGAATGAGCCACCGTATTTCATGAGCGGCATGGCGCGGCAAACTCAAAGGGCACACAACAATGGAAGTTATGAGTAACAATGTTTGCCCTTTGTTTTACTGCCAAAATGTCACTTCTTCAAATCGCCCCCCCAAAAAGCAATCAAATACCTAATTGGGTTGTGCATTGCCATTGCTCACTTCCGGCTTCAAACGCTGCAGCCGCGCCACACACAATTAAATTAACCACACGTGCTGTTCACGGCTGGTGAATGGCCGGACCTGAGCAATTAAGTGATTATTGTGTGGGCAGATCACTGCTGATAATATTTTAATTGATCAACGCCAACCGCAAATTGCCCACACAATAATCACTAAATTGCGCAACACGCAATTAAGTATGGGGGGGGGGTAATTGACATGCGCCGCGTGTGATTTGCACGTGTGGCGCACATGGGGAGTTCCATTCCATTCCAAAAATCATCATTCAATATCCGAAAATATTCGCAGCCTCAGCAAAAATTATTACTCAAAGGGCAAACATTGTTACTCATAACTTCCATTGTTGTGTGCCCTTTGAGTTTGCCGCGCCATGCCGCTCATGAAATACGGTGGCTCATTCCGCATGTGCAGCTCCCATTTGTCTGGACCCGGCTGCTGCAGGGGGGAGGGGGTGTCAACACGCAATGTGTGATCATTGGCCCATCCCGCATTTCGGCCTATCCCGCACACAAACCCATCACGCACACTGCCTATCTCGCACATTACACCGGCAAGATGCGGGATAGGCCAAAATGCGGAATGGGCAGGTAAATGTGCGGGATGAGCCAAAATGCGGAATAGGCCGATGTGCGGAATAGTGCACCGTCATTTATGGTATTTTTACTGTGCTACACAGAGCAATTTATTGTTAAAATGTATTTACTGTATTACCTCAAATTACCCCCATGTGGGTTTATTATTAATTAATTCAAGGGGGTGTAAAATAATACGGAACTTGTTGAAGTGACTTGTGAACTAGCTCCTATTCCTAACCGAGGAAGAGGACAAATGTGAACGTATGAAAGTTGACGTGAAGCGTTGTCTCTTAGTTGACGTTCCGTTATTTTATCAAAATGTGAATTAGTTGAGTTGAAGTGAATTGACGTGAGTTAGTGTGAAGCAAATTTAGATTGTTTACCAAAGGTTTTGACGAACGTTTTTATTTAGACAATTAAATACAAAGAAATAAGTGTAAATAAAATATATATAAAAATTATACGTAAACAAAGGAATTAATTTACAACTAAATTAATTACTTAAATAAAACGTAAAATAAGTTCTAATTACCAAAGAAATAAGGCAATTTATAGAAGGCACTTAATTACGACAAAAGGCGATAATTAAGTGGCGCGGTTGTGAGGAAAGCACCTTAAACAGCGCAGGTGTGAATAAAGCACTGAGGTGACTTAAAGCACCAAGAGTTAAACTTAGCACCAAAAACAAGCGACTTAATAAAGTGAAAACGGCGCTTATTTAGATCCTAGGAAGAGATTCTTGTGAAGTTGACGAGGTTGCAAACACTGCCGATTCTAGCTGTGAAATCGGCTTTTAAGGGCCAGACCGATGGCGATTGACTTGGCGCCAATCGGTCGGCTCTAATCTCCGATTTTTACCCAACATTTCCAATTGTGAAAGTTCAATCCTTGCCCGCTCGCTTCTCCGATGAAAAGCGAGCTAAACTGACAAGATAGTGAAAATGTGAGACAAGCCAGACAGCATTTGAAATGGCGCGCGGGCCCGGCCCCCCGCTTGGGGGCGAGCCCGCCGCTAAACATAAACATGACGGCGTATTTGCGTGCTGCTTGTCAAGGAAATGTGGCGGAATGTGAGCAATGACTAAGATCTAAATATGTGAGCGATGTAAAGTGGACGTTGTAAACAGCGTCGCTTGAGATATTAAATGACGAATGTGAAGATGTTAAAAAATGGAATGTGAATAAAAAATGGAATCGTAATAAATTGAATTAATTAAATATAAAAGCGAACATAAGAACGTCAACTTAAATATTAAAGATTTTACATTTTACGATAATGTTACACACTCACGAAACTGTCGTAGGCTTGTCGTAGCGTGTCGGTCTCGTCGACGCTCGTCTTCGACGGCTCGGTGGGCTGCCATTGTTCCGTTGCGATTTTTCCTTGTTGAACGGATGGGGGCCCCTGTTGTTTGGGCTTCTGTCCCTTCTGCCCTTTCTTCGGAAAAAGCCCTTGATGTCTGGCAGCATACCCCTGCCGGTTACGAGCCGCCACTGCATGTAAACATAGCCAATATACCCAATACAAGCAATTGTGATAATAATGAGTATGATGTTCACAGCTGTTTGAAGTGGCCCAGTAAGTAACGTGTCTAATGCAGACGCACCACCTGTGACACTACCGTGAATGATGTGACCCAATTCTTTCCCTACACCTTCAAAATATGCACCAACCCCTTGGCCGATGCCAGCAATATATGCCTGCACGGCTTTAGGATCGTTGGATTTTGTTGCAATATAATCGACTGAACGTGTGACTTGTTGTTCGAGTCGCTGCAGATTTTGAAAGTGGTGATGTGCAGCCATGATACTGAACGCAATGTCAGTCATGCTTACACCTGGTGACCCGGAAACATTTAGTGTGAATGGTTTCCACAAGCCAGCCCAAATTAATTCGATTGGGAGTTTTGTGACATGCAAATTTGTTGGCCCGTTTTCGTTGGCCCATGAATTATCATTTAATTGATAATATTTGTGATCTTTCATGAGACAATGATCTATTGGTGAATGTGTGATTAGATCATTGGTACCAGGAGCTACAAACATTATATGCTGGTGGTCTGTGACTTTGACCGGCAGAAATTTATAACAAGTATTGTTATATTCATGTTGAAAATAAATCATTTCTGCTGTGACAGGTTTACAATCCCAGAACATTAATATATCTCCATGCCACTCAGCATAGAGATTTTGACGTCCTAGCAGCGCTCGCAAGCCAAGCGTGGGATTGAATGTGACAATTGCATGAATTATATCTAGCTGGGTCTGACGGATGTGACATAATTGTTGCCAGATGGATCCAAATTGTTTTTGTTCCAGGTGTGCAATTTTGTCAACTTCATATTGTTGACGGGCTGTGAGCAAGTGAAATACACCAACATCAAGATTTGGTGCGAGTTTGAAATGAAGAGGAGCTTTCTCGGTTTCAGGTTTTTTCAATTTCTTAAGTTGATATCGAAGAAATTGAATGAATGCCGAGCCCTGGTCAATATATTTTGCGTCTTTTGGCACACATTCTGCATTATTTGGAAATTGTTGTGATCTCCATGTGACCGAAAATGCAGATTGCTATTTTTCTACTATGTAGTGATTGTGTGAATATTGCGCATCAAATTGACCAATCTCTTGGAACGCACACTGTTTGTTAAAAGCAGTAGCATTCCATAAAGAGACGCCATTGTCGCTGTCATAACAATAGCCGGCTTGTGGGTTGCAATGCGACAGATCTTGAATTTCAGAAACAATTTTTTTGGAAACTTTTCGTCAAGACTTGCGACCACACCTTCTTCTATGTGAAAGTTCATCACCGTGTTACTCAGATTGTGACAAAAGTAACAATAATCAATGTGAAGTGATTTGTTGGTGCTCCACAATGCATGACCAATTTTTACTAAAGGTTCGCCTTTCCAAGTTTTATTTTGGTAGGCGATCATGCAATCGTAGGTTGTGACTCTGTGATTTCTAATGACTTCTGGTGGCAACATAGATTTTCCGCCCACCAGACTCATATATGTGATTATAGTATGCTCTTGTTGAAAGCATCTATAAATTGGTGTTGTTTGCGGTTCAACATGCAACGTCCATATGGATATCACAATATCCTCTATGGCCGTAACTTGAGGAAAATGACATGTTACTTTTTCCGGAAGTTGAATTGCGTGACCGGTGCGTGTTTTATGGCACAGATTGAAAGTTTTGTGATATTGATCTGTCCATGTGAGCGTGTTGGCTAATTTTGATTGTATTAGCAACGTGAGTGCCATTTAATGCGACACGTTTCCCCAGAACGAATATGTGCCAGTGTAGCGACATGTTCGACGTGGGTTTGCGCGCCTTGCATCTTGTTGTGAAGATTGTGACTGTTGATGTGATTGATCTGTTTGTGAATCATCACCTTTATCAGGTGGAGGTTGTGATTTATCATCATCTTTATCAGGTGGAGGTTGTGATTTATCATCATCTTTTACCTCAGTGTCGATTTTATACTCAACACCGTCCTCTGTGTCGATTTCAAGAGGCACAAGGTTAGATGGGGATCTACGTGTGCGACGGCCGTTACTTGACAATACTGTGACTGCACGTATTTTGCCATCGCTTGACACGTGTATCTCGTGAACGCGGCCCATTTGCCACATGCCACGTGGCTGTTTATCATCAGTAATTAACACCACTTGGCCACGTTTGGGAGCTTCGTTGATAGTGCCTTTTTTCAAGCGTTGATTTTTAGCTCGATCTTTGAGTAGGTCAATGTATTGACGTGACCACTCATACCAAAGCACTTCACGATTGTGACGAATTTGGTCCCAAAGTAAGGTGATGTCATCTCTGTCCTTTTCAGGCACAGAGTTGAGTGCAATTTTGTCAATGCAATTGACGTCATTGACTCGTGGGGGCGTGAGTACGTAGGATTTTTCGATTTGTAAGGGTGTGAGATTGAAAGATCCATCCGTTAGCCTATCCCATTCCTCTTTCGGAATTTTTCGCATGGGTTCAATCGTGGTGGAATCGAGTTCCATCTCACGTTTTTCATCCATGTAGCATGGTGGTGGGGTGCCCCAAAGAAAATGTATTGGGCGCAGTATTGCTGCACCAATGTCGGTGTTTGACAAATATGACAATGGTCGTGTGTTGACGGAGAATTCGACATCAAGCATGACTGTGAGAAATTCATGCCATGTGAGACAACGTCTGCCGCATGCTTTTTTGAGCAAGCGTTTGACTAATCCGACCATGCGTTCGTACACGCCGCCTTGCCAAGGACTATTGGCTGTGATAAAATGCCATTTTACGTCCGGCAGCATTTTGACACAATTTTTGAACGCGGGAGCATTGTCGGACCAAATTGTGTCCGGCATGCCTTGTCGCGAAATAAAACAATTTAGAGCCATAATTGTGTCGGCTGTTGAGACACTATTGGTTGACTCTAAATGAATGGCGCGTGTACTGAAGCATGTTAGCAACAAAATGTGTTGACTGTGACGGGTTCCGTTCTGTGAATAAACTAACGGTCCCATATAATCAATGCCAATATGTTGAAATGGCTTGATTTGTGATTGAGTTCGAGTGACAGGTAGTGTGTGAAAATCAGGTAATGTGAATGGACCTCCTTCCACTTTGCGGCATGTGACACATTTGCGCAAAATTTTTGCAACTACCTGCTTGGCACTTGACAACCAGCAGTGTTCGCGTAAATCTGCTAAAGTGTGAAGCATGCCACTGTGACCAGCAAGCTCATGAAAATGAGTAACTACCAGCGTTGTTAACCATCCGGTCTTTGGCAGGTAGTAAAATAACGAAGGGTTTCTGTGTTCTTTGTGAGACACACGCGTGACACAATATAATAAATTATTCCATGCGTCCCATTTGAGCATGTGGTGCTTGCCAAGTTGCGCTTGTGAAATGCAACTGGCGCATTCTTCTGCTTGTGAAATGCGCAATACATGTCTAAATGCTTCGTTTAGATCAGCTTGTGTGATAGGTTTTGATAAATATTCGCTTTCGCGTTTTGCAGCTTTATGCATAGAGCGATTTAGCCAATATGTTTTCACACGAAGTAGATAAACGACAGTGCGCAACAATTTTGACAATGTTGAAAATCGTCGAATGTCAATTTCGAACGGATTTGAAGGGATGTGACGTTGTCGACTTTCGACAAACGGATTTTGAGGAGTGACACTTTGTGACAAATTGGGGTCCAAATTGACAGGCACTTGTTGTGAAAGAGCATTAGCTGGCTGTGAAGCAGGCTGTGAAGTTACTGCTCCAGCGTATAAAGGTCGACTGATGTGAGTGTCGCCTTTCGCTAGCTCTTCGGTGACAGGTTGCGCTTGATATTGCAAAATGTCAACCATGGCTGATGTGAAAGGTTCAGCGAAAAATGTTGGTCCTGTGAACCACATTGTTTCGATCATTAGTTGATCAAAAGTACAACCCCGTGACGCTATGTCAGCTGGATTGTCTTTTGTAGCAACCTTGCAAATTTGAATGCAGTGTTTTGACATAAATGAATGGATTTTTGTGACCCGATTGTTGACAAAAGTAGCCAGCGGCTTTGAAGTATATAGCCAGCCGATGACAACTGTACTATCGGTCCATAGGAAATTACTGTGAATTTTCCATCCACCCAGCTCAACGAGTTCATGATGTAAATAATCGATGAGCTGTGCACCAATTGTGACACCGAGCAATTCCAAGCGTGTGATTGTTAGGGGTTGACCTTGTTTTGACGGAAGTGGAGCCAATTTTGTGTGAGCTGTGAGAAAACCACTAAAATATCGGTCATCTTCATAACCGTATTCATCAGGTGAAATCGCTTGTTGACGCAAATAAGCGCAAACAGCGTATCCATCTTTCGAGGCATCACAAAACACATGTAACTCTAATGGGCGTGTTTCGGCTTTGACATCAATGCCAAATGAGTGAAATGAGCGCGGGAATTTGATTTGACTTTCAACTTTGAAATTTCAACCGAAATAACGCGGGTGCTGTGATGCCAATAGGATCGTATGTTGAAGCTAGCAATTTGTTCAAATTGCGGCGTGTGGCTGTGACAATGAGCGTGAAATCTTTCTTAGGAGCTGGCACTGCAATGGTGTCTTCAATGTGATCGTAAACAAGACCCATTACTTTGATGTATTGTGACTGTTTCGGGTTGAGATCATCAGGTTTGATTTTCTCAGAAACAATACGTGAATTTGTCATCCATTCACGCATGTTGAAATTTGCTCTTGCAAAAACAGCTTTAATTAAGCGATAGAGCTGTATTGCATATTTTTCATCATCTACGCTGATAACTAAATTATCAACGTAAATGCTGTTGAGCAGCAGTTCCAGTTTTGATTGTTCATGTGTCTCAGCGGGATGCATGTGAGCTAATTCCGCTTCCAGGTGATATTTAATAACAGTCGACAAAATGGATGGACTGCATGTGAGACCAAATAGCACCCTTGTGAATTGCATCATTTGAATATTGTCTTCGTGAGTCGGAATAGTGTCATCGCGCAGCCAATAAAATTTTGTGAAAGCACGTGATTTTGGGTGAAGAGCAATTTGTAAAAATGCTTTCTCAATGTCAGCTAATAACACTACTTTTCCGGCTCTGAAACGAAGCATTAATCCGAGCGCCAGTGGTGTGAGAACTGGGCCTCAAAATAAGCAATTGTTGAGACTTGGCTTGCCTGCAGAACCATCATACACTATTCGACATGTTGTCGATCTGCCAGGTGTGATGACAGGTTGGTGAGGTAAGATGTGTTCTTGCAAACCATCCTGTGAACCATAGACGGGTTCTATGACACCTTTGTGAAGTTGATCTGAGATGACTTTCGCGTATGTAGCGAATAAATCGGGATCTTTTCGAAACCGTTTTAACAGTGACAGAAAGCGGCGAAATGCTTCTGAATTGTTGGTTGGCAATTCGTGAATTGTTGTTTGAATGGCCAATCTACGCTATAGCGTCCAGTTTCTGGATCAAGAGTAATTGATTCCAGAATTAACTGTTCAGCTATGTCATCATCATGTGATAATGGATCATCTGTGATGCCTATTGACTCGAGACTGTGAAATTGAAATAATGTCTCTTGGCCAACAGCAACAGCTGATGATGCATGTGAACTGCATGATACCATGAATTGATGTGGCGAAATGTCAGGTGTTGTGACAAATGACTGTGATGACGCATTTCCGCCAAGCATCAATCCAAGTATTGATTCGACGATGATCAATCCAGATGGGAGTTCGATTTCTGTTGGTCGAATATCGAACTTCCAATAATAGTCTTGACCAATGACCACATCTGGTTGACATAGTTTGTGACAAAACTCATCAGTCATTTCTGTCAATTCAAGCGGTTCCGCGAATTGTTCTTGTGCATGTTCACCGTACACAATATAAATGACTGTTTTGTCATCTTGTGACAAAGGAGGTGGGCATGCATATGTTGCCAAATTATCCACTGCACGTAAGGTGAGTGGAATTTGTAACATATTGCCCTTATTGTCAACGTGTTTGTAAATAGGCATGACGGCCTCGACCAAAAACGTATTGACTGTGACAGGCGTTTTTGTCGCAAACACGCTCATTTGAAGAACAACATCTCCTTTGTTTTCAAAGTTATACTCATTTGCCACAGATGCTTTAATGTATGAATATTCGCATCCAGTGTCAAAGAATATTAACAAAGGGTCTGTGACTCGATTTAATTCAGCGTCTTTATTAATTAATGAAGCCTGGGCCACTTGCAAACGAACAATAGGCGCAAAATCGAACTCACATTCTTGTTCGGCCTGCTGCCTTGTCGCGGTGTTGGGGTTACCGTAACCCGCTTGTGCGCTTAGCACCTCCACCGTGGGCCTGTGACTGGGTTGAAGTGGCACCGACGATGACATTTGGTTCGGGTTGAGGTGTGGGTACACCTCGTACCGTTTCTGCTGGAAGCCGCGGATCTTGGCTTCGACGGTTTCCATGTCCGTGCCGTCCTGGATGAGGTTGGCGCGGAGCGTCGTCCACAGCTCGTTTTTGCTGTGATACTTGCGGGCTTCCTCTTGAGCTCTCGCCTGGAGCTCGTTAGCGGGCTTCGGCCACTCACCCATGTCCAGCGGACCGTCCATATCCATTTGATACAGCGTCTGCTGTCTCCACCGAAAATCATTCTCGTCCGGGGGGATGACACACACGCTCATCGGTTCCGTGTGTGAAGGCGGATACGATGGCGGTGCATGTGACGAAGCGGCGCCCGTTGTGATTACCTGAGCGTTGACAAAATTAGCGCTCGTTGCTTTGACAAAGGCTTTATTTTGTGAATTGTTTACCTGACGCCTTGCGGGTGCCTGTCTGGTAGGACAGAACGCCCCGTGATGTTGACCAATCTGGCGACAATAGTAGCAACTCAATCGTTGAGTGCACTGTTCCGCTTGATGGCCTCTGCGTGTGCAGCGTGTGCACACATCGCCCAAAGCTTGCAACCGTTCGATGCGCTCTCTCGGTGTGACGTATTGAGGGCAATCGGTGGTGTAGTGCTCTTTGATGCCACAGAACAAGCACTCGAATTTCGGCTTGCGATAATCAGCAGCAGGTTGTGAAAACTGCTTTTGACTAGTCGCTCCGATCGCGGGAGTTCTGGGAGGTTGAGTGGAATTTTTATTTTTTCCTTGTTGTTTACCAACATTAGCATTGGTACCAGCAAAAGCAACCGTGTTGTGAATAGGTTTTTGTTTTGAAAAGGTATTTTGTGATTTATTTCCCTTTTTCTTTTGCTGTTGCCAACCACCTCCATTTTGTGGCTTTTTTAACGATGAATTTTGTGATTTCTGAACAACATTTGAAGATTGTGAACTTTGTTGTTCAGTTTTCATCGCATCTAACCGAGCACAAGCAATGGTAGTTAATGCATCGACAAACCTGACGACTGTGAGTTCTGTGTCGTCGGTTGCAGCAGTGCGCATCGAATTCCGGTGTTCTTCTGTGACGGCAAGAACAATATTATCGGGAAGATAACCACGAATTATTCTTAACACTGCGCCAGAATCGACACTTTCACCCCTTTCTTTAAGTTGATTGAGAGTTGACAAAAGGGTTCTTGTGAAATTTGTGAGGGAGTCTCCTCTTGACGAAGGTTTTTTGAGTGAATACAATTAGGGTTCAAACGGGATTGACTTTTCGGGATTGGGATCGGGATCGGGATTCACTTTTTGAGATTTCGGGATCAGGATCGGGATTGGGGTTTTGGGATCAGGATCGGGATCGGGATTGGTATTTTGAGATTTCGGGATCGGGATCGGGATTGGGATTGGCCGGGATTGGGGTCACGGGATTGGGATCGGGATTGGCATTTTTTCGGGATCGGGATTGGGGTGTAGGGATAGAGATTTTCGTCACTGTTCTGGCATTCACAGTTGTTCATAAAGGTCTCGAAACACTGTTGGATGCCAGAAAAGTGACATAAAATGGACGCTGGGGGTTTGCGTTCACATTTTTGCACGCAAAAATTTCATTTTTTAACTTTTTATAATTTTCACTATTTTTTCCGGGATCGGGATCCCAGACTTGGGAGATTCTCGGGATCGGGATCGGGATTTGAAAGTTTTCGGGATCGGGATCGGGATCGGGATTGGTATTTTTGGATTTCGGGATCGGGATCGGGATCGGGATTGGGGTTTCGGGATCGGGATCGGGACTGCTAAATCCCGGAATTTCACGGGATCCGGGATCGGGATCGGGATCCCGTTTGAACCCTAAATACAATTTATCCCAAAGGGCGGCTTGTACCCGATGCGTTTCACCAAAGTTTGATTTTAACATGGTGACCGCTGTGATGTAATCTCGACCATCACCTTTTAATCCGGCCAGCAGTTCCGCTGCTGGACCGATAAGGCTGAGCTTAAGGTATGTATATTTCATACCAGTTGACAAATTAGCTCGGTCGTGAATTTGAGCTCGAAAAATTTCCCACCAAGCTGCCCATTCTAACGGATCGCCGTTATATTTAGCAAGCTCGATTTTAGGTAACTTTAACAAAGTTTCCGGTTGTGAAGGTTGAGAACTACTTCCCATGTTGACATTGTTATAAGGTGGTTGTGAAGGGGGTTGAGTAGTTAAATCAACAGTTGACTGACCTTTCAAGGAAAGTATCAACCTTTCCGCGGATTTGATTTGCGCTTGGGCGGTCGCCATCCTCGATTCCAGCTCATCCATGAGCATCATCGCGTTGTTCGAGCCCGAGTAGAGCGCGCGCTCCAATTTTGCGTTGGCGCTCTTTATTTCCTCGGCCACTCCGTCTTGGTCTCTGTCCAGGCTTGTGATGTGATCTTGGACAATAGATGTGAATCTGTCCATAGCTGTGGACAGGTCCGAGCATTTCAGCTCGGCTTGGTAGACGTAGGCTTGAAGTAATTCTAATACTTCCTCCGCCGCGCGTAAGTTTACGGCGGCAGGTTGTGACTCGTCTTTGATGATTTTAGGAATCGGTTTGGTTGTGAATCGTAGCACACCGTTGCGCACTCCAGTCAACGCCCGGCTATGTTGAGTCAACGGATGAGTTGTGTCGGACTCATCTACGTTGCTCAAAGGCATAGCTGCGGCGGCTGGGGCGCCTCTCTGAACGCGTAGACGTTCTTCCATGGCAAATTTCGATCGATGTTTTGCTTATTAGCAATGTGGTAGCTAGCTGTGAACGAAATAAAATAATAAAAATAAATATTTCGTTACTTGTGACTTGTACTTGTAAAATTGTAAGTAAATATGCACGTGCTACTAACGATTTTGCGTCCAAAACCGTGTTACCGTAACCTTGTGCGTGTGACTCAGGCTGTGAAACTCAATTTCCAATGAAATTTCGCGCGAGACGACTTAATTAGAGTGACCAATTAGTTAATTAGTCACCCTGCTCGCTGCGCCATGTAAAATAATACGGAACTTGTTGAAGTGACTTGTGAACTAGCTCCTATTCCTAACCGAGGAAGAGGACAAATGTGAATGTATGAAAGTTGACGTGAAGCGTCGTCTCTTAGTTGACGTTCCGTTATTTTATCAAAATGTGAATTAGTTGAGTTGAAGTGAATTGATGTGAGTTAGTGTGAAGCAAATTTAGATTGTTTACCAAAGGTTTTGACGAACGTTTTTATTTAGACAATTAAATACAAAGAAATAAGTGTAAATAAAATATATATAAAAATTATACGTAAACAAAGGAATTAATTTACAACTAAATTAATTACTTAAATAAAACGTAAAATAAGTTCTAATTACCGAAGAAATAAGGCAATTTATAGAAGGCACTTAATTACGACAAAAGGCAATAATTAAGTGGCGCGGTTGTGAGGAAAGCACCTTAAACAGCGCAGGTGTGAATAAAGCACTGAGGTGACTTAAAGCACCAAGAGTTAAACTTAGCACCAAAAACAAGTGACTTAATAAAGTGAAAACGGCGCTTATTTAGATCCTAGGAAGAGATTCTTGTGAAGTTGACGAGGTTGCAAACACTGCCGATTCTAGCTGTGAAATCAGCTTTTAAGGGCCAGACCGATGGCTATTGACTTGGCGCCAATCGGTCGGCTCTAATCTCCGATTTTTACCCAACATTTCCAATTGTGAAAGTTCAATCCTTGCCCGCTCGCTTCTCCGATGAAAAGCGAGCTAAACTGACAAGATAGTGAAAATGTGAGACAAGCCAGACAGCATTTGAAATGGCGCGCGGGCCCAGCCCCCCGCTTGGGGGCGAGCCCGCCGCTTAACATAAACATGACGGCGTATTTGCGTGCTGCTTGTCAAGGAAATGTGGCGGAATGTGAGCAATGACTAAGATCTAAATATGTGAGCGATGTAAAGCGGACGTTGTAAACAGCGTCGCTTGAGATATTAAATGACGAATGTGAAGATGTTAAAAAATGGAATGTGAATAAAAAATGGAATCATAATAAATTGAATTAATTAAATATAAAAGCGAACATAAGAACGTCAACTTAAATATTAAATATTTTACATTTTACGATAATGTTACACAGGGGGGATATTTCGAGAAATACGGTAAATATATGCATATATACATAGGTATATAAACTACTTTATATGTATTTGCTAGGGAAATTGGCAGCAAATATTACATCATGTACATTGCAGTCATGATGTACGTTATTAAAGACGGGAGGTATTTCGAGGGGGGTTAATTTAAGGGGGGGATAATTTGAGGAAATACGGTATATACATTTGTCACCAAATTTTACCTAATCAATATTTTATAAATATTAATGTCCCCTAACACCCTTACCTATATTTATCAATATTTATTCAGTTGTTCTCAAAATCGATGTGGATTTTCACTGTATTTTAACAATTTTTATCACCATGGTTGGCGCTTTTTTGGCGCCATTTAAAATGCCAGCGCCAGGCGCCAACAGCGCCACCAGAAAATGGCGCCAAGCGCCAAAAGCGCCATGGCGCTTTCACAGATCCCGGCGCCAAGCGCCAATGGCGCCAGAGCGTTTTAGCGCCAAGCGCCAAAAGCGCCATGGCGCTTTTTGCTGTGGCGCTAGCGCCAGGCGCCAGCGCCGTGGCGCTTTTCCATCACTACTCAAGATATAAGAACAAACCTTTTTGATATTTCCGATGACCGCAGAAGAGGACCTTCTTAGGCTCCTATAGCTCACATCGTCCTTATAAACGACTCGTTCCGACGTTTCAGCGGTCGCGGCGCCGCTGCGTTGACCCCGCCGCCCGGCTGAAGGCATAGTTTCTGCTGGTTGAAAAATCTGGCGCGCAACCGCTGTGGGGAATTCTGAAAATGTTTTGAATTAGTTTTGAAAGAGGAGGACATTTTTATTATACACAAACAAATGAATACAAGCATGGATAAAATATTTTTTGAAATTCGCGCCGCGCGTCTCACTATTTTTACTGGAGGGACTGCGTATTTTTGCATCCTGGATACGAAGAGCGACAGATACCGCGCGTATTTAACGAAAAAGCGCGCACATCCATGAGCCACCGCTGCGCCGACGCTTACAGAACACAATTTTCTCTCATTTCTGCCGAAACGGCGCCGTATCAAATTTCGCAACTTTTGCATTAAAAAAGTACCCAAGCCATTGCTGCGGGCAAAATGCCAAGAGATGCATTTAACTTGGATCGTTGCATATTTAGAGTTGGCCTACGTCCAATTTTGTATTGGATACAGTTGAATACGATTTGGATATTGTACGAACGTGAGTAAAAGGCATTGTCGTCCGCGTTACCAATAATGGCCGCGGCGCGCTTCAGTAACCGGAAATGGTCGCTAATGGTGGCCGAAACACTAGTTGACACATGTATGTGATGTATGTGTACAAACGCGAGTATCCAAAAACTGTTTTGGCCGGATGCCAAGTTTAAATAAGGTATTGTATTTCCTCGTTTCATAACTTTAATAAGAAGACATCTTTCATTTCACTGAAAACTTGTTTCCGTAAATGCAACAATCTTCCATCAACCAGAAGATTGCTTGAGAATGATTTAAACGGTTCTCGATTGCTCAACTTTGAAATTATTGGTCAAAAATTTGAAAAATAGACCACTGATATTTAAACAGAGCAATCGACTGCATAATCATGCGTTTATACTGGTTATAACTTATAAGTCACCCATTGGTTATATACCGTATATCCTCGAATAAGACCCCCCTCAAATAACTCTGACGAACAAATAACTCCCCCCTTGAAAAACTCCCACCCTTGAATAACTTCCCACCCTTTAAAAACTCCCCACACTTTAATAACTCCCCCTCTGTGAGGAGTGGAAAAGATTCTTCATCAATTGAAAAATATGACCACGTTAGTCAGACAGACAAATAAAAGTCATCTGGGCTGATTTACAACATGCAAATGCAGTGCAGTGTGAGAAAAAATACAAAAGAATGTTTGCTTACGGCACCGTGTGTAGCAACCACTAAAGCAGATACACTGTGTGTATTTTACCTACCTACCTGCAAGTTTTCCTGAAAGTTATGAGGGAAAAATACCCCCCTTGGAATAATTCCCCGGGGGACTTATTCGAGGATATACGGTATCCATAAAACGGTTGATGTGACATTGCTATTGATTATCGATGCGCACCTGGTCTTTGGTTCATGTAAAAGTGCCACCGCGCTAGCGATGGATTAAAATGGCTAATGCGTCAATGCTTTGCCGTCTGTCAGGGAATAATGCAGGTATTATAACCATTAAGTATTATGTATCAAAGAACCATTACCTAGTATGCTGATGTGGCGGGAAGAAATGCGCACTGATGGAAAATTGATAAATACTGTTATCAGTATGTGAAACGAGCGAGGATGTGACATGCACAGTGGGTGCTGAGCAGCAATTGCATTTGCCGCGTTTTTACGAGCGAGCAAACGAGCTGTAAAATTTGATGGACCCGACTCACGAGAGAAGCTGCATACATTAACGTGTGCACGCATCCAATAAAGGCAATTTATCAAACGATCGCGGACATGGACACGCTAACGAACTGCCGATTCTGGGGTGTCACATGGACAAAATGAGAATGTTCGGTGATGGGTAACTGCCAACTGGATATTTGGATTCGTATTTGCAGTTGCACGGATCAAATTCTCGACATCATTATCTTGGACTGAATTGTATTTCTTAGGTACCTAAATACCGTATGTGCTCGAATTAATGCCCTCCTCCTCCTGGAAATACACCCCCTCTGAAAGTGTATTAGTGCGTGAATCATGAAAACACTGTGTACATACAGACATAAAAGAGCACACGCAAGGAATGTAACAAGTAAAGATGGAGGTGGATTCATTTAAATTGAATAGATTAATTATGCGGATTGAATACTAACACTGTTGAAAGTAGTTTACTTCTGAGCATGTGAATGCAGTAAATTAATTATGGAGTTTAATGAAACCTGAAATAGTAATCCACATTTGGATTGACCCTCCCCCTCAAATTTAGCTGTAAAAATAATAAAACCACTGAGGTTTTATTACCAGGATATACGGTAGGTAATGAAAAATACACATCTTTGAGTTATAAACTGTGATTTTTAAGATCTAAAGGTACTTTCAAAAAGTACCTACCTTCCTAGGTGCATAACTTTGGCAACTTTCGAAAGATAACTTTGTGACTGTAGTCTGAATTGACTCTGTAATGTTCACACACTTTTGATCCTTCTGTACAAAGTCAAGATCAAGTGACTATGCAAATGATGTCCTGGAGCTATTTGATTTAGTCACTCGGTCTTAACAGTAACCGTATTCATTTTTGAAAGACTTTTCATTGCGTGCGATTAGCTAAGCGTTGCGGTTAACGCTAGCAAGCGACTAGTACACCACCGAAAATTGAGAAACTCGTAAATCTGTTTAGAACATATTTGAGTTTACCAGAAGGAATGATTTTTAGTTGACAGACTCCTTAATGTGGTAAACTCAAATGTGATCAAAATTTTTTTTTAGAGTTTCCCAAATGTCGGTGGTGTAAATATACTCCAGTGACATTACACCTTACAATGAAATCTACCATATCCCACCTGAATAAGATAACAAACATAAAATTTGTTTCATTACATTTATCAAATTGCTTTGATAAATATGATGAAATTTTTTTTATGTTTGTTCTTTTATTCAGATGGGATATGGTAGATTTCATTGTAAGGTGTAATGTCGCAGGAGTTATACCAGGAGTCGCAGGAGTCATTATATCCCTAAATATTTGTTAGAATTTTCTAGTGCGATTTCATCAACTGGAACGGCCGTGGTCTTCGATGTTCATCAGGTAAAAAAGCCTTGATCATTTAAGTGCTTCTGTATTCAGATGTAACGCGTGGTAAAAATTCCAAATACCCACTTACAAAATATTTAATTTGACATTTTACATGACTGTTTACATTTTTCAGCACATCTTGCACGGTCGCTGAGCATTCATAAACAAATGTGTCATGATAAGACCACTGTTTTTGCATTGAAACACTGTATTGGCCCCACACACACTAGGTGACATCGACACCAAATGTCAACTGGTTCCCATCCCAATTCAAAGCTTGCTGACGAGCCAATGTACGACGTTCAAATGCAAGCTTGGAGTTGGGAACGGAACCAGTTGACATTTGGTGTCGATGTCAACTAGTGTGTGTGAGGCCATTTGGGTAAAACCTTGCTTTTTGGAAAAAAACTATGGTTTTCACCAAAAACACAGAAATAAAAACAGAGTTACCCAAGTTTTTTCACAAAAAAACTCAAAAACATAGGTATTCAATTTTGAAAAACTCAAAACACAGAAAGTGTTTTTTTATTAGAAAACTTACCCTTCGTTGGTCACATTAACATCACAGATATTTATATAGGTAACTGCTTGCAATTTATTCAAGGCTAGAGGTATGTATAACTCCAGTTACTTTACACCCTGCACGCGTGGTTCCCGCTGGAAACGTGCCAACGATTTTTTTACACATGCGATTTTCATAAAAATTTGAAAAAAGTCGTCGCCGTTATAACGTCATACGTCAACTCATTCACAACAATGACTTTCTTCATCTTTTACACAAAAATCGCATGCTTTATCATCCTTGGCACGCTTCCAACGTGAGACATAAATCAGTGCGAGGGCAGAGTATCATGTCCGCCGAGTACATATATGAGGAAATATGAGGTTGAGGGCACAGCTTAAATACCTTCCCTCAACTATCCAACAGCCTGGTCCCAACTAGTTCTGTTAATTCCGCTAGAACACGTCTGTATCACTCCTCTGTCAGCATTTGTCCTCATACAGAAATTTTGCAGTGAATTTTTTTCAAGCATTTTTTAATATCTCAGTTCAAAACCTCATTGACTTGCTATGTGTTTCCTGACCTGCCACATATAAATTGACATCACTCTTGACTTTTTACTTGCCTCTTCACTTCTCAAATTATTTATCACTCACATTGAAGTTGTCTTTTTACTTCTCCACTGGCGGAATTAACCCCAGCATACTGCTCTGCTGATCCTAATAAAAATACCAACATCATGATTCTGGACCATTTACCAAGACACCGATAAATATGTTTGCTGTGGGAATTACGCGATTCCAATTTACAGCTTCTAATTAAGCAAAATGGAAATTCGATAAAATATTTAACGGCGTGAAGTGATACTTAGTGCTAAACATCCTGCCAGTTCCCTGAAAATGGCCACATAAAAGCTCCGCGCATAAATAGACGAGCATGCGCGCGCAGTTTGCGGCACCTTCACATGCATTGGGTGCATGCAGCGCGGCACAGAGCTCACGCGCTGGAGAGTATACTAAGATTTAAGCTATCGACTATAAAGCCAAAACCATATTGTATGTTAAAAAGTGTGTCATTATTCAAGCCATTGTATGTCATTTTTTAACCCAATGGCGCTGCACACACTAGGTTACCAACGTTAAACTAAGAATCTGTTAAACTCATTTTTCAGCTTATGAGCGCATCTGAGTTTACCAGAATGTGTAATTTTTAATCTCCGTCAACTGTAGTTGACGAATAGCTCATTCCGGTAAACTCAGGTACGCTCAGAAGCTGAAAACTGAGTTTACCAAATTTTCAGTTTACCGTTAGTAGACTAGTGTGTGCAGCGCCAATATGTTGACTTGTAAGCTGCAGTACAGGTAAATGTTCACATCCATAGCTAATACTGTATGAGTTGATTGAACTTACTTTTAGAGACGAGGCACTTTGGCTTAACTATGATGCACTTTGGCTTACGAGTCGAATGGTTACAAGTCGCTGTGGTTGAATAGCGGGCTTCCCTCGACGCGCTGCAACAGTAGAGAACTTTGCCAGCCGCCGCCGCGCACGCAACGGCAATAACAAGCGCTCCTGATTTCGCAGGATGTCAACTAGCCTGGGCAACGAGACAGTTGACGCGACCGGCCAATCTCGGGCACATTACAGCGGCGTAGAGTCACCAGCGCCCAAAAACTAAATTCAATTTTCCATCTTTTTCGGAGATGGCCAAGTTTTCTGCACTAGTGTGCTTGCGCACACTAGTTTCCACTTAGAAAATCAGCTTAGAACGCATTTGAGTTTTCTACAATGAGGTGGCCGTCAACTACAGTTGACGGAGATTAAAAACGACTCATTGTGGAAAACTCAAACACGTTCAAAACTCATTTATGGAAATTAGTGTGCGCAGGGCCAATGAAGTATTAATTGATTTTTGCACTAAGTTCAATCAACTGCTACGCTAGCATGCCCACGAGCATCAATCTCGAGCGAGCTCAAACAATGAGCCGCTCTCTGAGAATGGTCGGTCGCGGCGCTGCGGCCGTTGTCTACCCGAAGCGGCTGTTCGTTCTGGGCGGCGTGTTCGCGCTGCTGTTCGTCACCGGGCTCACCGCCGTGCTGGTGCCAATCCCAGACCCTGTAAAATACCCTGTAAAATGTTAAATGTCATGCAAAGTGCCGAAAGTCATGAAAAATGCCCTGCAAAATGGCAAACGTACGTTTGCCATTTTGCAGGGCATTTTTCATGACTTCCGGCACTTTGCATGACATTTTTCATTATACATGGCATTTTACACGGTCTGAGAATGCCCCCAGGTGGACATCGACGAGCTGGGATGGGGTCTGTACTTGGTGCTGTACGCCGTAGTCGGGTTCATATTGTTGACGGTCGTGTGTGCCGTGGGGCCGGAGGACCAGGGCAAACAGGGACCGGTGAGTATGCGCTTTGTGCGTGCGGAAGTGACTAATTGCCGAATGTTAGGCACAGAGCAGGGAGGGCAGAAATCTGCCCTCATAATACAATTTAGGGCCTGGTGATAGCTACACTATTCCATGTTGTATTTTTTTTATTCAGTACCAGGTTATTTTTTACCCGGTACCCGACAATTCTATTACATAATCCGCCGCGTTCCTTTTTAGAATTTAATATATTTTTTAATTGTTACTCCACCGTTCTGTTATAGGTATGCAAATGTTGCAGCGTCGTTCAAAAACTCACCTATTAAGACCGCGTATTAGGGGTAGCCGATGTATGTACAATGTTACTTTGCGTTATTTACTTGCAATTGACTCTAGAGGTCCGAGCCGAGTAAAACTTATTTGATTTGATTTGATTTGATAATCCGATACCCGACCCCAATACCCAAATCCGAACAAGATCCCCTCAGAATTGTTCGAAGCCGATACACGATACCCGAACAGTTTTGGAACCGATATCCGATACCAAACCCGAAAATTTTGAAATTGCGAACTCAAGCATGCAGGCATGAAAATAAATCGAAAACATCTCGAGGATAATGTAAAAATTCAATGATGAACTACGAACATCGGAAAATTACATTGCCCCATTGCCTTGAAAACCTTTGGCCGCCTGTTCCACATTGTCACACTCCCATTTCACGCCAAACCACAGATCGGTCGGGTGATCGTGGCGCGCACATGCGACCAAGTGCGCAAGCACAGCATGGCCATGGTGCAGCGGCTGCGCGTCAGCACGTCCACCGGCGTGTACGAAAACACGATCACTAGCGGCGGCGGAGGCGGCAACTTCGTTTACAGCAAGCGTTCGACACGATCCACTGGCACCACTGCTGACAGCGTGCGCGGCGAGTGCCTGGTGGCACTCCCAAGCTCTGTAAAGTGTAAAGTAAAGTTTCAATTGACACTTAAATGTCAATCAAAACAAAACAAAAAAAATTTTATTACTGAACTTTGCATGACATTTTACATGTCAATTGAAACTTTGCATGACACTTTACATGACAATTGACACTTTACTTTAAAATTTACAGGGCTTGGGACTGCCCCTGGCCCTGGCCCTGGCCAAGCGATCTGAGCCCGCCTGCACAGTGACCGGGTGCCATTCTCAGACCATGTGAAAATGTTCTGTAAAATGTCAAATGTCCCGCAAAGTGTCGAAAGTCACGTAAGGTGCCCCGCAATATGGTGTTGTATGCACGCGGGTCGGAGCGGAAGGAATCCGGATTAGCGGGCATGAGCGGAGGAAAGTGCCGAACAAGGTGAACAGCACGGGGACGTTGGCGAACTAGGGCAGCGTCCGCGGTGCTGCCGTGCCGAAGGAGGGAAACATTTGAAATGATTGTGGTGATTTCTAGGGGATTCAACGTCGCCTTGGAACAAGTTCCACGGTGTTCAAAAGCCGCTTCATATCACGTAAAATGAATGATTAAGCGAACGGGAGAAATATAAAAAAGCCAAATGTGTACCACTGCTTGAAAGTTGAGAATCGGCCCTATTTATATGACGCGCGACGCGTTGTCATGCACTGACACGCCATGCGTTCACGTGCGCGTCACATGCACAGCTTGCGTTGCCGCTGCAACCAACAATGGTAAACTCCGTTTGACAGTACTTTGCATAACATTTTACATTTTACAGAGTATTTTACAGGGTTTGGCAGTGCCCCCAGCCCGCCTGTGTCGAACCTGGTGCCAGTTCCGCAAAATGAGAAGTGAGAAGTGATATGGCAAAGGCGAAGTAAAAGCGCAATGGCCAAGTGAAACGGCAAGTGAATTGGTAAAAGCGAAAAAAATAAAATTTAAACGAAGGTAATTTCCCTTCGCTTTTGCCAATTCCCTTCTCAATTCACGTCTCACTTTTCATTTCACTTCGCCTTTGCCATTTCACTCTCACTTCACATTTTGCGGAACTGGCCCCTGGACGACGATTTCAGCAGTTTGCACGAGGAAAGGCTGCCTCCAGTTTCCGAAGAGAACTCAATCCAGCTCAATGGAAAACTCCACCAAGAGCAAGCTGTGCAAGTCGATATGCACACCGTACAACCAGAGCTACACAGACCGGTGCCCCATCTATGCGTGACCACGCAGGAATACTTTGTTTGAGCGTTTTATTAGCAGTTTGTGAGGAGATTGTGTGATCTACAGAGAATTGTTACATTTAGATTTCTATTGTTTCCCAGATTCTGCATTATATTTATTAATTTAATGGGAAACCATTACCATTTAGTTGAAGATTTAAATATGAATTATTTTTGAATGAAACATCGATTTCACCGTGTTCCCGCAACAGAGTCAAGCAATAAATATTATAGCGGCATCGGTGAAAAATCTTTGCGTAACTCAGTAAAAAGGATAGGGCTTCTATTTACTCAAAAATTTCAAATAAAAACGCACAACTTGTGAACAGAAAGACAAAATGATATCGCAACTTGGTGTGTGTGTGATGGCTTTTTTCGGTAGGTATCTATTTTAGTCAATTACACACTTCACAGCACCATTTTGACGGCCGGCGCATGTTTGTCGGGCTACTCGTTGTCGTAAACGCTAGGAAAAAACCCATAGTCTTTCAAAAGAAATACTTTAGCGGTGCTCAATGAAACAACAATGAAAAGTTTTACCCAAAGACCTGCAGAAAAAATGCCACGTAACACATGATAAATGCCGTGTTTGCATGTATTAATTAATGCGGTAATTAACCCCCTGAATAAGTCCCCCTCAAAAACGGCAAAAATGGCATGTTATCGCGTCAGTAAAGTATATTTCGTGGAATGAATTGGTAGGAAATGCTTCAAAATTTCGACGGAAAAATAATTTCTCTTCTGACGGAAAAACAATTCCTCTCCTTTAAAAAAATTTCCGTGTGTAAGTGTTCGGTAACCACAGCTCACAAAGGAATTTGTAGCTTGAACTTGAACTTTTTAACAAAACGTTCCAGGAACCAAAATAAGAAGCATGGATTTTTTTATATATCGTCCCAACCCTAGCTGATTCATTCGATATGAATAGAATTGCTAAGATGGAAAGACAGAGCCGGGGTATACAGTGCGGGGTACATAACGTAAAACTAGCATACATATTTATATCAGGCGCAA
The DNA here is from genome assembly GCA_964036195.1 of Sphaerolaimus hirsutus. Taxonomy (NCBI): domain Eukaryota; kingdom Metazoa; phylum Nematoda; class Chromadorea; order Monhysterida; family Sphaerolaimidae; genus Sphaerolaimus; species Sphaerolaimus hirsutus. The sequence continues at coordinate 21,111,902 of OZ038452.1, read as the reverse complement.
GTTGGCAGCCGATATACATCTTTTTATCCAGGAGCTACAAATCAACCACCTAAATACCTGGTTTATATATTAAAAAAAAATATATATATAATTCATTTGAAATTTCGATGTTTTATTAGTTTCATTACCGTTATTCTTCCTTCGATGTTCTATTACCTTCGATGTTCTTCCTGTCTGAGTATGTTAACGAAAAAGATTAATCAGAACTTTGATTAATCAAATCAGTGATTAATGAAATTCTAACGAACCCTGGATCCATTCCCTCTTAATTTTACATAATGTAAATATAAATATTTTACACACATACATACCGTATTTCCTCGAAATACACCCCGGGGGTGATTGTTTCATAGTGGTCTTGAGAGGGGGGGTTAAACGAGGGGGGTATCTCGAGGGGGGTCGGTTATTATTTCGCCAGAAATTTTTTCAAATCCTAGTACAAAATCGTCGTTTGTGATGTACACTGGGGTGGAAAAATGCATCAATAACTGACATGTATAGACTCCTGTAGTAGACTAATAGTATACTCCGGTTACTTTACACCCTGCACGCGTGGTTCCCGCTGGAAGTGTGCCAACGATGGTTAACGCGTCCGACTTTCATAAAAAGATGACAAAATTGATTGTTGTTATAATGTTATCCATTAACACATTCACATCGATGAATTTTTTTCATTTTTTTACGGAAATCGCAGGATTTAATAATCATTGGCACGCTTCCAACACGCGACATAAATCAGTGCGAGGGCAGAGTATCACGTACGCCGAGTATAGTACGTAGATGGTATAAACACTGTTCTAACGTGATTACGACATTGTTTTAACGTGTGTTCTGCACTACGCAGAACACGAACTGCAGTATTTGTCATGTACGTTCTCTTTACACTCAATCTGGGGGGGTATTTCGAGGGGGGGGGGGTGATTGTTACATAGTGGTCTCGAGAGTGGGGGTCAAATGAGGGGGGTATTTCGAGGGGAGGTATTTCGAGGAAATACGGTAGGTAATTATTTTTCGACATATTTGACAAAAAAATCTTTGAGTTGTGTGTGGTAGGTAATCGCACCTACACTTTTGGTCAAGTCCATTTCCATCCTTTTTACGTTTTCCTTGGTAAAGATTTTTACTTGTAACTCGGCGGACATGATGGAATAAAATGTTCTGAATAAATACGCAACGACGGTAATGTAAACCGAATGGCACTTTGCCAAACATAACTGCACAAATTATTTCGCAATATGAGGGAAACGAAATTTAAGAAATGTTTCCGATAGTCCTAAAAATTGAAAAAAAATTGAGATATCTTACGTTAATAATGTTGAAAACTTCATGTTTCGTTAAAACGAGAGTGATTTCGCTCATTTCGCAATTATTAGTTTTTCATTTACACAACTCTATGGCGCACCGCACACTGAAATTTTGCGATCAGCGTTCGAACGTTTTTGCACGCTGAACTACAAACGCTGAAATCAAAATCTCAAGAACAGAACGTTTTTAATGCACAAAAAACGCATCTCGCATGCAAATTACGCGAAATACTGCTAATTCCGAACTTTTACGTTTTAAAAACGCTGTGTTCGTTAGATTTTGATTTCAGCGTCTGTAGTTCAGCGTGCGAAAACGTTCGAACGCTGAACGCAAAATTTCAGTGTGCGGTGCGGCTATCTGTACATCTCTATCTGCTTGTGGTTTAGGACACATAAATACGTGTTATTTTGGTACTGTGCCGTGTATGTATACTCGGCGGACAGCACACCTAGTATGAAAACCTAACATAATTCAATGAATAAAATCTTGTGATAAATTTCGTAATTAATTCTTCCATAGTATAAATGAAATATAATGATGAAAAAATGTAAAAAATTTGGTTCATTATTCAGATGGGTTATGGTAGGTTTTCATACTAAGTGTGTTGTCCGCCGAGTATATCTAACACCCCGGTTCGAAGTGAAACTTTGTCGTTGAGCCGCAAATGCAAAAACGTTTTGTTCTCACATCACGACATCGCAGAAAGTTTTTTAATATCGACCATGAACTGAGCGAAAATAATCTGTTCAAACTAGAACGTGAGACATCTAAACCTATATATTTTCGAGAGAACTGCGTGCAAAGGATGCCTAATGCAAAAGATAGGGGCACAATCACAGCCTCATTTTTTGCCCGATTCGTGTGTGTTTTTGCACACAATGCAGTCACTATTTATTAGTACAAAATGCCCTATACAAACACGTTACAATCTTGACAAACAGGGTTAGTAGATGGCAAAGTTGCTTCCCAAGAATGCAATTGCACATGTATAGGGGGTGAACTTGAGTTTTTAGGGGCTGAGTTTTCAATTCAGGGTTGAGTTGATGGGTGTTTATAAATTAGGGTTGAGTTGACAGAAGTTTAAAAATAAGGGGCTGTTGACACAAGTTTACAAATTAGAGGCTGAGTTTATGGGAGTTGAGTTGATGGGTGTTTGCCAAATTAGGGGCTGAGTTTATGGGAGTTAACAATAACATTACCATAATCCTTCAGTGAGGCCCCCGGGGCTAAAAAATATAAATTGTGATATGATGCATTTGTGGGTTACTGATTACAATGATTTGAAATATGCACTCCATTCTGACATTACCATAACCCTGAAATTGAATCCCTGGGGCCAACTTTCAAATTGTGAAATGATGCATTGTGGGTTTCTAATTGCACTGATTTGATATATAATGCACTCCATTTTGACACTACATAACCCTGAAAACTACATGACCATAATCCTGAAAATGAACCTCTGGAACCAAAAACTTTCAATTTGTGAAATCATTCATTCTTGGGTTTCTGATTGCACTGATTTGATATATGCACTCCATTTTGACACTACATTACCATAACCCTAAAAATGAACCCATGGGGCCAAATACTTTCAATTTGAGAAATAATGCATTTTCGGGTTTCTGATAGCACTAATTTAAAATATGCACTTCATTTTGACACTACATTACCATAACCCTAAAAATGAACCCCCTGGGCCAAAAACTTTCAAATCATAAAATGATGGATTTGTGGGTTTCTGAGTGTAACAATTTCAAATATGCCCAGGGCTTCAAAAATTAGAAATTGTGAAATGATTCAATGTGGGTTTCTGATTACACTGATTTGAAATATGCACTCCATTTTGACACTACATAACCCTGAAAACTACATAACCATAACCCTGAAAATGAACCTCTGGAGCCAAAAACTTTCAATTTGTGAAATCATTCATTTTTGGGTTTCTGATTGCACTCATTTGAAATATGCATTTCATTTTGACACTACATTACAATAACCCTAAAAATGAACCCCCTGGGCTGAAAACTTTCAAATCATAAAATGATGCATTTGTGGGTTTCTGATTGTAGCAATTTCAAATATGCACTCCATTTTGACACTAAATTACTGAAACCCTGAAATTGAACCCCTAGACCCAAAAATTTCAAATTGTGAAATGATGCATTTTGCAGGTTTCTAATTGCACTGATTTGAAATGACTCAATTTCAACTCTACATCACTGTAAGCCTTAAATTGAAAATTGAAAATAAATTAGAAATTGTGAAATGATGCATTTCTGGCTTTTTGATTGCCTTGATTTGAAATATGCAGATCATTTTGACACTACATTACCATAACCCTGAAAATGAACCCCCAGGGCTAAAAATTTTCAAATCATAAAATGATGTGTTTGTGGGTTTCTGATTGTAGCGATTTCAAATATACACTCAATTTTTACACCACATTACCAAAACCCTGATAATGAACCCCTGGGCCCAAAAACTTTCAATTTGTGAAATGATGCATTTGTGGGTTTTTTATTGCAGTGATTTGAGATGTGCACTCCATTTCTACTCTACATAACCATAACCTTTAAGTCTAACCCCTGGGGCTAAAAAATTGAAGATTGTGAATTGATGCATTTGTGGATTGATGCTAGCAATTATTTCAAATATTCATTCTATTTTGACACTACATTACCATAAACCTGAAAATGAGTTTACAGGAGTTTCCAAATTATGGACTGAGTTTATGGGAGTTTCCAAATTAGGGGCTGAGTCTATGGGAGTTTCCAAATTAGGGGCTGAGTTTACAGGAGTTTCCAAACTAGGGGCTGTGTTTACAGGATTTAGAGGGGGTTCCCATGGGGTGCCATTTTTGGGGGTTCTCCAGGGGGTGCCATTTTTTGGAGGCACATATGGGGGTGCCATTTCAAGGGGGTCCCCATGGGATGCAATTTTTTGGGTATTTTTTGCCCAGCGGTGCCATTTTTTGTTGGTCCTTAGGGGGGTGCTATATTTTTTTGTGGGGGGGGGGGTCCATAGGGGGTGCCATTTGGGGGGGGGTCTCCAGGGGGTGCCATTTTTGGAGAGTCCCCAGGGGGAGCCAACTTTGGGTGGGTCCCCAGGGGGTGCCATTTTTGTGGCGGTTCCTAGGGGGTGCCATGTTTGGGGGGTCCCCAGGGGGTGCCATTTTTGGGGGGTCCCTAGGGGGTGCTATTTTTGGGGGGTCCCTAAGGGGTGCCATTTTTTGGTGGTCCTCAGGGGGTGCCATATTTGTGGGGCCCTAGGGGGTCCCATTTTTGGGCGGTTCCCAGGGGGTGCCACTTTTGGGGGGTTCCCTGGGTGATGCCATTTGGAGGGGGGTCCCCACTGGGGTGTCAGTTTTTGCAAGCCTCTGAGTAGTGGGTACCTATAGCAGGATTCTCTCCAACCTTCAGTTGGGTTTTGTGGTTCTCTACAATTAATACCACAAGGATTTACAAACACAAAAAGATTTGCAAAGCACAAATGTAACCAATTTAAGATAACAACAAAGTTTGACACCTTGCAAAAACCACACTATCATATCACAAAACCTATACCACACAAAATGCACACTGCCCAACCATTTTACAGAAGTTTACAAAAAATCCATTCCAAAACATTGCATCTTTGGTATTGGTCTTGTTATTGTTGGTACATTACATACCACATTTCAAAACACATGCCTAGCATGTGGGCAAACTTCACTAAACTATCATATTTCCTCCAATGGTATTAATTGTAGAGAACCACAAAACCCGACCGAAGGTCGGAGAGAATCCTGCTAGTAAAGTAAATATTAGCAATTAAGTCAAACAACATCGTAGAGTTTCATGTCCGTCGATGCGTTTTCGTGTGACAACAAAATTATTTTGGCTTTCAACTTCATTTATCTCATGGAAATTGGATACTATTTCTTGTGTCGGACACCTAGATCTCGAGTACCTTTTTGACTAGGGCAAACATAAGTTTACCTTTATGACGTAATCATACACAATAAGATAACATTTTTCTTGTCATCACAGATTGTCGGTTTCATTCCGTCTAGGTATTTTAGCTTCGTTAACGACGCTGCATAGAACAAATAGAACAGACAACCTAAGACGACAAGAATATTATGTATGATTACGTCATATCTGAAAATACGTCATACGCAACAAGGGTGATAAAGGATTCAAGATCTAAATATGTGTCCGATACAACAAATAGATATTAAATTTTCATGACATAAATAAAATTGACAGCCATAGAAATTTTGTCGTTTGACGTGTCAGTATAAACATCATAGCTTCAACATGCTCAGTAGTTTGGCAGTAGTGAGTAGTTAGTTTCAAATTTCTCTACGTTTAGGTATACCTTTTGAAAGTATGATACGTTTAACATCTCTGCTCAAAGCTAAAACCATGACCGAGCAATTATTTGGGTGTATTTTACTCAAATGCATGGCTGAATTGAAACTGCGGTATAGGAATCACAGCGTTGCTTTCATCCTCAAAATGCGGACGACCATTCTTTTGGAAAGGATCCTGATCGAAATTGAAGCTGAACTTGAATTCAAGCTGAGTTGAAGCTGCAATCAGTTGTCTGGTTGAATAGAATTCCAATGTTGGTGTAGGATTACTCTTGAGCTTTGTAATTAGTCATTGTCATTCAAATTTTTCATGTTTTTTTAATCTATGTTCGTGAATGCACTGTATTACCCAAATTATCACCCTACCCCCTAGAATAAATTCCCCCTTGAATAATTCCCCATACAAGACAACTCCGAAAATTGTGTCATGAAACTTCACAAATTGTGCCAAAAAATGAACAAACCATAAGAGCTGCGGCCGGACTTAGCCATTGACAGTCGTAAAAAGAACATCTACAAGTTCAACTGATTGAGTGAAATTTGATGAGTGAAAAATGAGGCGCAAACCTCAAAACAAATCTCTGCAAAAAATGTTCAAATTCAACTTTCTTCATTACCATTCTGTCTGCGCGTGTCAAATGGGTATCCATGGGTCAAATAAGTCAAATGTATCCAGTATCGAATAAGTCTACGTGAAATAATTGTTTGATGAAATAAGAACTCCCTGGACTTACTCAAGAATACATGGTATAATACTTTGTAATTAATTTGCCTATATTTTGCTCGAACAGTCATACATACCGAACGGTTCGATACATCAAGGTTGCGTTGAAGATTAAGTTGATAAAATGGTCCGCAAGCTCAACTTATTGACACAGGCGAAGGCTCCATGCTCAATTATTAATTTCAGTATTTCAGTGTGTCTACCGTTTTTTCCTGAATGAGTCGTAACGGCGGAGTATTTTACGTCACTCAATTTACAGGGGTTTGTTTATCTAGCGGGACACTTTTTGCGTTTATACAAAGCCAAAATGTTCTGAACGTGAACGATACAATAAATAAATACAGCAGTATCAGCTCGGGTGACATGTTTTCATTGTAAATACCGTATTTGCTTGAATAGTTCCCCTCTTGAATAATCCCCCCTCGAATAATCCCCCCGTGTACGACGAGTGAGGAAATAATAATTCCCCCCTCAAAATAATTCCCCCCTTAAAAGATTTGATCAATTGTTTGTGCCCAATATTAACAAAAATGGCACGTTGTTGTGTTAATAAAGCATATTTCATTAAATGTGTTGATAGAAACATGCTTGAAAATTTTGACGAAACAATATTTTCCCCCCTCGAAAAATTCCCCCCTTGAATAGTCCCCCCCTCAAAAAAGTCTGACCAAATAATAATCCCCCAGGGGGATTATTCAAGCAAATACGGTAGTGAATTTTTCATTTTATTGCAAGGGTCACATCTGTGGCACACTGCCAGCGAAAACACACTTTGCGTTTATATCAAGTCACCATATTTAGTAAATAGGTGTTTGAAAATGTTTAAATTTCATCTACCCAGCGGCTAGCGCATGTCGTTCCCTCCCCGAAAAGTCTAAGTATTTACCTAGTATCTACATATATGCACCTACGTATATGTAAATATATGTAAAATTCTATTATGCACATATTCACATATTTACCTTGTTGCAACTGTACAAGCATGATGTACCTACGTGACACGTACCTACATGTATTTATAAACTTGGAAATGGACTTGGTATGTACCTATGTGCCTAAAAAGGTTCTAAGATAGTGTAAATATGCATCACATCCGTAATGGAGCGATTACAGCTCGGGCGTAAAATTCCAGCGTAAAATTCCATCGCAAAATTGATTACATAATAGTGGATGATGATACAGGTCTGCAATTTTTCATGGAGAATATGTTTATCAATACTTTCATTGTGTCCGAGAGTCATCATCCACTTTTATGTAATCAATTTTGCGATGGAATTTTACGCTGGAATTTTACGCCCGAGCTGTAATCGTAGCATAATCGGTCACACGCGAGTGTGGTCATTCTGACATGTTGTGTACTTTAACATGTTGTGGAATCTAACATGCCATCATGGGAATATTACATGTTGTGGAAAGTGACATGCCAAAAGGTGAAAGTAACATGTCAAGCGTGAAAGTAACATGCCACAGCCCAAAGGTGAATGTAACATGTCAAAGCGTGAAAGTAACACCAAACTAAAAAGCGAGCCAAGCCAATACTTATGGACAAATTAATGCCAAAACAATATGCGCTAAAAGTACACAATGCTGATAACTTATAGCTATACTGCAATATCGCTATATTTAGTCTCTCTCAACAATATCACTGTGTGGCACATGTGTTGTGACCAATGATTAAAAAACAACAGATTGTATCAGTTAAAAATTTGTGTCCTATTTATCGACGTGGTGTGGGTTTGATTTGCACGTGTGCACACTCATAGTATTCACACCTTGACAAACATGGTGATAACGATCAATCACCGATAATTATTTCACACACATGAGATACGACTTGCGACCGCATGTGCATGACATGTTACTTTCACGCTTTCATGTTACATTCACCTTTGGGTCGTGGCATGTTACTTTCACCTTTTGGCATGTCACTTTCCACAACATGTAATATTCCCATGATGGTATTATGTGTGTTAGTACACATATTTATTTCTGGGGTGACTTGGATTAGTGGTAGTCTAATTGATTAGTAAAAGCCAAGTAATCATGGCCCACAATTTATACATTTCAGCTTTTATTGTGGCAATCAATTAGGGCATAGTAATCGAGCAGTACACAATACTGTTGGCTCAAGAAAACCTGCCAAACATTTCCACTAAAATCACAAGTGAAGAAACCTAAGAAAACGGGGCAGACATAGAAAATGCTGATGAATCAGCCCTATTCAAATTAGGTGAAATCTACATAACAGGAAATGTCTGTAAACGTTTACATAAAGCATTCCAGGTTAAACACATTTTTGGGCATTAGGGAAAATCTACTGCATTGGTGGAAAAACACTTAAATGTGTCCACACAACAGCCCCTCCCACGACGACAGTTCCCCTCTTACAGTACAATACATTAGAGGGAACTGGCTGGAGGAAAAAATAACCTCAGAAGTGGTGTAGAAAAACATCCTGAAACATTTAGTAACTCACAAAAATGTACTGAAACAAATGTCAGAAAATTACTGAAACAAATGTCAGAAATGGAGCACTGTAGTAAAATGCCAGGAACATTACACTGAAGTAAATGTCAGGAAAACACTGAAACATCACCAGTGAAAAAAATCAAGTGAAAATTAGAACAATTTCACAAATAGCCTGCAAATTGACACCCTTCCAGAGCAGCAAATCATTCAGCCAGGGTTCCATTGGGTACTGGCATTGAGTCAGGCCTTGTGCCTTCGTCGCATGCTCGACTCGCCTCGATGATTTTCTTTTGCTAGGCCATTCGATTTGGCCTGCGGCACTGTTGGCAACTCTGGTGGTGGTCTGCCTGTGCTTGCAGACTTGTGCAGTTTTTTCCTGGCAGTTTTGCTGGCCTTCAATTGGCACAACTTGTGGATGGGTTCAGCCGGTAATATCATCGGTGATTGTGTCAACACCGTGGTGGTCAAGTGGCCCTCGAGCATGTTACTGCTGGTCGATCTGCCAATTGTGCACGGCATTGTTGAACTGCCAATGGTGCACGGCACTGTTGAACTGCCAATGGTGCACGGCATTGTCGAACTGCCAATGGTGCGGGGCATATAATCGGCCTCCAGTCGCAGCAGCTCTGAGATCGCAGTGTGCGTCATTTTCAGTGGGCCATATAATGCCTCATCGCCAAACACAAGTGGGCATTTTGACAATGTGCTGAATTGCTTCAATTTGACCACTGCCAGGATCTCTGCAGAATGTTGCTGTCCATCTGGTGTGGTGTGCAGCAACTCCATTTTGTAAACAGCCAAATGGTGGCTGGGGATGCGCAAGCGAGTAGTTTTGAAGTGCCTGCCAGGGTACTGCCTGAATTTAGCTTTTTCCCTGGTGACATCATACTCGGCTTGCTTCCACACATCCTCGAGGAGTTGTTCCTCGATGACAATGCCTTTGTCGCAGGCACTATCGATGATGCCAGTGAGTGCGCAGCCAAGAAAATCCACTTTGGCAGTTGGGCTGGTACTGCTGCTGTGTCGCACAATTGGCGGGCCTTCCGAAGGATTTGTCACCACATGTGCATAGCGACTTATTGGGCACCAAGTTTCCAAATCATCAAATTTCATGTTGGATGATGGTGCAGCAGCAGGCGTTTTCTCCTGAGCATCCGATTGGCCATTTGGAGTTGACGCGGCATTGCTCTGCAGAGTGAATGTGTGCTCATCCATATTCAGGTTGAGTTTTGCACACTCAGCTCGCATATTTTGTTGAGCGTCATGCTCAGTTTTCCCAGCTTTCTCCAGCAATTTTCGGACACGTTCAGTGCGATTTGGCTTGTATACGCCCAAAGCTGGGTTGAGGAAGCACTCAGCTGGGTTGTGCGGCTGTGGGGCTCGATGCAAAAAATAGGTGCACCATGGCCCATTATGCAGCCAGGGATCAAATCCCTTGTTGAAATTTTTCTGCCGTGGCTGTCGCCTTTTGCCCACTGACTGGTTTGCATCAGCAGCTGCAGTATTTTTGCATTGAGAGCTTTCAGCATTGCTGCCTTGCTTGTGCCGTTGATTCTGGCCTTCTGGCATCCGATCATATTGTGACACTTGATGCTCCAATTCAGGGCTTGCCATGTCTGTTTGCATGACAACCTTGGCGAAGCGGTCTGGCCCGGGCACAGTTGACGACTGCAACAATGGAGCAGCCGATGAATGTGTTCCCTTGTGCAATGTGCCATTTCCGTGTGCAAGTGTTACCTGCCTGTTGCCGGCTGGCAGCTGCGGTGTGCCCTGTAACAGCGAAAGCTGCTGCAAAATGGCTGTATGTTGCTGGTTCAGCACAGCAACTTGTTCAGCTAAGGCAGTCATATTTGCCTGCAACTGCTGCAGCTGATCCCCCCCAGCGAATTGCATGGGGGCAGCATTTGATATGCTGGCTTCCGGCAATGCAGCGGCCTGGGCGTCACTTTGATCCTCATTGATGTCTACAGAGGCATCAAAAAATTCTTGTTCCTCTTCCTCATTGACATCCAGCTTGAAGACAGTGCCCTGCTTGGAAAACGGCATGTCTCAGGCAACACAATTGCACACAATGGTGTGGCGCTGGAAATCGCGCTGTGCTGGAGATGGCGCCGCTCGTCAGCCGTAGACGCGATGCTGTATGCAGTTGTCGCGTGGCTCAATGGCGCGGCGGCACGGGTGGAAAAGTCAACACCCAATTGAACAGAGAGGCCCCGAATATGCCAGCCACAGGTAAAAACTTTATCCACTGTGGGCAAGGGGCACTGTGGCAACACAGCTCAATGGCGTTGCCAGCACTAGTGGAGCCCAAATGCTCAACACTAGCTTTGTGCTGCAGAGGGGCGTGGTGTAGTTGCGAAGTTGCCAACACTAGCGGGGCCCGGTGCCCAGCGCTAACGCAATGCAGCAATGATGGCCGGCGGTGCAGGAATGTTGCACCAGGCCGGCACAGGCGGAAATGTTGCCGCCTAGCTGAACAGCGGGTGGCCCAAAATGCCTGCCACTGGCAGAAGCTTTGACTGCCGTGGGCAGGGGGCACTTTCAAACGCTGCAGCAGCAGTGCAGGGATGTGTCCCAAATGCACTGAGATGGCGCGG
>OZ038452.1:21082240-21100250 GCA_964036195.1 Sphaerolaimus hirsutus | reverse complement strand
TTGAAATACCCCCCCCCCCTCGTTTGACCCCCCCCCTCTCGAGACCACTATGAAACAATCACCCCCCCCTCGAAATACCCCCCCCCCAATTGAGTGTAAAGAGAACGTACATGACAAATACGGCAGTTTATGTTCTGCGTAGTGCAGAACACACGTTAAAACAATGTCGGAATCACGTAGAACAGTGTTTATACCATCTACGTACTAATATTAGTCTACAGAACCTTATAAATGGCAGTTTTGTTGCATTTTTCGACGTCTGCGTACGTTTCAGACGATAATTTCGTACTTGGTTTTTAAAAATTTTCTTGTGAAATAATAACCCCCCCCCTCGATATACCCCCCCCTCGTTTAACCCCCCCCCCCCCTCTCGGGACCACTATGAAACAATCACCCCCCGGGGGGTATTTCGAGGAAATACGGCATGTATCATAGAATAGAACCATTACCTAGTATGCTGATGTGGCGGGAAGAAATGCGCACTGATGGAAAATTGATAAATACTGTTATCAGTATGTGAAACGAGCGAGGATGCGACATGCACAGTGGGTGCTGAGCAGCAATTGCATTTGCCGCGTTTTACGAGCGAGCAAACGAGCTGTAAATTTGATGGACCCGACTCACGAGAGAAGCTGCATACATTAACGTGTGCACGCATCCAATAAAGGCAATTTATCAAACGATCGCGGACATGGACACGCTAACGAACTGCCGATTCTGTGGTGTCACATGGACAAAATGAGAATGTTCGGTGATGGGTAACTGCCAACTGGATATTTGGATTCGTATTTGCAGTTGCGCGGATCAAATTCTCGACATCATTATCTTGGACTGAATTGTATTTCTTAGGTACCTAAATACCGTATGTCCCTCGAATTAATGCCCTCCTCCTCCTTGAAATACACCCCCTCAGAAAGTATATTAGTGCGTGAATCATGAAAACACTGTGTACATACAGACATCAAAGAGCACACGCAAGGAATGTAACAAGTAAAGATGGAGGTGGATTCATTTAAATTGAATAGATTAATTATGCGGATTGAATACTAACAGTGTTGAAAGTAGTTTACTTCTGAGCATGTGAATGCACTAAATTAATTATGGAGTTTAATGAAACCTGAAATAGTAATCCACATTTGGATTGACCCTCCCCCTCAAATTTAGCTGTAAAAATAATAAAACCACTGAGGTTTTATTACCAGGATATACGGTAGGTAATGAAAAATACACATCTTTGAGTTATAAACTGTGATTTTTAAGATCTATAGGTACTTTCAAAAAGTACCTACCTTCCTAGGTGCATAATTTTGGCAACTTTCGAAAGATAACTTTGTGACTGTAGTTTGAATTGACTCTGTAATGTTCACACACTTTTGATCCTTCTGTACAAAGCCAAGATCAAGTGACTATGCAAATGATGTCCTCGAGCTATTTGATTTAGTCACTCGGTCTTAACAGTAACCGTATTCATTTTTGAAAGACTTTTCATTGCGTGCGATTAGCTAAGCGTTGCGGTTAACGCTAGCGAGCGACTAGTACACCACCGAAAATTGAGAAACTCGTAAATCTGTTTTGAACATATTGAGTTTACCAGAAGGAATGATTTTTAGTTGACAGACTCCTTAATGTGGTAAACTCAAATGTGATCAAAAATTTTTTTTAGAGTTTCCCAAATGTCGGTGGTGTAAATATACTCCAGTGACATTACACCTTACAATGAAATCTACCATATCCCACCTGAATAAGATAACAAACATAAAATTTGTTTCATTACATTTATCAAATTGCTTTGATAAATATGATGAAATTTTTTTTATGTTTGTTCTTTTATTCAGATGGGATATGGTAGATTTCATTGTAAGGTGTAATGTCGCAGGAGTTATACCAGGAGTCGCAGGAGTCATTATATCCCTAAATATTTGTTAGAATTTTCTAGTGCGATTTCATCAACTGGAACGACCGTGGTCTTCGATGTTCATCAGGTAAAAAAGCCTTGATCATTTAAGTGCTTCTGTATTCAGATGTAACGCGTGGTAAAAATTCCAAATGCCCACTTTCAAAATATTTAATTTGACATTTTACATGACTGTTTACATTTTTCAGCACATTTTACACGGTCGCTGAGCATTCATAAACAAATGTGTCATGATAAGACCACTGTTTTTGCATTGAAACACTGTATTGGCCCCACACACACTAGGTGACATCGACACCAAATGTCAACTGGTTCCCATCCCAATTCAAAGCTTGCTGACGAGCCAATGTACGACGTTCAAATGCAAGCTTGGAGTTGGGAACGGAACCAGTTGACATTTGGTGTCGATGTCAACTAGTGTGTGTGAGGCCATTTGGGTAAAACCTTGCTTTTTTGAAAAAAACTATGGTTTTCACCAAAAACACAGAAATAAAAACAGAGTTACCCAAGTTTTTTCACAAAAAAACTCCAAAACATAGGTATTCAATTTTGAAAAACTCAAAACACAGAAAGTGTTTTTTTATTACCGTAGAAAACTTACCCATCGTTGGTCACATTAACATCACAGATATTTATATAGGTAACTGCTTGCAATTTTTTCAAGGCTAGAGGTATGTACAGGAAATATGAGGTTGAGGGCACAGCTTAAATACCTTCCCTCAACTATCCAACAGCCTGGTCCCAACTAGTTCTGTTAATTCCGCTAGAACACGTCTGTATCACTCCTCTGTCAGCATTTGTCCTCATACATAAATTTTGCAGTGAATTTTTTTCAAGCATTTTTGAATATCTCAGTTCAAAACCTCATTGACTTGCTATGTGTTTCCTGACCTGCCACATATAAATTGACATCACTCTTGACTTTTTACTTGCCTCTTCACTTCTCAAATTATTTATCACTCACATTGAAGTTGTCTTTTTACTTCTCCACTGACGGAATTAACCCCAGCATACTGCTCTGCTGATCCTAATTAAAATACCAACATCATGATTCTGGACCATTTACCAAGACACCGATAAATATGTTTGCTGTGGGAATTCCGCGATTCCAATTTACAGCTTCTAATTAAGCAAAATGGAAATTCGATAAAATATTTAACGGCGTGAAGTGATACTTAGTGCTAAACATCCTGCCAGTTCCCTGAAAATGGCCACATAAAAGCTCCGCGCATAAATAGACGAGCATGCGCGCGCAGTTTGCGGCACCTTCACATGCATTTGGTGCATGCAGCGCGGCACAGAGCTCACGCGCTGGAGAGTATACTAAGATTTAAGCTACCCAATATTTAAGCTATCGACTATAAAGCCATAGCCATATTGTATGTTAAAAAGTGTGTCATTATTCAAGCTATTGTGTGTCATTATTCAAGCTATTGTGTGTCATTATTTAACCCAATGGCGCTGCACACACTAGTTTACCAACGTTAAACTAAGAATTTGGTAAACTCATTTTTCAGCTTATGAGCGCATCTGAGTTGACCAGAATGTGTAATTTTTAATCTACGTTAACTGTAGTTGACGAATAGCTCATTCCGGTAAACTCAGGCACGCTCAGAAGCTGAAAACTGAGTTTACCAAATTTTCAGTTTACCGTTAGTAAACTAGTGTGTGCAGCGCCAATATGTTGACTTGTAAGCTGCAGTACAGGTAAATGTTCACATGCATAGCCAATACTGTATGAGTTGATTGAACTTACTTTTAGAGACGAGGCACTTTGGCTTAACTATGATGCACTTTGGCTTAAGAGTCGAATGGTTACAAGTCGCTGTGGTTGAATAGCGGGCTTCCCTCGACGCGCTGCGACAGTAGAGAACTTTGCCAGCCGCCGCCGCGCACGCAACGGCAATAACAAGCGCTCCTAATTTCGCAGGATGTCAACTAGCCTGGTCAACGAGACAGTTGACGCGACCGGCCAATCTCGGGCACATTACAGCGGCGTAGAGTCACCAGCGCCCAAAAACTAAATTCAATTTTCCATCTTTTTCGGAGATAGTCAAGTTTTCTGCACTGTGCTTGCGCACACCAGTTTTCACTTAGAAAATCAGCTTAGAACGCATTTGAGTTTTCTACAATGAGGTGGCCGTCAACTACAGTTGACGGAGATTAAAAACGACTCATTGTGGAAAACTCAAACACGTTCAAAACTCATTTATGGAAATTAGTGTGCGCAGGGCCAATGAAGTATTAATTGATTTTTGCACTAAGTTCAATCAACTGCTACGCTAGCATGCCCACGAGCATCAATCTCGAGCGAGCTCAAACAATGAGCCGCTCTCTGAGAATGGTCGGTCGCGGCGCTGCGGCCGTTGTCTACCCGAAGCGGCTGTTCGTTCTGGGCGGCGTGTTCGCGCTGCTGTTCGTCACCGGGCTCACCGCCGTGCTGGTGCCAATCCCAGACCCTGTAAAATACCCTGTAAAATGTTAAATGTCATGCAAAGTGCCGAAAGTCATGAAAAATGCCCTGCAAAATGGCAAAAGTACGTTTGACATCTTGCAGGGCATTTTACATTACTTTTGACACTTTGCATGACGTTTGACATTTTACAGGGTACTTTACATGGTCTGGGACTGCCCCCAGGTGGACATCGACGAGCTGGGATGGGGCCTCTACTTGGTGCTGTACGCCGTTGTCGGGTTCATTCTGTTAACGGTCGTGTGCGCCGTGGGGCCGGAGGACCAAGGAAAACAGGGACCGGTGAGTATGCGATTTGTGCGTGCGGAAGTGACTAATTGCCGAATGTCAGGCACGCAGCAGGGAGGGCAGAAATCTGCCCTCCTAATAAAATTTGCGGCCTCTTGATTAGGGTGTCACCAAAACTTTTTTTATGGAAGACGGAAACATAAACTTATTTGCACTTGCCGAAAAACGGAAACGGAAATTTTTTTGCACTTGGCAGAAAATGGAAACGGAAAAAAAATTTGCCTGCGGAAACGGAAAACGGAAACAGAAAAAGGAAAGAATTGTGGCTGCGGAAAGCGGAAACGGAAAAATTTTTTCACTTGCCGGAAAAACGAAGAAAAAAAACGGAAAAAAATTTGCCGGAATTTGCACTTGCCAGAAAATAGAAAAAATTTGCCTGTAGAAACAGAAAATGGAAAATGGAAAGTTGGCACCCTACTCTCAGGGGTTGTGTAGATTTGGACCCTTGCGGGTGTTCTAGATAGCAAATCGCTCCTCCGGAGGGATAGATAGCTGAAAAATTTTCTGGGGGGGGGGGGTTCGCGGGGGTTCAATATATAGGCATAGAAGGGAGAAAAGGGAGAAAAATGGCTGAAAGTAAGTGTAAAATGGCTAAAAACAGGTATATAAGGACATATAGTACTAAAAATGGCTGAAAATAGACAGTTAGATGCATGAACTAGTGATTTTGGAGGAGAAAATCCATATAAAGGTATGAAAAATAGCGATTTTGAGGAAAATTGGGGTATAGTTTCTGAAAAATCGCTCCAGATAGATAGATAGCTGGCCGATTTGGGGGGGGGGGGTTTAGGGGATAGTAGCCCAAAATTTTGCCTCCGGGATAGATAGAAAGCTGAGCGGGCCTCCGGGATAGATAGATAGCTGGCCGATTTGGGGGGGTAAAAAAAAGCAACAAAAAATCGCGGAAGGCGCTGCGTTCACAGCTAACGAAATGGGGACTATATACGCAGGAGGGGGCCATATTTATACTGTGGGGGGGGGTTGACATAAAGATCCCCCCTATGTATGAGTTTCACCCCTCAGTCACCCATATTTAATGTTTTGTTCGCCATTGAACCAAATAAATCAAAGGGCTAAACACATTTTTCCAGGAGTGTATACATACTTACGTTTTTTAGACGTGGACTTCGTTCCCACCCATAAAATGGGGGGTGTTATTCGAGGGGGGAGTTACTTTTTCCTCAGTCAGTTTACAGGGGGAAGTTATTCGAGGGGGGAGTTATTTGAGGGGGGGACTTATTCGAGGATTTACGGTAAATAATGATTATTTTTAACAAATTTTTTGAGACATAACACATAATTACTAGAACTATCTAATTCTGAAATTTAAACCCCGTACCTTGTTCTATTTTGATTTAGGTTATTTTACGACGTAATTTTACGTCGTCATTTTACGCTGAGCTCTAATCCCGGCGATTACCTAATCCGATAACCGACCATAATACCCAAATCCGAACGAGATACCCACGAAAAAATGTTAAGCCGATACACGATACCCGAACATTTTTGGAACCGATATCCGATAGCAAACCCAAAAATTTTGAAATTCCGATGCTAGCGTGCATGCATGAAAAGAAATAGAAAACATCTGCAGAATTATTTAAAGATTCAGTGATGAACTACAGAAGTCGGAAAATTACATTGCCCCATGTATACCTAGAAGACCTTTGGCCGTCTGTTCCACACTGCCACATTCACATTTCACACCGTAAAGTATATATAACCACAGATCGGTCGAGTGATCGTGGCGCGCACGTGCGACCAAGTGCGCAAGCGCAGCATGGCCATGGTGCAGCGGCTGCGCGTCAGCACGTCCACCGGCGTGTACGAAAACACGATCCCTGGCGGCGGCGGAGGCGGCAACTTCGGTTACAGCAACCGTTCAACGCGATCCACTGGCACTACTGCTGGGAGCGTGCGCGGCGAGCGCCTGGCCCTGGCCAAGCGATCCGAGCCCGCGTGCAGAGTGACCGGGTGTCATTCTCGGACCCTGTAAGAAATGTCCTGGTAAATGTAAAATGTTTTGCAAAGTGTTGAAAGTCATGTAAAGTGCCCTGCAAAATGGTAAACTTGTTTTTACACTTTGTATGACATCTTATATTTTACAGGGTATTTTACAGGGTTTGGCAGTGCCCCCAGCCCGCCTCTGTCGAACCTCGACGACGACTTCAGCAGTTTGCACGAGGAAAGGCTGCCTCCAGTTTCCGAAGAGAACTCAATCCAGCTCAATGGCAAACTCCACCAAGAACAAGCTGTGCAAGTCGATATGCACACCGTACAACCAGAGCTACACAGACCGGTGCCCCATCTATGCGTGACCACGCAGGAATACTTTGTTTGAGCGTTTTATTAGCAGTTTGTGAGGAGATAGTGTGATCAACAGAGAATCTTTCATTTATAATTTAGATTTCTATTGTTTCCCAGATTCTGCATTATATTTATTAATTTAATGGGAAACCATTACCAATTAGTTGAAGATTTAAATATGAATTATTTTTGAATGAAACATCGAATTCACAGTGTTCCCGCAACAGAGTCAAGCAATAAATATTATAGCGGCATCGGTAAAAAATCTTTGCGTAACTCAGTAAAAAGGATAGCGCTTCTATTTACTCAAAAATTTCAAATAATAACGCACAACTTGTGAATCAGAAAAACAAAATGATATCGCAACTTGGTGTGTGTGATGGGTTTATTCGGTAGGTATCTATTTTAGTCAAATACACACTTCACAGCACCATTTTGACGGCCGGCGTATGTTTGTCGGGCTACTCGTTGTCATAAACGCCAGGAAAAAACCCATAGTCTTTCAAAAGAAATATAATTACTTTAGCGGTGCTCAATGAAACAACAATGAGAATATTTACCCAAAGACCTGCAGAAAACATGCCACGTAACACATGATAAACACCGTGTTTGCATGAATAGGTAATTAACCCCCTGAATAATTCCCCCTAAAAAACGGCAAAAATGGCATGTTATCGCGTTAGTAAAGTATATTTCGTGTAATGAATTGGTAGGAATTGCTTCAAAATTTTGACGGAAAAATAATTCCTCTCCTGACGGAAAAACAATTCCTCTCCTTTAGAAAAATTTCCGTGTGTAAGTGTTCGGTAACCACAGCTCACAAAGGAATTTGGAGCTTGAACTTGAACTTTTTAACAAAATGTTCCAGGAACCAAAATGAGAAGCATGGATTTTTTTTATATATCTTCCCAACCCTAGCTGATTCATCCGATATGAATAGAATTGCTATAATGGAAACACAGAGCCGGGGTATACAGTGCAGTGTACATAACGTAAAACTAGCATACATAAATTTATATCAGGCGCAAGTTGGCAGCCGATATACATATATATTCAGGAGATTCAAATCAACCACCTAAATACCTGATTTATGTATATAATTCATTTGAAATTTCGATGTTTTATTAGTTTCATTACCGTTATTCTTAAATGTTCTTCCTGTCTGAGTATGTTTACGAAAAAGATTAATCAGAACTTTGATTAATCAAATCAGTGATTAATG
Source organism: Sphaerolaimus hirsutus (assembly GCA_964036195.1). Classification (NCBI taxonomy): domain Eukaryota; kingdom Metazoa; phylum Nematoda; class Chromadorea; order Monhysterida; family Sphaerolaimidae; genus Sphaerolaimus; species Sphaerolaimus hirsutus. Next base: position 21,092,045 of record OZ038452.1, on the reverse strand, counting down.
AAATTCTAACGAACCCTGGATCCATTCCCTTTTAATTTTACATAATGTAAATATAAATATTTTACACACATACATACCGTATTTCCTCTAAATACCCCCCGGGGAGTGATTGTTTCATAGTGGTCCCGAGAGGGGGGGGGGGGTTAAACGAGGGGGGGGGGGATTTCGAGGGGGGGGGGTTTATTTCTCCAGAAATTTTTTCAAATCCTAGTACAAAATCGTCATTTGTGATGTACACTGGGGTGAAAAATGCATCAATAACTGACATGTATAGACTCCTGTAATAGTGGTACGTAGATGGTATAAACACTGTTCTAACGTGATTACGACATTGTTTTAACGTGTGTTCTGCACTACGCAGAACACGAACTGCAGTATTTGTCATGTACGTTATCTTTACACTCAATCTGGGGGGGGTATTTCAAGGGGGGGGGTGATTGTTTCTTAGTGGTCTCGAGTGGGGGGTTCAAATGAGGGGGGTATTTCGAGGAAATACGGTAGCTAGGTATTTTTCGATATATTTGACAAAAGAATCTTTGAGTTGTAGTAGGTAATCGCACCTACACTTTTAGCCAAGTCCATTTCCATCCTTTTTACGTTTTCCTTGGTAAACATTTTTACTTGTAACTCGGCGGACATGATGGAATAAAATGTTCTGAATAAATACGCAACGACTGTAATGTAAACCGAATGGCACTTTGCCAAACATAACTGCACAAATTATTTCGCAATATGAGGGAAACGAAATTAATGAAATGTTTCCGATAGACCTAAAAATTTAATAAATATTGAGATATCTTACGTTAATAATGTTGAAAACTTCATGTTTCGTTAAAACGAGAGTGATTTCGCTCATTTCGCAATTATTAGTTTTTCATTTACACAACTCTATCTGTACATCTCTATCTGCTTGTGGGTTAGGATACATACGTGTTATTTTGGTATTGTGCCATGTATGTATCTAACACCCCGGTTCGATATGAAACTTTGGCTGTTGAGCCGCAAATGCAAAAACGTTTTGTTCTCACATCACGTCATCGCAGAAAGTTTTTTAATATCGACCATGAACTGAGCGAAAATTATCTGTTCAAACTAGAACGTGAGACATAAGTATTATCAATTAAGTCAAACAACATCGTAGAGTTTCATGTCCGTCGATGCGTTTACGCTGCCACGTGTGACAACAAAATTATTTTGGCTTTCAACTTCATTTATCTCATGGAAATTGAATACTATTTCTTGTGTCGGACACCTAGATCTCGAGTACCTTTTTGACTAGGGCAAACATAAGTTTACCTTTATGACGTAATCATACACAATAAGATAACATTTTTCTTGTCATCACAGATTGTCGGTTTCATTTCTTCTAGGTAGCTTCGTTAACGACGCTGCATAGAACAAATAGAACAGACAACTTAAAAAGACAAGAATATTGTGTATGATTACGTCATATCTGAAAATACGTCATACGCAACAAGGGTGATAAAGGATTCAAGATCTAAATAGGTGTCCGGATACCACAAATAGATATTAAATTTTCATGACATTAATCAAATTGAAAGCCATAGAAATTTTGTCGTTTGACGTGTCAGTATAAACATCATAGCTTCAACATGCTCAGTAGTTTGGCAGTAGTGAGTACTTAGTTTCAAATTACTCTACGTTTAGGTATACCTTTTGAAAGTATGATACGTTTAACATCTCTGCTCAAAGCTAAAACCATGACCGAGCAATTATTTGGGTGTATTTTACTCAAATGCATGGCTGAATTGAAACTGCTGTATCACAGCGTTGCTTTCATCCTCAAAATGCGGACGACCATTCTTTTGAAAAGGATCCTGATCGAAATTGAAGCTGAACTTGAATTCAAGCTGAGTTGAAGCTGCAATCAGTTGACTGGTTGAATAGAATCCCAATGTTGGTGTAGGATTACTCTTGAGCGTTGTAATCATTCATTGTCATTCAAATTTTTCATGTTTTTTTTATCTATGTTCGTGAATGCACTGTATTACACAAATTATCACTCTACCCCCTAGAATAAATTCCCCCTTGAATAATTCCCCATACAAGACAACTCCGAAACAATAGATCACCTTTGAATATCGTTGTGTCATTGTGTCATGAAACTTCACAAATTGTGCCAAAAAATGAACAAACCATTGAAGCTGCGGCCGGAATTAGCTATTGACAGTCGTAAAAAGAACATCTACTAGTTCAACTTAATGAGTGAAATTTGATGAGTGAAAAATGAGGCGCAAAGCTCAAAACAAATCTCTGCATAAAGTGTTCAAATTCAAATTTCTTCATTACCATTCTGTCTGCGCATGTCAAATGGGTATCCATGGGTCAAATGAGTCAAATGTATCCAGTATCGAATAAGTCTGCGTGAAATAATTGTTTGGTGAAATAAGAACTCCCTGGACTTACTCAAGAATACATGGTATAATACTTTGTAATTAATTTGCCTATATTTTGCTCGAACAGTCATACATACCGAACGGTTCGATACATCAAGGTTGCGTTGAAGGTTAAGTTGACAAAATGGTCCGCAAGCTCAACTTATTAACACAGGCGAAGGCTCCATGCTCAATTATTAATTTCAGTATTTCAGCGTGTCTACCGTTTTTTCCTGAATGAGTCGTAACGGCGGAGTATTTTACGTCACACAATTTACAGGGGTTTGTTTATCTAGCGAGACACTTTTTGCGTTTATACAAAGCCAAAATGTTCTGAACGTTTTGATACAATAAATAAATACAGCAGTATCAGCTCGGGTGACATGTTTTCATTGTAAATACCGTATTTGCTTGAATAGTTCCCCCCCCCCTATGGCACGTTGTTGTGTTAATAAAGCATATTTCATTAAATGTGTTGATAGAAACATGCTTGAAAATTTTGACGAAACAATAGGGTGATTATTCAAGCAAATACGGTAGTGAATTTTTCATTTTATTGCAAGAGTCACATCTGTGGCACACTGCCAGCGAAAACACACCTTGCGTTTATATCAAGTCACCATATTTAGTAAATAGGTGTTTGAAAATGTTTAAATTTCATCTACCCAGCGGCTAGCGCATGTCGTTCCCTCCCCGAAAAGTCTAAGTATTTATTTACCTAGTATCTACATATATGCACCTACGTATATGTAAATATATGTAAAATTCTATTATGCACATATTCACATATTTACCTTGTTGCAACTGTACAAGCATGATGTACCTACGTGACACGTAGCTAAATGTATTTATAAACTTGGACATGGACTTGGTATGTACCTATGTGCCTAAAAAGGTTCTAAGATAGTGTAAATATGCATCACATCCGTAATCGGTCACACGCCCTGGGGCATAAAAATAAGGATTTACGCTACGCTAAATAATGTTGGCTACTTGATGCACCGCGCGGCATAAGCCAAGAAAACGTTTCCTATTTAGACTTGAGCTCACGCGAAAAGTGTTACAAAACTACCTAGTATTTACTCTCTCTCTCTTTACGTTTAGTACCGACAGTATTTATAGCAGCAGTGAAAACTGCAGCTGATTTTGCCCTTTTCAGTGCCATACTTTACCCAGTAAGTCCATAAGACTGGCGCTCATAATGTGGTTATCACAATCCATGCTAGGTAGGTAGTTGGGCATGATTTTATCCATGCAAGCACTTATGGATAAACGTCACACGCCGGTGCATGCAAATACATGTCATTGATCACGGCTGCAAGTGCTCTGCGAGCGGCGGCGCACCGGCAATGCTTGATACCTACACCACTATCATTGCCTGAATGGTTCCAGTTTACTTGCGTCGGTTGTGTTCGTCTGGCTGGATAGACCACACGCCAGGGGCCAGTTCCGCTAGTGGAGAAGTGAAATGAGAAGTGCAATGGGAAGTGAAAAAACAACAACAACGTAAAGTATGAATTCTTACCCAGTCAGCATTCTTTCTGATGTTGGTAATGATGATTTAGTGAGAAACTTCCCGATTCCTTTTTCGCTTTTCGTTTCCCTTTTCACTCCCCTTTTAGTGGAATTTGCCCCTGGTCCGACTGGCCATTTCCCAACCGTTCCGCTCAACTCACAGCTTTACTCTCAGGTGCTAAACTCAATATCAAAAGGTCAATCCGAGAAACAGCTATACAAATCGAATAAACATTCTCATCGCTTTGTGATTTAGAAATGGGAAGCGTAAATGGACTATGCAACATGTGCTGAAGTAACCGCCACGGGAGCCGAACATCTGCCGCACCCGCTGCCGTCGAAGCACGGCGCAGTAAGTTCAGATTATTGCTATATCGCAAATGTCGGCGCTAAAAAATCCGCGCACCGCAATGTGCATTCATCAAAAGCCGGTTGTGATTCGTGCCGCGGAACTGCAATTCAAATAAGTCATTGCATTGAGACGCGCGGGCCGGCGGAAAGCGCGCCGCGAGCTGAAGTGCGGCCAAACGACGTGGCAGATCAAAGCTCCCGCTGCGGCGCCACATTAGCTCGGCATTTATGTGAGCTGATGGAGGACAGGTTCGGCGACGGTCGGCGACGCGCGTGCTCATGAAAGCGGGCGGCGGCGCGGCTTGCCGTCGCGGCCGCACGTCCGCGGCAGCGGCCTAAGAACGTGCGAGGCGGCGGCGGCCCCCGCAGCGGTCAGACGAAGCCTCTCGGTGCGCGCCAGCGTGCACAAATTGCTTCAACTGCACTGCGGCGCGCAAGTGTGTCCTGGTCAAGCCTTCCTGCGGTGGCGCGCGCACGCACAAACTCGTTGAATGCCCAGTCGACGTGCGCTGCAGTGCACCGCGCGCTTTGTTTGTAAGCTGTCGCGAACCGCCATGCGCAGGCAAGCATGCGAGTCTAATCGACCTTACGATTACGGCGCACTGCTTTTCGTGCTTCAGTAAGCGACCGAAGGCATAGATTCAGTGACGCTGCACCAGCACCACTACAAATAGCGTAACAGATTCATCGCGCAGGTATGGTCCATCGCTGGCGCGCTGCGGGCTACAGAGGCTGTCGCCGGGCAGTGATTCAATCGCGGCGGCCGGGTAGCGCCGGGGCGGACGCGGCAGTACAGCACAGCCGGCGGCGCGGCGGCACATGAATGCCCTCGGATGGGCGCGGTCGCATGGTCAAGCGGAGCACCCTGTGGCTGGGCGCGGCAGCGTGCGGCGCACTGGCCGTCTTGGCGTTGGGACTGAGCGCCGTGCTGGTGGACATCGAGCGAAATGGCTGGGGCCTATACCTGGTGCTGCTGGCCGTCGTCGCGCTCATGCTAGTCATCGCCGTCGGCGTGGTGGGCGTGGAGCGCGACGAGCCTTCGGAGGGGAACAAGGCGCTCGCCGCGGCGGTTGGCCACGCCGCCGTCAACCAGCTAATGATAATCGCCGGTGCCGGACCACAAGGCATGCACATGGGCGGCGCGCAGCCAGGCGCCACGGCGGCGCACAACACGGCCGCGACGGTGCGCAGCGACGAGACAATACGCACGGACGTCGCCTTCGACTCGGCCACAGACGTCTTCTTATAAGGATGCAGCGTGCCGACAATGCTGGTCGATTGAATATTTATCAACTGTCTTGCCGCTCTTCGAACGTTCAGTCGGTGTTTTCTATACAAAGCCATGACTCTCCGGTTGCTTCGTCGCCACTAACAAAAAATTGTGAAAAATTAAACAGTATTATTTTACCTATGATTGAGGCGTCTAAAGGTCGATAAGTTCAAAATTTACAAAATTGAGTGAAAAACTGAAAAATAATCTAATTAGCCCATTTACCGTTGACATTAACGGAAGGCAGAATCATGACTGAATAAATAAATGCTGCGGGCTTACCTTATCGACTTTTAGAATTCATGATTTCAGTGATATTGGATAAATGCAAAAGTGTATTTAAATCGAAATGTAGCGTATTTCCTCGAAATGGCAAATATCGTATCCCAAATGGCCACCATGAATTGATAACCCTCTCACAATACTCCCCCAATTGAGTGTAAAGTGTGTAAAGGGAGAGGTGTTATTAGTGATCGGGATTAGTGATCGAATGGCGCTGGCGCCATTTCAGGGTACGGCGCCATTGCGTCCATATCATCCGGCGCCATCGGCGTCTGGAGCCCCATTTTCAAACCGTAGTGTAACAACTTAAGTGGAGGCCGGAGCTGTGTGGGACAGCAAAAACGCCAAAGAATTTTTTTTGCATATACGGCGACCAACTTTGTAGTGTGTCACCGCGCTCCCTTTAATTCATGAAAAGTAAAGGGAGTTAGCCCTATATACCCCCAAGTAATAGCTTTCCACCTGCCCCACAGCCTTAGATGGGGCATCCAAAGTGATATCAAAAATAGAGGGCCGGACTTGTTCGGGCAGGTGTTTAGTACTTCACCTTGTCCTACTTAGCTGTTAATATATTTTTGTTGACTTAAAGCCGAGATTAGAGATCAGTGTAAAATGATGACATAAAATAAAGTCGTAAAATTGACGGTGTACTATTACGCACAAATACCCATTCCGCACATTTGCTTGTTACGCACAAAATCGAACCCATCACGCACAATTGCCCATTACGCACACGACTGATGATTTGTGCGTAATGGGCATTTGTGCGTAACGGGTATTTGTGCGTGCCGGGCAGGGGATTAGTGGGGCGGTGGCACATGGCGTGGGTGCCGCGAACACAAAGGGAAGAGAACAATAGTGATAACACTGCCTAGCCCTTTCTGTTTTGCCACTAGTACTGTAATCAATCTCTTACCTCCCCCAAACAGATGACTCCCACGTGTTTGCTGTCATCTGCTGTAAAGTTCCACACTTTATTGTTCTTAATTGTGTCCTGTTTTAGCGAATCCCAACATTATGTGAACTTGGCACCTGTCCAAAAGCCTGTATGGATATCCCGTTTTTATATTGCCATTGACAATGGGGAACTGGTGCTGCATGCCAGTGTATCGGCGGCCATTAGCGACCATATCCGGTGGCTTTATCACATAATCAGTGACTCGGATGGTAATCTTGTGTCTTTTACTCTCATTCGTGCAATATGTAATCATATCCAAATACAAAATTAGACTTTATAGGAAAAATTCCAAGTTCACATTATGTCGGCGATCCTGTTTTCGAGCAAGGAAATTTATCTTTCATAAAATACAAATTGCGCCGTGCCCCCATTTATCCCCTGCCCAGCACGCACAAATACTCATTACGCACGAATATCCGTTACACACAAATGCCCATTACGCACAAATCATCAGTCGTGTGCGTAATCGGCAATTGTGCGTGACGGGTTTGACTTTGTGATTTCGTGTGCGTAACAAGCAAATGTGCGGAATGGGTATTTGTGCGTAATAGGCATGCCCCCGTAAAATTAATTTAAATGAATGTGGATAATGCTACGGGTCTCCATTTTTTATGGATAATGTATGACAAAAATAACTTAATTGTGACCGATACTGAGTGTTATCAGCGACAGCTGCAGCAAATAGCAAAATTAATTATTTTTCATTTTACATCAGCGAACAAATTTGACATTTTACGTCAATGGTTGCATGCAATCATTGAGGTGAATTGTAAAATTTGTTCCCTGACGTGAAATGATGACGTAAAAAATTTTGCAATTTGCTCCAGCTGTCGCTGATAACTTAGCTGATTTATCGATTGATTTTTTCTTCAGCTGGCATAAAATTACAATGTAAAATAGACATTTTTGAATTTTCACAATCAAGTGACCGTGGACGATGACCCTTGGTCACAATGAAGGTATTGATAAAGAATTGTCCATGAAAAATTGCAAACCTGTATCATCATCCACTTTCATGTAATCAATTTTGCGCTGGAATTTTACGTCGAGCTGTAATCGCAGCATAACTAGGGATGGAAAGGGTTTTTATCAACGGCCCAGCGTTTTTTTCAAAGTGTTTGTAAAACATAAGCGGTTTTGAAAAAAACGGGTTCGTTTAATACAACTTGTTACCATGCCTATTCTTTCCCCGAATTCTGTAGAAATAAAATACCTCTTGCAGGTAAATATTTCAAGGAAATACGGTATCCAGTTAAGATGTCTAAGCTGTAAAAATTTTTCAAATTATGAAGGAAATCTAACATGAATTCGCATTTAATAAATACTGAATATGCACACAAAGCGATGCCGACTTTTTGTTGCGTTTAATCTACCAAATAAAATTGTTGTTTTAATTCATGTGTAGGTCCGTGCCGCAGTTGTAGTAAAGCTAATGTAAATATTTACTCAGTCGGCACTGTGTGTGTTGTGAACTATTAATTATATTTTTACGTTATATGAATGTCAAAAACACGCCGAACATTGAGAAAAATAACCGAAAAGCAACCAAAGAACTGCTCTCGTGTACAAAAAAGCGCAATTTTAGCATATATAAAAGTGAAGGCGTGAACATTGCGCCATTGGAGGCGCTACACACTCTGGATGTCAACTGGTTTCCACGTCAATTAAGATTTTAGTTTACGGGTCGCAATTTCAAGCGCACATGGGCATGTCGAAAAGGAATTAATCTAGGTAGGTATTTTATGTGCATTTGAACATCATTCTGCAGCCCATCAACTAAAATCTGAACATATCGACCTAGTTGACACCCGTTATCATTGTCAACTAGTGTGTGTAGGGTCAACCATTTTGGTGGAAGCGGCACCTGCGCATAAAATTATTTAAGAACTGACGCCCCCAGCAATTCACACGCGGGAATAGTTGCTCTTACGACGCTCAAATTGAGCCACATCCGACCTCCATACTTGCTTACAACGTCATAGGTATTTTTATTTGTTTTCAGTGACTTAGATTTCTTTCATTCTTTCGCCTATCTCGTCTTTCATTGCAATTCTTCGAAAATAAATGAATGTGAGGTGATAAGAAAGTATTGTTGTATGATTTAATGAAAGGCACTACCGTATTTCCTCGAAATACCCCCCGGGGGGTGATTGTTTCATAGTGGTCCCGAGAGGGGGGGGGGGTTAAACGAGGGGGGGGGGGTATTTCGAGGGGGGGGTTATTATTTCACAAGAAAATTTTTGAAAACCAAGTACGAAATTGTCGTCTGAAACGTACGCAGACGTCGAAAAATGCAACAAAAACCGCCATTTATAAGGTTCTGTAGACTAATATTAGTATGTAGGTGGTATGTACACTGTTCTAACGTGACACCGACATTGTTTTAACGTGTGTTCTGCAGTACACAGAACACAAACTACAGTTATTGTCATGTACGTTCCCTTTACACTCAATTTGGGGGGTATTTCGAGGGGGGGTGATTGTTTCATAGTGGTCTCGAGAGGGGGGGGGGGTCAAACGAGGGGGGGGGGGGTCAAACGAGGGGGGGTATTTCGAGGGGGGGGGGTATTTCGAGGAAATACGGTAGTCTGGTATCAACTTTAAGTGCAATGGCACAAAGTTAACGAGGAGGTTACACACTAACTGTCACATCTCTCAGCTGTGTAAATATTTTTTTATTATCCCAACCTGAAAATTATTTTCGACTGTTTTGACTAATATTAACTTGTTTTCAATAATCATTAAACGTATATTTGGATATTTCGAGCTACTTATTTACATTTTTAGGTGGGGTAAACAAGTGCTCACTAAAATTACGGTTCTTAAACATTTTGCAGCAACCTGTGTCACGGGATGTGCGATTTATAAATATTTCAATACATAAAAGCAAATCTTGACACTCCCTGGCGCCTTTTGAATATCTCTAAAAACATGCAAGCATGGAACGACACAACAATTCACCCGATAGCTTCGACGGCAGTAGCGTTACATTTTACCCATAAATATTTACAGCAATTATCACACGGCAACGAA
>OZ038452.1:20840904-21082040 GCA_964036195.1 Sphaerolaimus hirsutus | reverse complement strand
AATAGATATGCTATGTAGACATTCGATAGCAAGCCAAACACGACATAAAATACTGTACAAAACACAAATGAAATACGAAAGGCAGAATATCGTGACCAACTAGCTTATAAAAATTTGCAAAGAATATACATACCGTATTTCCTCGAAATACCTGCCTCGTTTACCCCCCCCCCTCAAAAATCTCACTCTGAAAAAATAGACCCCCGGGGGGTATTTTGAGGAAATACGTGGGCAAAAGCTTCCGTCCCTGCCCTAAGTACCCAATATAGGTAGTACCTAAGGCGATAGAGGGTACTATATTTTGCGACTGTCATAAAAACATCGATGGATATCCTTGGGCGCGCTGGACGACTTCTATTAGGGCTCGATGTGTTTCGGCGATGCTCGCCGAGAGAATTCGAACCATGAACCTGGTCGACGATAAATCGCGAAAAATTGTGTGGAATTGAAATGTACTGTATATTCTAAAACGCGTCACTTGTCGCCCCCTGGCTAAAAATTATACATCCTTGAATAACCCCCCGTCACAATCATTTGATGGGAAAACCCCCACAAGTGGACTCAATGAAAAATATACACTACTTACAATAAGCGTCAAGAAACCATGCAACATACCGTCATACACCCCAACAGAGTGGCCGGAGCTTTGTTCGACGCCGAGCGCAGTTAACGCATAAGCCCCGGCGGCGGCGAAGACGCCCGTGTTGCACATGCACACCACGGGCGTGTTCAAGTCGACGCCGCACTGCTCGACGACCAAGCGCAGGTCGCCCGACTCGACCGACAGCATGCGGCCACTGTCGGGGTCCAGCAGCGCAGACAACGGCATGTTCAGGGACGAGCGCACGCGACCTGGGTGGGCTCCGTGTAGTGATGGGGTGGCGCGATTTGAAAGGCCGGAGGGCGCCATACCATTCCATACAGCGCCATTGGCACCCCTTTATGGGTCATGCCTATTCTGCATTTTGGCCTATTCCGCATTTTGGCTCATCCCGCACATTATGCTACCCATCTCGCATTTTGGCCTATCCCGCATCTTGCGGGTGTAATGAGCGTGATAGGCAGTGTGCGTGATGGATTTGTGTGCGGGATGGTCCGATATGCGGGATGGGTATGCACCCCCCCCAATTATTATTATAAGATTATCAGCCGGCAACTTGGCATTTGGGCGCATGTGCCACTGCAATTAGGTACTTGCCACACGCGAACTGACCGAGCAATAATCTTTTAATTGATCAGCGCCAACCGTGAACTGCCCACACAATAATCACTTAATTGTGCAACACGCAATTAAGTATTTGGCAACTGGGGGGGGGGGGGCAATTGACATGCGCCGCGTGTGAGTTGGACGTGCAGCGCACATGTGCGCATGAAAAATTGATCCAGAAAAAAACACATGTGCAAAACCACATTTATCGGACCATCCCGCCTGCATATCGGACCATCCCGCACACAAATCCATCACGCACACTGCCTATCACGCACATTACACCGGCAAGATGCGGGATAGGCCAAAATGCGAGATGGGTAGCATAATGTGCGGGATGAGCTAAAATGCGGAATAGGCAAAAATGCGGAATAGTGCACCGTCCCCCTTTATGTGGAGCCCTTGGTGTGCCTGGCGCGCACCTCTAAAAGTAAGCCACAATGACGCCAACATAGTTTCAAGTAGGGTTCAAACGGGATCCCGATCCCGGATCCTGTGAAATTCCGGGATTTACCAGTCCCGATCCCGATCCCGAAACCCCAATCCCGATCCCGAAACCCCAATCCTGATCCCGATCCCGAAATCCAAAAATACCAATCCCGATCCCGAAAATTTTCAAATCCCGATCCCGAGAAACTCCCAAGTCCGGGATCCCGATCCCGGAAAAATTAGTGGAAATTATAAAAAATGAAATAATGACGTTTTTGCATGCAAAAATGTGCATGCAAACCCCCAGCGTCAATTTTATGCCACTTTTCTGGCATCCAACAGTGTTTTGAGACCTTTATGAACATCTGTGAATGCCAGAAAAATGGCCAAAATCTCTATCCCTAGAACCCAATCCCGATCCCGGAAAAATGCCAATCCCAATCCCGATCCCGTGACCCCAATCCCGGCCAATCCCGATCCCGATCCCGGAATCTCAAAAAACCAATACCGATCCCGATCCCGAAACCCCAATCCCGATCCCGAAATCTCAAAAAGTGAATCCCGATCCCGATCCCGAAAAGTCAATCCCGTTTGAACCCGAGTGCATCAAAAATCGATTTTGAAGGTTTTACCTCGATTTTCCTCCAATAGAAGAGCACCATTCAATTATTATGTCCACTATTTTACCTGTCACCAAACCACGAGCGCACCTTTTCTAGCTGAGAGCGGAGGCGTCGATAAGCCAGCAAAAACGTCTGGCTCACGCACGTCCACCAACTGGAATCTCCGCCGCGTCAGGTTGTACATTATGTCGTGGAACGACAAAACCGTGTCGCCAAACGTAGTGTACGGTTGGTAAGTTCCCGTCGCCACCTGCAATGGCACGGCGACAAATCAGAGCAGGGCAATTCGGCAAGCTGACAAGTGAAAAGAAAAGTGGTATACTCGGCGAACTGCACAGTATGCCCAGCATCCTACCATAATTCAATGAATAAAAACTTGCGATAAACTTCGTAATTAACTAAATGTCCAAAAACACAACAATTTATAACCATAACAACACAACAATTCCAACCATTTATAAATATCCAAAATAGCTTTTAAAATAAGCGAAAACACATTAACTATTGCATTTGAGGGTGACAAAGTTTGGAAATTAGTGAGCGAAATTTTGAGCGAAAATTGGGACAAAATTTCTCAAAAATACCCACTTTTACGTTTTCCGGAGACAAAAGTAATTTACCCACGTTTAGTCATGAGTAAAAGTAAAAAAATTTACTTTACGTTTTCTGTACTCAGTGGTGAGTAAAATTTTTTTACTTTACGTTAACGTTTACTTTAAAAAAGTTCAGTACTTTTAACGATTCCGATGAGGTCATGGTGCTGGTGCCATTTGTAGGCGCCACGCCATAGCGGGATTGGCATTGGCATTGGCATTGGCGTCAATGTCTAGTATATATATATATGTATACTTTTTAAACCTCGCTGAGTACATCCACTGTGGTTTTCATACCCCTGGCACGTACAGATGAAAAAGGGCCACTGATTGGTGGGAAGTGCGAGCTTACGCAAAATTTTTTCCAGAGTGCCTACAAAATTGCTATGAAAAGTGCATTTCCTGGCACTTTTTATGTCTGGCCCGAGAAGAGGGGGTGACAATTTTTTCCGGGATCGGGATTGTCTACATTTCGGGATCAGGATTACGATATTCAAATTTCGGGATAGGAACCACAATATTCCCGTGTTTTTAAGGATTCGGGATCGGGATCCCGTTTGGACCGTATACTCTGATGACACTACGCCGTACATTTTTCCGGAGGAAACACTCCATCATGACGTCATCACTTTCATCGTCTTGGTCGTCTTTCGTCGTCCATAAATTCTCGGTAGGCCGTCTTCCAGCCGAAGACATAACTCCTATCTGTTTGTAGAGTATCGCGTCTGCTGAGTATACTCATAAGCATTGGGAGCCCCAAAAAAGGGATAATAAAAAACGTCTTTTTCACCAACACATACTATCAAAAAAGCCACAAACCTCCGAATCTTTAGCCGCCCACGATTCGACAGGCAAATCTTCTCTCAACCAGCTGCGCATGCCGCCGTCCAGCACGCTCACGTTGTCGTAGCCGAAGTAGCGCAGCGTGAACCACAGCCGCGCGGCAGGGTTGCACGAGGGCAGGTGCATGTCCGCGTCGTACACTATCACGTGTTTGTGCGCTGGGTCCTCGGGCAGGCCGATCTTGTCTCTGGAAAACCTGGCGATTGGAAAGTCTTTCAGTATCGGTAAAACGGTAGAATGACGTTACTTAGGCTAGCATCACATGACATCACAAATTACATGTATATTTAAATAAAATCCCAGAAAATCGCTCACAATGAAGATATAATTAAAGCTATCTGAAGCATAGCAGGACTAAAATTGGGCAAATATTAGGGCAAAAATTAGGCAGATTTATACTCTTAAAAATATTAAAAACATTAATCCATTTACCGTTTTACCTCGAAATATCCCCATGGGGGTTTATTATTTCGCCAGCAAAATTTGAGGGGGGTTAATTCGAGGGGGGTTGTTATTTCGTCAGAAATTTTCCTAAGTATTGTAGTAAAGAGTAGGCATTTACGTACCCAAAACAGGTAATAAATGCGTTCAAAGACGATATATTAGGACGTAAACAACGTGCATCGCTACACAAACTAGTTGCATCTATGTGTAGTTGCGATGCCTGTGGTCACAATTATACATCATGTACATTGCATACACGATGTACTTCATTCCAGGGGGTATTTCGAGGGGGGGTGTCGGTGCACAAGTAGCAAAAGTAGTAGAAGGGCGCCATGGTGCGGCTTACTTTGGCGCCCTCAAAAGGCGCCATTCCATCACTAATCATGTGTATATTTGATGATTTTGGAGGGGGGTTGCAGGGGTTCAATATATGGGATTTTTCAACATTCAGAAAGAAAAAAGGGAGAAAAATAGCCATATACATAAATATGTAGATAGCTGGAGCGTTTGGGGGGAACCCCTGCAGTGCCCATGAAGACCCAGTGCTCAATTATGGGGGCCGTACCTAAGCACCAGGTGCCAATCCCAAGCCCTGTAAAGTGTAAAGTAAAGTGTCAAATGTAATATCAAATGCAAAGTAAAGTGTCAATTGTCATGCAAAGTTCAGTAAAGTAATCTTTTCTTTTTTGTTTTGATTGACACTTGACTTTGCATTTGACTTTACATTTGACACTTTACTTTACACTTTACAGGGCTTGGGACTGCCCCCTGGTCTACATTGGCACCAGACATTGTTACTTGTGCACTGGTCCTGCGCCATTTCGAGGGGGGGGGGGTTATTATTTCCCCAGCCCATTTTGAGGGGGGTTAATTCAAGGTAATACGGTATAAATTTTAAAATTTATCCATTTTTCAATGCTAGCTGGGGTGCATTAAAGAGTGCATTTGCACGACTGACGTAATTAAATACCCGCCAGCGCTACTACTCGCAGAAAAGATACACTGTGATCAGGACCAACCTGTAGAACTGCGGCGAATCGGGCACCATATTCCTGTACACGCTCATGGAGTCGACAAAATCATCGATGCACGCCAACGTAGCAGTGGGTATTTTCTTGTGCGCGTCACCCAAATCGTCGCGGCGGCGGTAGGAAGCCTGCAGCACGGCGACGCGCTTGTCGCCTTCGTTCAACCGCTCCAGCAGCCACGCGGCCGACACGGACACTGGCGGCTGCTGTTCCGACGCGGCGCTGGTGCACAGCTGCCGCAGCAAGGTGCACTGCTGACGGCACGACGACAATAGGGCCCAACGTCGCATGGTTGTTTGTTTTATGGAAGCACGCTAAGCGCCGATGCGAACTGAACGTGGACGTGCGAAAAAATTATTTTAAAAAACACGTGGTACACACGCACATGGACAGCTGTGTGCAAATGAAATGCGTCCGCTGATAAAACAGTACGAAGTTCGAAATGGGTTGTTACTTTATTTTAACCAGTTTCAACTGGTAGTTTCACTTAAGCAATTTGAATGCTTTCAATAATGGAGCCACAATGCTTTTCGGGTACGGTTTCACAGCTAAACATGTCGAATAATTCTCGGGTTGTTCAATCCAAAGTTTGTGCGCTATACCGGTTGCACGTAATTTGGCGCTGGTTTCTATTAGTTCGCCTTCACTGGGCATCTGCGAAGCGAATACATAAATCCCTAAACGAATAAATGTTTTCCTACAGTCTGGGTTTAGCATTGGTGGTGCGGCAATTACTTCTCAATATGCCTGGTGTTCGCATAGAATGTATGCCATAGAGATGTTTTTTTCGTGAGTATTCGAAAAAGACCAACATTTGATAGATTGTTCAAAAAAATTTGAAAGAACAGCTGCACACTGGACAACTTCTTCGACAGCTGAGCTCCATAAAATATTTATATGTATTGAGTTTAAAGTAAAAGTTAATTTTTTAATTGCTTTATATAATGGCGTACCTGCAGCACAACTTTGCGCATTCTATCAATGTCCTTCATATACTGCAGCACATGATCGTCATCTTTGTGCTCCCACAGCACCGCAGTGGAAGCGTGACATGCCTGCGCGAGTAGTTAAACAATGGATACGTGCACTGGAACACGGGGGCAATCCCGCACCCTGTAAAACTGTTAAGAGGATGTCAAATGTCAAACGAATTTGTCCGTGTCTGCAAAATGTCTGAAGGTTTTTTTATAGATTTTGATTGACACATCATAACATTTGACACTTAAAAATGACACCTTATAGGGTGTTCCGTAAATTGCCACCCACATACATGAAATGATATGCAAATTCCCACATAATTTACACTTTACATGGTGCGGACTGGTCCCTGATCGATAAATTTTTGGTTACAATCAGAGACAATTGGTTGGTGTGGTGTACGCGTGGCGCATTCACCAGCCCAATATTTCGAGGTTTCCATGATGTCATCCAAATCCCCCCCCCCCCGAGTTCATCGAAATCGGTGCGGGTGCGTGGACAAAGGTTCCCCAAAGCGACCAACAAAGTTGTTTTTGTGATAAAGGGTGATAGTGATAAAAAACCGTAAAACAGTTTGCAAAATCGTCTACACGTATTTGACAGGAGCCGAGAAATGCAAAGAACACCACAACAGCAACTGAAAAAACAGCCACCTGAGCGATTACAGCCCCCAATGGCCAAGGTGGGTGAAGGTCCGTCCGGACAGCTATATACATCGTCAACGGGTCCTCGCTGGTCGACATTGTCGAAATGCACTGCGTGAAATCAATAACCGCATTTACAGGTTCTGTTGGTTGGGACAACGGAACAGCACAACACATTCATAATATACGCGATTTAAGATATGATTGTCCATGCTGTAATGACACAGTAGGGTTGGGAACCAGACCCGAGCCCGATAACACACATTTTTTTCACAAAACATGATAATAGAGCCCGAATCTTCTATCCAACCCGATAATTGACCTCAATACACGAACCGGATACCCGCAGTATTTTTGGACCCGATACCCGAACACGAAAATTTTGTAATTCACAACTCTACGGCACAGCAACCATGAATTGGTGAGGTTGATGCTAACAAAACACGTTTAACTAAAAAATATCATTCCATTTGAACCTTTATTCCATGACGACGAGCAAAACGAAAGTAAACACGCAGAATGGCAATGAACCTTGATTTAATCATAGGTTAACACTTCGAGCATGAGATAGTCACTCTTTGTAGTCCACTCACAAATTTAAGTAATATTTTTATCTAAGAATCCCCTGCAACAGCGTAGACATTGCTCATAGACGCCTTCAAATGGCTTCACACCGTTTTCCTGCAAAGGGAAGGAAACTTCATAAACAGATATCTTATCAGACATAGATTGACGAACGAGTACAAAACGGTCGCGCACACTGAAAAATTATTAATCCATGTGTGTAGTATATAATATCCATATTTGTGAGCGGTTCAAAGTTGTTTTTTCAAACGTTTTTGTTTTAAAGACAGGGTCGATGGGAAATCTGTCAATCACCTCAGACCCCCCCCAACCCCCCCCCCCCCCCTACTGAACCCCTGCGTGACAGCCACCGAAAAAGGAATTTTTAGGAAATACAAAGGTTCAAAAAAAATTTCGCTCATAAATTTTTGTTTGGTATTTTATTTCAAAATTTGTCCTTCGTGCGCGGCATCAAACCGACATAATACGGATCCGGAATGATGAGTACACCCTGTGGATCGTGGGAGCCGAGCAGTTCTAGTTTGGCTTTGGCTCCTTTCACACGGCGCGCCAGGTCCTCCAGTTCCGACATGTTGTCTTCGTCCATGCCGAAAATGATGTCGAACGTTTTGAAATCGTCCAGCGTGACCTTTAAAGATGAATAAGGTGAAAACGCTGTTGGTGTGTATGAAAAAGCTGCTGGATCAGCCGGGAATTCACGGCGGGATGTAATTATTCGGATGTCATAAAAAAAATTTATTTAATTTCCCGATACCTAAAAAATTAGCACAGAAATACTCGGTCTTTTCAACAACTTTCTGAGCCTTTAATTTAAAAATGGTTGCAAGCGCCCACAAAAGTTATCAAATGGCGCTGCACACTAGTCTTCGTCCAGTAAACTAAGAATTTGGTCAACTCATAAATCAACGTTGAATGCCATTTAAGTTTACTGGAATTAGGTGTTCATCAATTACGGTTGACGGAGAGTAAAAACACCAATCCAGTAAACTCAAATCTGTTCAAGCCAGATTTATGAGATTACTAAATTAAAAATTCCATTTTTAAACTTGTGTGCAGCAACAACGGCTTTATTACTCACAAACACCACCGGGGACACCAGAAAAATTTACCTGCCGCACACGATGTTTATAATCAGTGATGCCAAATTTTCTCAATGTTGCAGATGCTCGCTCTTCGGGCATTTTGCCAACGTGCCACGGTCCCAGCGCCGCGCTGTCCACTTCCCACTGCGTGAACAACATGGTTGAAAAACACACAGGGAATCGAAGTTGAGGATATTCATATTGACGACAGACCTGATCCGATACGCCTCTGTTAGCGATTTCATGTCTGAAAATCGCCTCGGCAATAGGTGACCGGCAGATATTCCCTGGAAATTCGGCCAGGATAGATCACCACACAAAACAGCAAAAAACTGCAAAAAAACTGCGGTGCAATCGGTTTTCTTACGGATTTAACTAGAACTGACCCAGACAAATGAACAGGACAGAACGCTTCGGCATGGCGACACAACGCTGCACATCGGACAAGAGTGTAAAGCAAAACGAATTATGTACTCACTTGTTGGTCATTACTTGTGTAATTATTGTTTGACCCGCAAACTTTACCGATTTATTTATGTTGACTCTAAATGATCGAACTGACAGTTACCGAAAAGGAAACAGTTCAGCGAACGGGAACAAAATCAGATACAACAAACGATCCTTCTGTCGCTTTCATCAAAAATGTTTACACGATGGGCAACGCTAAGCAATTTGTACGACAGACACCAACCATATTTCGAAATATTTTGTTGCTGTACACAGATGCAATTTTTAGCACACGTTGGACGTTTCGGCAGTTTGTTTCACTGTTTCTTACTTTTGACCTTTTCAATGCTGATTTCGAAAAATGGTTACCATTTTTGTTACATTTAGCCAATTTAAAACTTGCTAAACTTGCGGGATTTGAATTTTGGTCGTTCTAAATAATAAATTGCATCCAGGCAGGCGAAATAATTTCGAAAAAGGAACGACTTTTGTTCGCGCGTGCGCGATAAGCGTGCCCTCAATATGCGTTTCACTGACACATTTGTATTGCGTTTTGATTAAGTTTTTCGCGTTGCGTATCATTTACCTGAATGCACAATATTGCTCACGTATTTCAAAAGAGTATCCTACGAGTTTCAAGAGTGACCCGGTGCTGAGATGTTTTTGTGTATTTTATGTGGATATCTAGGACATAAATATTAGTATCTTCACTTGTGTCTAAACTAGTCAATTTTAATCATTTGTCCTTAACACGTCACGATTGTTTGAAATCGTCTGAACACTGGAATCGATTTTAATTCTCTGTCTCCGATTTAATTTCTATGACATTGTAAATACATATTTCTCATAATTTTTCATTGTTCTAAATGTTACTGTCACTGTCCGTTATCGTCAAGCGCACTGTATGATTTTGCTCTAAGTCTTGTATTTATTCCTCGTAAAATCTCGCGGGATTTAAATGGACACAGTGTTGTTGAACGCGCTTAGCACAGTCTAGCTTTTATTGACAGTTGGCTGTAGTTCTGTATTATGATGTATTTGTTAGTAAATACGCGCGAGTACCGCCCTCGGGAAGTAATTTTTTCACTCGCCGTTGCATATTCCCATTCTACCGCTGCTGCACTGAAAAGTTCCGCAACTGAAAAATATGCGCTTCAAAAAAGCATCTTCGATGCTGTCGTTTTGTTCTGGTAAAACTAGCAAAATTACCGCTTTACTATTGAATGCGTCGAACAGAACCCTGAGGCACTATTATAAATTTCCCAATGTGACATTCAGTACGACGTCAAGATCCCGCGGCGGCAATTTGCAGTCCATTATGGGACTTTCTGGGCGACTTGTGGGCGCTATCGACCAGGGTACTAGCAGCAGCAGATTTCTCGTGTTTTCCGCCGATGATGGGAAGGTTTGTTGGTACTAGCAATGAAAAAAGTTTTGAATTATTTGAATTTGGAATATTCGCTTTTCGCCTTAGTGAGCGCTTACGGTAAGGCCTGTGATTTCTTCTCGTCATAAATTCTGAAATTTTTACGGAACTTCATTTTCACATTGGTCGCTGAGAAAATGCAGGGAACTGCACTTTGAATGATTTATCCAATCACCTGTGAAATCGGTTTTAGAAACTACCTATTTTTTCCGTGTACAAAGGGTTCACCCCTTTCAGGTGGTGGCATCTCACCAAGTGGAGATCAAGCAACAATTCCCTCGCGAGGGCTGGGTGGAATTAGATCCAGTCGAGATATTTGAATCGACGCTTCAGTGCATGCACAGCTGTTGTGAGCAGATTGTCGGTGCTGGCGGCGCGTGTGAACAACTCGTCGCTGTGGGAGTCACCAATCAGAGAGGTAACTGGGGATATCCATTGGGAGATTAATCTGGAGATGTCCAGTGGGAGATTAATCTTGAGATGTCCAGTGGGAGATATATCTGAAGATGTCCAGTGGAAGATTAATGTGGAGATGTCCACTGGGATATTAATCTGAGGATGTCCAGTGGGAAATAATGTAAATATAAAGATGTGGCCTGACGGGTTTTCCCTAGAGGGCTTTCATAGACCTGATTTTAACTGCATGCTCATACCTTTACATGTAACCATGCCCAGAACCGATTTTGGAGTTTGAAATTGGGTTCTAATTGTCTGCACATCAGTCTACTTTCGCCAAATGTAAATAACATCTCCACATGTAAAAAACATGTAAATAACATCTCCAGGGACGTAGCCAGGATTTTCGAGCGGGGGGGGGGCGGATTGTATACGGAGCCCGGCGAACGGGGGGGGGGCGGCGCCCCCCCTAGGGTTGGGAATTTCAAAATTTTCGGTTCCGGTTCTCGGTTCTCGGTTCTAAAAAATTTCGGTTCGGTTCTCGGTTCTCGGTTCCTCAAAATTTTCGGTTCCGGTTCTCGGTTCGGTTCTTAAGTTCGGTTCCGGTTCGGTTCTTTCGGTTCCAAATTGTCAAAAATTTCAGTTCCGGGTAATGAAAAAGTCGGGTATTGGGTAATGAAAAAATCGGGAATAAGAAAATAATATGCGGAACAAAGGAAAAACAACATAAAACAACCTCCCCCTACAGTTTTGCCCCTGTAGTGGCGGAATGGTGTCATGGTGCTCGCGCCATTCATAGGCACCACACCATGCGTTGGCGCAATTGGCGTTGGCGTAGGTGCCCCAGACGGCCAAAACTTGGTGTGCATGTAAACCCAGTGTGCATGTAGACCCCTTGCTTCAGGGGCCAGGTACATATCCAGGATTTATGAGCATGGTGTATGTTTGTTTACTGAGCCTGCTGTATGGGAGGGGGATTCTGCCACCCGCCCTAAAAGTTTACCTACATGGTGGCGAAATGGCATCATGGCGCTGGCGCCATTGGCATTGGTGCCAAAAATCTCTGATATGTATGTTTATACATGTAGAGAGACTGGCACCCCACTTGCTGTATTTTTTGAGAGAATTACCAGTACGCTTACCAATGTACTTCTAAAATATCAGTGTGATGGAAAAATGTATGAAAATGGGCCTACATGTGCACCAGGTTTACCTGGCACAGACCCCCACAGACTGCTGTATATGTATTTGACATACATATACACATTTTAGGTGGGATCGTGAACACGAGGCTGCGCGACTGGTGAGATGAAATCACCGGGCGCATGAAGCAAGAATTGCGCGCTTGCGTGCAAATTTTTTTGACAAATGACCCTAAAATTGATGCCGGAAGTTACATTTCCATGCATATCCCTACTCTCACCCAGGAAGGGGGGAGGCGGCCGATTATTTTATAAATTTTCGGTTCTTTCGGTTCTTTAGTTCGGTTCCGGGTCTAAGTGCCGGTTCTCGGTTCCGGTTCGGGTATTTTTTTCGGTTCCGGTTCTCGGTTCTCGGTTCCAAAATTGTGCTCGGTTCTCGGTTCGGTTCGGTTCGGTTCGGTTCGGTTCCCCAACCCTAGCCCCCCCCCCCTAAAATTTTGCCTCTGCAGTAGGGGAATGGCGCCATGGCGCTGGCGCCATTCGTAGGCGTGACGCCATGGCGCCGCTGGCGCTGGCATTGGCGCCAAAACAGCTGTATACGTCTGTATCTTACAGGCATATACAGCGACAAGGACGGAATTTAGGGGGGTTTTACTGGCTTTGAGGCCGCGGATACTGGTCAAATGAAAATATATGTCGTGTGACGGTAAAATGCGCGCTTGCGCGCAAAATTTTTGAAAACTGAGATAAAAGCGTCTTCTGGAAGTGCCATTTTTGGCACATTTTTTGGCCCGGCCCGGGAAGGGGGGGGGGCGGCCGCCCCCCCGCCCCCCCCCCCTGGCTACGTCCTTGAACATCTCCAGAAACTACAATCGTATGGGACCGGGCGACCGGACGACCACTGCACCCTGCAGTCGTGTGGCTCGACAGCCGCGCCGCTGGTGTTGCCGAACGTGTCGCCGCGCAGCCGGGCGCGTCTGAATTGGTCAGGTGTGGCTTTTTGGGTGATTTTCCTGGTTGTGGCTACTTGTGTTTATATTGACCTATCTTCAGGCGAACTGCGGGCCTGCCTATCAATCCATATTTTAGCGCCCTGAAAATCATGTGGCTTATGGAAAACGTGGAGTCGGTGCGTGAAGCTGTCAAAAATGGTTAGATTAGTAGATTTTCGACAGTTGTTCGTGTTTGAAGCCGCTATAATGATTCTGACCATAGAGCAACTAGAGGGCAGAGGCTCATATTTATCTGTAACCGTTGAAAAGTTTCGAATTTTGAAGGTTCTGCACTGGCCGGTACAGTCGATTCGTGGTTGATATGGAACTTTTGCAAGCGTGTTCATGTCACTGATGTGACAAATGCCAGTCGTTACTCTTTGATGGACTTGAGTTTGTTTCAAACCCGATTTTTTCCTCAGATATCCAGCCGGATTACTAGCTCCCTAATCCATTCATTTCAGATACTCTACAGTGGGATGAGCAATTATGCAAACTTTTCGGGGTGCCATTAAACGTCCTGCCAGACATTAAATCGAGTGCTGAAAAAATGGGCGAAGTTTCAGTGGGTCCCTTCGCTGGCGTGCCAATTACAGCCTGCATAGGTCAAATACACTACTTTTGTTTGCAAGTCAACTCAAGCCATCATTTTGCATGCAATAATTTTTGTCCAGGTGATCAACAGTCAGCACTTTTGGGTCAATTATGTACGGAACAAGGCGACGCGAAGAATACGTATGGCACGGGCACCTTCCTATTGGTTAACACTGGCACTAAGCCAAGATTAACACAATCCAGTGGGTACTATTTGAATTTTGTACAATTTAACACGGAAAGCAGGTGACAAGTAAACTTCTACATGAAAATATATACCTGTCTTAACACGTTGACATGTGATTTGACTTACCATACCACATACTGATTTACTTATCACTTTCTTTGTCACCTGTCCACTTATTTAATTGGCAGCAAGTTTTTAAGTATTTTAAAGTCGCTGCCCTGGCGTAGGTCTGCTAACTACCGTGGCATTCAAGCTCGGGGCTGACGCTGATGCATATTATGCACTGGAAGGAGCTGGATCCATGGGTGGGACCGCTGTCCGTTGGCTGAGAGATAATCTTGGAATAATCGAGGTAAAAGTTTTTTTTGTTTTGACTAGGGTTGAAAAAAAACGTTTCGGGCATCGTGTTTTTTTTAAAAACAACGTTTTTAAAATAAAAACGATTGAAAAAACATCGGCCAACCCTAGTTTGGACATGAGTACAACTTCAGGATATTGTCAGGTTGGCACTAGTGATGGAATGGCGCCTTGGCGCTGGCGCCCTTTAATGGCGCCATGGTGCCATTGGCGCCTGGCGCCATTTTTCTTGGCGTTGACTAGTTGACACTTCTGTGAACTGTATTCATTTTCACGCGAGAGTAGGGATATAAGTATTTACACAAAAAAATAGTTGCAATTCACATGTTCCATTCGATTGTACTTTTATCAGTCTGCCAGCGAGGTAGAAGCATTGGCGGCACGAGCGAGCAGCGACGGTCCCGGCGCATGCGTTTTCGTGCCCTGTTTCAGTGGACTCAACGCGCCGCATTGGGACCCCGGTGCACGCGCGGCTATTGTCGGTCTAACGGGTGGGTCGTAGGCCTTCTAGTCATGGTAACCCTCTAGTCATGTAGACCCGCCAGTCACGTATTTTAGGGGGTTGGCGACAGCGTGTTTACTTGATTAGTATATTGGTCTGTCGGGAAAGTTTTTTCCGTTTCCTAATCGTCTTGCATTGGAGCGTCCTGGACGATCAGTGGGGTTTCAGCCGGGTATACCAAGCTGGAATTTATTTAATCGTAAAATTTTACCTTGAAATTAATTAGGCAAAAGTGAATTCAGTAATAATTTATCCCTCAAAAATGTCCAAAATTCAACATGCACGCTCCACTGTTTTTGGAGTTTTCGATTTTCCAATGAAATTTCGATATAAAATCATCTGGAAACATAAACTTGGAGACATGTAGTATGACTCACTTTTGTGTATGGATGGAAAAAAGCGCTTTTTTAACGACCCCGCTTTTTTTAAAAAAACGCGCTTTTTTCGCTATTTTTCAAAAAATGTCAAGACATTACCTAAAAAGCTCCCAAATATGGTTCTGAGCCAATATATACATGTATATCAGAGAAGTGGTAGTACTTGTGTTGATATATAGTCATAGAACGGCTGTGTAATCATGAGATAGCATTTAAAGTCCTGATTTCTGCTGAAAAAATCCAATTTTATGTTGTCTCGTTATGTATATCGCCGTTTGTGAATGTTTCGTGACTTCTAGTGAAGTTGAGCATGGGATAGTTCTTAAATATGGCTATAAGAGAAGGCTAATACATGACACTGATGTTTCACACTGTAGAAAAGTGTGTTGAAGCACGTTGGCTGGATATTATATACTTGACTAACATATCACAACGTATTATTACATGATACCATGCAGGACAAGAAGCAATGGCACTAAAAATGCCACAATACAAATGAAAACAACCACCAATGGCAATTTGCATGCGGAAT
Organism: Sphaerolaimus hirsutus; assembly: GCA_964036195.1. Lineage (NCBI taxonomy): Eukaryota > Metazoa > Nematoda > Chromadorea > Monhysterida > Sphaerolaimidae > Sphaerolaimus > Sphaerolaimus hirsutus. The sequence continues at coordinate 21,066,632 of OZ038452.1, read as the reverse complement.
TTCGCGCTCACGCGCGAAAAAATTGCAAAATACCTAGTGCATAGGTACAAAAAATTTTGCCAGCGCTTTTTTAAAAAAAAGCGGCGTTTTAAAAAAAAAAGCGCTGGCCATCCCTACTTTTGTGTAATCAATTTCGCGGTAAACCTATGTTTTTGAATTTTTCGTTGAGCTGTAATTCCAGCTTATTTACCTCGACTGAAACCTCACGATGCAATCGTGGACGATGAGGAAGCGGAAAAAACTTTCTCGACAGCGCAATAGTACGTAGAGCGAGCCATAGCGCGTGTGCCCTGACATTTTTGTTGCTGTTTTCATGACACCACTCAAAGAAAAATCGTCTATGAGCGGTATCATCAAAAGCGTATGAGTGCGCCAAAAATAATGCATGTGCAGACGCACTGCGGTTCACGCTTTGTAATCGTGTAAACCCACTACTAAAAATCCCACGTGCCTTGCTACGCCCCCTCTAAAATACATTGCTGACGAGTCTACATGACTAGCGGGTTTACATGACTACGGGCACAGGGTCGTTCAAAGTACTTCTTCACATGGAATTTATTTTCAATAACGAAATCTGACAATTAATGCAGGGGCGAGCGGCAGGGCTGACATAGCGCGTGCGGCACTGACTGCGGTGTGCTGCCAGACGCGCGAGATGCTTGACGCTGTACGCGCGGCCGCCCCCGACCTGTCTATTGATACGCTCAAGGTAAATGGCTCGAACCGCCCAGCCATCTATCTATCCCTGAGGCAACGAAGCTATCTATCTATCTATTCCGAGGGCAATTTTTTTGGCTATTTACTTTCCCCTAAACCCACCTTTCCCCAATTCGGCCAAATGTTGCATTTATCTAAAGATATGGAGCCATTTATGAGAAAATTTACCCCGAGTTTTGTTTCAAATCGTTAATTGTTCGCCCATTTTCTTCTTCAAAATCATTAGTTCAAAATCAATCCCCATTATCACCCCCGCTGGATCTCAAAATTACTGTTTGAAATTCAAAATTGTCTGCCTTTATATTGAAAACACATCTCAATCTCGCGCAACACACGACAGGTAGACGGCGGGATGACCGCGAACAACTTGTTGCTGCAGCTGCAGTCGGACCTGCTCGGCTGCACCGTGGTCCGTTCGCAGGTAGCCGAGAGTACGGCTTTGGGCGCCGTCATCGCGGCTGGCCTAGCTGCCGTAGGTTGCCCACTGGATTTCTTTAAAATTTGCTCTTTGAGTTATTTAGTTGGCATTCAGTCGACCCGACTAGTGTGTGGTCCCAATGTAGAATTTCACGTATCTAGGTACTGTGCTCGTGCCTTCATGAGGAATTTAAATGTGGTTTGACGCGATCATACATTGTCGGCCCACACTAATTGACTGTTGACACACGTGTGTCAGCTGGTCTGTGTCAACTCAGATTTCGGCTTCACGTGTCGCAGAGCGATCTTCAAATGCACTTCTAATATTTTTTCAACATTGTCGCATGTGCATTTGGAGACCGTTCGGTGAAGCCGAAATCTAAGTTGACACAGACCAGTTGACACAGATTCGTCAACTAGTGTGTGCGCCGCCATTATTGACGAGAGCGTACGACATGCCTTCGTGCTCCGACTGTATAAACTAAATGCAGAATGTCTGGTCGTTGTCCGACTGGCAGCAACGCCTTGGCAGCCAAGTTGACGCCAACATTTTCAAACCCGTTATGGAAGCTGACCGGCGGCAGCGCATAATGCATCGATGGTCAGCGGGCATCGAACGCGCTAAAAATTGGGTCTGAAATTTGGGTTCATTGTGGGTCAAGTGCAAACCTGGTTGAGGTCGGAGATAAAGCGCCTTGGATTTACTTTATCAAAATCATGATATGGTAGCGACTTTTGACGGATCAAATAGCGGCACCTAGTAGTTCTACTTCAGACAATGCATTCCCAATGTTCGAAATAGTTCTCATTTTGAGATTTGCTAATCGCTCTAGTCGACTAAATATTTATGTCAATTTATCAATATCATGCCAAGAGCGATTAGCAAATATCAAATCTTAATGCCAAAATACGAAACACAAAATACGAGTCGTAGAGCACTATTCACCAGTTGCCACTTTCCACTGAAAGTTAGCAAATGACTTGTAGCCGAGATATTGAAATATCACGTTAGATTGACTACGGGTTAGGGATTTGAAAAAGCTTAGTATGGAAGCCGTTGAAAAAGCTCCAGCCACCCCCACTAAGAATGAAAAATGACGTTTTTAACTATCCGGTTTTTAACTACTACTGCCAGTAAATTTTTTGCCTCATTTGAAATCAGATCGGGTAGCAGGGTTAGTGCTTTTAGAGGGCATTTGTGTTGCCGCTTTTTCTGTCTATTGTGTCTAGCATTCAAAAAAATCACCAATTGTTTGGAAAATATATATAAATATATCACCCCAAACTCGGAAAAAATATAAATATATATAAATCACTCAAGGCCTTCAGAAAATATAATTAAATCACTGAAAAAATAACTCTAAGCTCAAAAAAAATCACAAAAAATCACTCGCAGTTTATTTCAATTACAAGCAAAATTGTGGGCTTTTGTGGGCTTAATTTACCATTTGCAAGCACAAAAATGTACTCTAACATCCCACAATCCATTTATTTTTGTTTCACAAGCAGTATTCATTTCATACAATATTGACAAGTGAAAATATCACACAAATATCACAACAGAAAAATTCAACCTACAACCTCAATGACAACTTCAAAAACATTTTGCACTGCAAACATGTTGCACTTAACCTATAGTGCCTGGTTGTGGCAGTGATGTTTGACTAAATAGGTGCTTAGTACTTGCAGCTGCCAGGTATGCCGAGGAAGTTTAGTGCGAATTCACTTACCATATTTATTTGAAATACCCCCAGGAGGTTTATTTTTTCAGAGTGAGAATTTTGAGAGGGGTTAAACCAGGGGGGTTATAAATTCATAGTGTCCATTTTGAGGGGGGGTATTTAGAGGAAATGCAGTAGTTCATGCAATCATCTAGTGTTTTAAAAAGCTACTTTTTCAACAGTGGTGAGCTGTGAAAACTCAGGGCACATGGCTACATGTTTGGCAAAATTTTGGTGACATTTTGGTGACACCATGGTGACAGTTTTCCACAGTTGTACCCCATTTTTAATAACTGGCAACATTGGTGGATGTCACCAAGTGTTGCCAGCTTTCAAAAGTGGTGAAGTGAGTTTTCAATTACTGTAGATCATTTTTGATGACATCAAGCAGGTATTTTTGATTCAATGTTGTTTTATTTTAGAAAAGTATGTTATAAGATAGAGAGATGCTTTATACACTAAAACATGACAATACAATTGAGGTGTCTAATTCTAAAAGTCGACAAGTCTACAAAATGTGATTTTGAGTAAATCACATTTTAAGTTTCTGATCCAATTCCAGGCCCGTGGTGCATGTCCAATTTGGCTCTCTCATACTTTTCATAAAGTTCCATATGTTTACAATAAAGTGTCAAATTTTCAGCCCCTTCTCTCAACCCTTATGTGAAAAATTGGGTGTCCATAAATTTCCATTCGGTCAGAGCAAAACTGCTTTGGGAGGGAATTGGACTTGTCACATTCTTGCAGGCGAGAACATTTTTGTTCCCGGGGAAGCCAAGGCTGCCTTGTGGGAAAATTATGCACTTGTCGCCTTTTCCATAGTGGACTTATCACATTTCTTGCGTTTTTTTCCCATAAAAAAAGGAAGCAGAGGATGGACTTGTCGCCTTTTAGCCCAAAACTAAGTGGACTTGTCGACTTCTTGCCCAAACTTTTTGCATTTTTCCCCAAAAATGTCAAATTTGGCACTTTGCCATATGGGCAGGTGGGGTCAAAAAATTTATGGAAAATGGTGAAAAATGTGCAGAAGTAGCACCAGATGACGTTTCCGGGCCTAACTCGAAATTTTCATATTTTGGACTTGTCGACTTTTAGAATTGGACGCCTCAATTCACAGCAGGATGACATAAAAAGTTACTAAAACAGTTTACATCTTTGTCACACACATAATGAAGACTGAGTGATTGTGATATCACCATTGGCCCTGCGCACACCAGTTTTCACACGAAATTTCGAAAACTCATAAATGAGCTCTGAACATGTTTGAGTTTTCCACAATGAGTAATTTTTAATATCGATCAACTGTAGTTGACGGCCACCTCATTGTAGAAAACTCAAATAGGTTCTAAGCTGATTTGTGAGTTTTCAAAATTTGATGTGAAAACTAGTGTGTGACTGCACATTTGTCATCATTTGAGTTTTCACATTAGGTAAACACAGTGGCAAACTAGTGACTTGCCAAAACAACCCCACTGAAATTCACGCTATTTGTGAAAACTGAACATCTACAGCATTCTATTGTGGAAAACTGGATGGTGACATGTCACCATTTTTGGCCATTTCAGTTTTCAAAAAGTCATGGTGAAAACTAGTGTGTGTAGGCACAATATTTACTTGCTTCAAACACTATTCTAACTCAATAATGCCCTACATGAGCAGATGAGAGATTTTCAGGAGAAAATTCTCTTGCAAAATTCAAAATTCTCTTGCACAAATTACATGCTTTTGTCATGAAGCGCAATACTTGCACCACAATGTATCTAGTATGAGTGATTTTCTCAGTGATTTTTTTTCAAATTTGAAAAATATATATAAATATATCACTCAGAATGTAAAAAAAATATAAATATATATAAATCACAGGTTATTTATATTTATTGTGATTTTCGAAAATATAAATCACGGGTTATTTTTCGAATGCTAATTGTGTCTACAAAGTAAATAGTTTCCAGCTACAGCTAATTGCCTTACTCTGTCATTTTGATCATCTGTTGTGACACATTATCACATCTCGCACGCGTTGCACATATTCCAAATAAATATATCAATAATTGGTGTGCCTGTGTGTTTTGATATAAATAAACGAAGAGCCTGCGGATTCAAAGCTGATTTAGAGTTTTCGAAATTGCTTTAGTATTTAAAGTAGTGTGTGTACCGCCAACACTTCCAAACAGGAAGCACGATAAGTGGAGACCAGAGTCGTTAAAAATACCAAACTTTTTTAAGTATATGTAAAACTTTTCTTCTTTACTCCCCCTTTACTTAATGTAATTTCTACCTGCCGTTCTGTTCGGGGTGCCGTTCTATTGGAGGCTGCCGTTCTATTTTTTTGTGTGTTAAAAAGTGCCAAAACCTGCCGTTCTATTGTAGGTGCTGTTCTATTTAGGTATGCCGTTCTATTAGAAGAAATATGGTATGTGCTTATATGCCAATTTTACCTATTTTTCCATATTTACTGGATTTTCTCTCCCCTTTTCCCCTTCTGTCTTGAAAAAAGCATATATTAAAGCCTATCTGAAATATGTTTCTGTATTCGAGTACTTCAAAAAGTATTGATAAAACAAGTACAGGTACTTTTTCAAAGGAAATGTAAACATATTTACTAAATACTTTTGAGCATACATGTTTTTCAAGTAAACGTAACTACGTTTGAACAACTATGGTCGAGATGGCATTAGCTGTGCTCCCTTTCTGTAATTTGTAGTGCAGCCAAAAATAGTTTAAGATTTATATCTATATACCTAAATGCAAAGGTTACCTCTTGTCTAATATTTTATGTGAACATGCGCGTTTCCTTTGCCATCGCGCGTTATTGATATACTCGTCTGTTTGGCGGATTCCTGTTGCGTTATACCTTTGCGTATCTAATTGGGATACGTATTGGTACATATTCATGGTTACACTATGATAGGAAGTTTATTTAAAATCCATGCGACACAGACAATGCTGGGGGGTTGGATATTTTGCGAAATACTCTGACACCTTAATAAAAGAAACAATTTTATCTACCTACATATATTTTCGCCTATTTGTTTTGGAACTATGTGACCGTAAATTTGTAACACAACTGCCAGAGAATATGCAACGGCACATTGAAAAATTAGCTTGAATCTCAAATATGGCGGATACGCAAAGATAATGAGATATGGATACCTGAAGATAGCTCAATCCCCCGTGTGCTTATCAAAACGTACGTCGTTTCTACGCTTCTTGCGTATGTACAAACACTTGTCCCTGTATGAGCGACGCACCTATTTACTTCGGCTGTAGGTGAAGCGTAAAAAGACTACCCCTCGTTGATATTTCTCCGTGGACACGTGATTTGATTTGTCACTTGAAGCGTTGCAGTTGCAACGTGAAACTCGTAAACATGACGACCGTGTGGCGGCCGTTCGTTGTTCCGCCTTTTCTTGCTGAAGTTTTGTCCAGAATATTTTGGCGTCTGGGTTTGTCGGTGGTTTGAGCATGCCATGGAATTTGCGCTTTATGGAAGGGTGATTAGCTCGCTGTGTTCAGATACACGGCTGCAGCTACACTCTCGGTGGCTATAGCTAATTAACTGAAAATTAAACTCTGTGCGCGCATGCTTTATCTCTCTTCATAATGTGAATACTTATTTATATATTAAATATAGGTAAGGGCGTAGCCGACGCCCCCCCCCCCCGTTCCTGGGAGATAAGTGGAAAGTCGCCGAAGGTGGCGATTTTCAGCACAGTTTCATGGGTGTTTTGAAAAAATTTGCGCGAAAGATTTCTCCACACACAAATGTTTTTGGTTCACCACCTAAAATCGTTTGAAAATTGACTCGAGGTTTTCATGTCGTTGTATACGTATATAACTAATACAAGTTTTTTACAAGGAGGAGTGTTTTTAGAGTTTGAAAACTAGGTGTTGTTGTTTTCCAGACAAATTTTGAACAAATTGGCACATATTTTATACCCGAAAACGCTGACAGGTACTCCGAGGTACCTCCAACTAACACTATTTATTCACTTTTTTGGAATTTAGCCAATTCACCAAAATTCATCTGGAGAGGGTGTAAAAGTCACCCACGGGTTCAATTATACTGGAAAATTGGTTGGTTAATATGATACATATACGGCGCTCTCTGGCGCCAATGTCAACGCCAGTGGCGCCATGGCATGGCGCATACGATGGCGCCAGCGCCCTGGAGTCATTCCCTTACCACAGGGGTCGAATTTTACGGGGAGGGGGGGGGGGGGGGCTGCCCCCCGTATACAATCGCCCCCCCCCGCTCAAAAATCTTGGCTACGTCCCTGAATATAGGTGCTGTTTTTCTAAAAATACACGCGTTCCTATGTTGATATTGCAAGTCATCATCTCAAGAAAGCTTGATATTTACATGCCTGACAATTTGCCTCTTCTCTCCGATCCAGTATTTACCCATGGCGCGTTATTTTAAACTTCCGCCGCGCGGCAAGCCGTTTTGACGGATGTTTTTGGGCAGCGAATATTGGCAAAAGGATGTCACCTCGAAACAGTCGCCAAGTTGCCCCTCGGCTGCACAACTTCACCCGTCGCCGGCGGGACGTCGACTGGCACACTAATTTGGCTGATTACGCGCCGCAGTCGGATGCGGCCGGCGGCAGTTAGTGCAGTTAGCGCGGCGCGGCGCTGAGTGCCTTAGTTCGTGGCCTCGCTTAAATGTGTCGCGCGCGGCGACTTTGCGCGCCGTCGCCCCGCCTCCGCCGTCCGCCACTTGTTAGCGGCTGCGCTGCTTGACCGCGGGCGGGGCGACAGAGTTGTGAAAAAATTGAGAAAAATATTTTTTAAGTGTGTGTAAACGGGGTATTTTTAATTTACCGCAATTTAACCGGAAAACAGTTGAAAACGTACACTATTATAGAAAACATTAACGGCAACATAAAATTGCTTTTTACTCGGAAAAATATGGGAAAGCTGAGTAAATACAAGTACTTTTTGGGAGGATGTGTAATTTGATACTTAATTTGTATTTAATCGAATTTAAGTAAAAGTAAATACATATTCGCAACTTTGCAGTGCACTGCCGCGTCACTTTCCAGCGATTATTTATTCAAAAAACCCTGTTCTTAGCTCTGCTTCTTGCGAACACCCCTGCGGGTACGCGAATAGTGTTCGAAAAACTTCGCCTTTCAAATTCGAATGAAAGCGTCGTTTCTCGGATAACGTCTACTTTGAATGGCAGGTATAAATCACTTGAATATGCGCCATTTGACGTGAGCCAGTGTGATCCCGTCTAATCTCAATCCAGACTGAATCTCAAAAAAGATTGCCCTCCCTATTAATAGCATGCGCGCGGTCGATTCACGCGGCTCATTTTTTTTGAATGCATGCTTATGTGTGCGAAGACCCCGTCTCTGCGTTCAGCTTAGCTATGCCCTTCCTGGAGAGTGTAACGATGTTTCACCTTGCCGATTTTTAAGCTCTCGATTGTAATGCCTAAGCGTTGATGGGTAAGCCTAACTCTAAAGTGTATCGATAATCAAGCCTAATGCAGGTTACAAATGTAAATATCTCGATTTTTCACGCATTTTTGCCGATAATAAAGCGGAATGTAAGCATAGCATTTATATGGACACATATACATCTGAAGCACAGGTAACTAGATGCCACGGCAAGATAAAAACATAATTGAAATTTGACCATGCACAGCTAGGGTTCAAACGGGATCCCGATCCCGATCCCGGATCCCGTGAAATTCCGGGATTTAGCAGTCCCGATCCCGATCCCGAAACTTTTAAAATCCCGATCCCGAGAAACTCCAAAGTCCGGGATCCCGATCCCGGAAAAATTACTGGAAATTATCAACAGTGAAAAAACGACGTTTTTGCATGCAAAAATGTGAACGCAAACCCCCAGCGTTCATTTTATGCCACGTTTCTGGCATCCAACAGTGTTTTTAGACCTTTATGAACAACTGTGGATGCCAAAACATTGGCCAAAATCTCTATCCCAAGACCCCAATCCCGATCCCGAAAAAATGTCAATCCTGATCCCAATCCCGTGACCCCAATCCTGGCCAATCCCGATCCTGATCCCGAAATCTCAAAAAACCAATCCCGATCCCGAAAAGTCAATCCCGTTTGAACCCTATGCACAGCCAATGAATCGTTTTTATTGTGTGTTTTTTGTTGAATTGATTCAATTGATTTGCCCTCCAAATTTGATCAAATTATTAGGCACACATGCAGCTTAAATACCAGTACAGTGAGGTGAAATATCACTACACCATGGCTTACCAATTGAATGAAAAATTACCATATTTCCTCAAAACCCCCCCCCCCTTGAAATACCCCCTCCATTGAATAACCCCCCCTCAAAATGGCTACTATGAATTTATAACGCCCCCCTGAAATACCTCCACTGGAATGATTGACATCATTTATGCAATGTACATGATGTATACATTCTGCCAGTTTGCATCACAGCTACACATATATTTTCTAGTTTGTGTAGCAATGTACAGGGATGGGCGTCTTCAGTTGCCCCTGGGAAAACGTGATAGCTTGAGCTACGGTTAAGCTATCACAATGAAATTTTAACACAATTTAGTAGACTCCATAGGACACCTATTCTCAGGGGTCTCGTATGGGGGGGGTTGGGGGGGGGGGTTACCCCCCCCCCCCAAACCGCCCAGCTATCTATCTATCCTGGAGGCCGCTCAACTATCTATCTATCCCGGAGGCAAAATTTTGGGCTACTACCCCCTAAACCCCCCCCCAAATCGCCCAGCTATCTACCTATCTGGAGCGATTTTTCAGAAACTATACCCTAATTTTTGCTCAAAATCGCTATTTTTCATACCTATATATAGATTTTCACCTCCAAAATCACTGGTTCATGCGTCTAACTGCCTATTTTCAGCTATTTTAAGTACTATATGCTCTTGTATACCCATTTTGAGCTATTTTACACCTACTTTTAGCGATTTTTCTCCCTTTTCTTCCTTCTATGCCCCGAAAAAGCCTTTATATTGAACCACCACAACCCCCCCCCCCCCCAAACCCCCCCCAACCCCCCCCCAGAAAATTTTTCAGCTATCTATCCCTCCGGAGGAGCGATTTGCTCTCTATCCAACCACTCGGAGGGTCAAAATTCAAGATACCCCTGCCTATTCTGAAGTTTGCAACACAAGCGGCCACATTTTGGGTGAGTTGTGGAACACACAGTTTTAGTGTAATTTTGTGACTTGGTATCACCTCTTGCTTGTTGTTCATTGAGAGGAAATGTTTCAAAAAAGTTGTTTTTTAAATTCATATCACAACACAATCACAACACTTCACAATCACAACAACTATCACTCTTTATATCCACCATCCTTCTCCAATATCATATTCAAATGGTTCTCGAATGACAGGAGAGCTTTCACTCTGATGTCAACTCTAATCAGGGACGTATCCAGGATTTTTGAGCGGGGGGGGGCTGCTTGTTTACGGAGGCCGGCGAGGGGGGCTCCTAAAATTTTAGCTACATAGTGGCGGAATGGCGCCATGGCGCTGGCGCCATTAGTAGGCGCCGCGTCATGGCGCCATTGGCGTTGGCGTCAGCGCCATGGAATGCTGTATATGTATGTAAATATACATACAAAACAGCAAAAAAACACAACATTGAGTGTATTTATAATGATTTGTGGCCACATGATAATACCTTATGTCTGGTGAAGAATGCGTGCTTGCAAATTTTTTACGCTGACGTTGAAAAAGTCGCATTTTCCGGTCACTTTTTGGTCTCGCCCCGGGAGGGGGGGGGCTGCAGCCCCCCCCCCCCGCCCCCCCCCCTGGATACGGCCCTGACTCTAATGACTCCTTTATCACCTCGATCAACATGTAAACTGTGTCGAATGTTGTTATCTTGCTGAAGACAAGCTGCTTGACATGTCCCCATAGCCAGTAGTCACAGACGCTCAGATCACAAGCAAGTTAAGTTAAGTTAAGCAACAAAATTTCACTAAAAACTGTGTGTTCCACAACTCACCCAAAATGTGGCCGTTTGGGTTGCAAACTTCAGAATAGGTGTCCTATGGAGTCTACTCTATTGTGTTAAAATTTCATTGTGATAGCTCAACTGTAGCTCAAGCTATCGCGTTTCTCCAGCGGCAACTGAAGATGCCCACCCCTTTACATTGATGTCCAAATATATCATATTTGACTCATTTATTACCTGTTTTGGGTACTAAAAGCATATTCTTGACTATGAATGTCACAAAAAAATTTGACAAAATAATAAAGCCCACCCCTTGAAATGCCCCCTCCCTTGTTTAACCCCCTCAAATTTGCACTATGAAAAAAGAAACACCTGTGGGGTATTTCGAGGGAATATGATAAAAATCTGGATATACAGGCTCAAAAATCGAAACTCTTTGGCTTGAAAACCGATAGCTTACCAATCGAGATGGTTAAAAATCAGGATTCCTTCCCTTTCTGTCGCTGCTTGTGCATACGTGTGCGCGTGAAAGTTTGACATTACTTTTTCCTATGTGGATTAAATTTTCTGGCTAGCGGCCGTGCCGTTCTGCGCGGAATAATTCTCAATTAGAGTTTTAAACGAATTATCGTGGCACACTGCGCTCCATTTATTCTTGTCGTCAATTTATTCCGTGAAGTTACTGCTGATAGTGGGACAAGCGCTTCCCAAGCATTTTTTTCTGGCTGAGTGTCTGGCACTACGCATCAGCTATTGCCCACTTTTCCATCAGCACAGATATTGTCGCTCAAATCGAGCAGGGCACTTCATTCAAACGTTATATTGTATCTTTTCGAATTACGTCACTTACTTATAGGGTTGGAAAAAAAAATTTTTTTAAACGCCTTGCTTTAAAAAAAATCAATAAAAAAATTGATTTTTTTAAATAAAAATCTGATTTTTTTTCAAAATCGTCCAAAATGGGGTATAGAGAAAAAACATATAGTGTATGTTAAGTATCAGACAATGTATTGTTATGTCTAATGTGGTCATATTATGACTGTGGTGTTGTGGGATAGCATTATAAGCAGTGATTTCTTTCAAAAATATCCATTTTTATGTCAACTTATTACGTAGCTCACCTTTTGTTGAACATTCGTGACTTCAAGTGAAGGTCAGCATGGGATAGTGCTTAAATAAGGTTGTAAAAAAGGGCTAATATTTACATTGACAGTGATATTTCACACTGTAGAAGTATGTGGGAGCATATGGCTGGATATTATATACTACACTAGCATATCACGGCTTATTATTACATGGTAGCATGAATCAATGGATTATTTACACTAAAAATGCATCAAAACTCATGAAAACACCACCAATGGTGATGTGTATCTGAAATTGTGTGCTTGCACGCAAAAAAATGCAAAATACCTGGTGCATGTCTACCAGAAATTTTCCCTTTTGATTTTTTAACATTAAAACCAGTTTCCACCCTTTGATTTAAAAAAAATCAGTGAAAAATTCAAGTGCCAACCCTACTTATTTACTTACCTTTTAGATTTAACATGAGCGAGGACGACACACGCACTGCATCTGTATGGTGTTTTAAATAAGTATCTTATCCCCGATCACAGCGCTTATATGTATTCGTAAATTGCATTCAAATCAGGCATGACACTGCATAGTTTCAGAATGTGATTATAAGGTCTGGGTGATCAATTCACTTCAAATAATATGCATTCAATAACTCGCAGTCAAGTGAAAAGGATGATTAGTGATATTTACGTTGCTACTTGAAACTGGAAATTTCGGTTATTTCTCCACTGATTTCCATCATTGAGCACTTAAAATGAACTGAATATCTTAAAAGACCTGAAGATTTCATTTCAGGGATTGCTTAGGTAAATATGTACCTAGGGATGGCCAGCGCTTTTTAAAAAAAAACGCCGCTTTTTTTAAAAAAAAGCGCAAGGGTCCCAGCGCTTTTTTTAAAAAAAAGAGCGCTGGCAAAAAAATTTGTACCTATGCACTAGGTGTTTTGTAATTTTTTGCGCGCAAGCGCGCAATTTCACATGCGAATTACCACCTGTGGTTGTTTTCATTGGTTTTGTGTATTTTTTATCTCATTGCTTCTATTCCTGCATGTTATCATATAATAATAAGCCGTGATATGTTAGTGTAGTATATAATATCCAGCCTATGTGCTCCCACATATTTCTACAGTGGGAAACATCAGTCTCAATTAGGGTGTCAACTTTCCGTTTTCCGTTTTCCGTTTCCGCTTTCCGCAGGCAAATTTTTTTCCGTTTCCGTTTCTGTTTTCCGGCTGCTAATTTTTTTTCCCGTTTCCGTTTCCGTTTTACCGGATCATTTTCCGTTTTCCGGCAAATTTTTTCAGTTTTTCCGCCTTTTTTTCCATTTTGCGGTTCAATTGTCTGTTTTTCCAACTTTTTTCCACTTTCCAGCTCAATTTTCGGTTTTCTGTTTCAGCCAAACTGGTAAAAATGCATGCAGGTTCTCAAAGAAGTGAATTTTTCCTATTTCTAGTGAAATTTCTGCAAATTTTTTTCATTCAGGATAAATTTCTGCAAATTTTTTTCCATTTCCAGCAAAATTTCAGCAAATTTTTTCCGTTTCCGGCATAATTTCAGCAAATTTTTGCCGTTTCCGTTTCCGTATTCCGGCCTTCCATTTTTCCGTTTTCCGTTTTCCGGCAAGTGCAAATTTTTTCCCGTTTCCGTTTCCGTTTTCCGGCATGTGCAAAAATTTTTCCGTTTCCGTTTCCGTTTTCCGCCAAAAAGTTTTTGTTGACACCCTAGTCTCAATGTATTAGCCTTCTCTTACAACATTATTTAAGCACTATTTCATGCCTAACTGCACTTGAACTCACGACCATTTGACAAATAGTAATTAGTCACATAAGTAATAGTTACATAACGAGTCAACATAAAAAGAGATTTTTTTGCAAAAAAACACACTTATAATGCTATCCCATGGCTCCACAGCCATTCCATGGCTATATATCATCACAAATACTGCCGCCTGTATGATATACCACTATATATTGACTCAGAACCATATTTGGGAGCTTTCTAGTAAAAGTCTTGACATTGTTTTTAAAAAAGCGAAAAAAGCGCTTTTTTTAAAAAAGAGCGCTTTTTTAAAAAGCGGGCCGTTAAAAAAAGCGCTTTTTATCCATCTCTATCTGTACCCTATTTGTATGTTACTTTTGCACAATAACTTTTTATTGGGAATTTTATCGAGTGGAATGAATTCCGCTTGTATTTATATGCTAGCATTGTCAGATAAGTTTTATTTGTATTACGGTAAATACTGGGTCCAATCAGCATATTAAATGAAATTCGAGCGTCACTTTTCCAAACATATACCGTATTTCCTCGAATAAGTCCCCAGGGGAGTTTTTTTTCGTCAGCGTTTCTGAAGGGGGAGTTATTCAAGGGGGGGGGGGGGGGTATTTTATCCTCATAAACTTGGACTTGATTCATTGTATGAATGCATTCTGTCAACTCATGAAATCCAGGTATTGACCAGTTCTACAGAACTAAAAAGTGTGTATTCACCGCAAACACATTATGTATCTGCTGTCGCTGCCATACATTATCATTCTTTTGTATTTTCATTGATCATTTTTGTCAATTTTGTACCATATTTTTCACCCAGAGGGGGGAGTTATTCAAGAGGGGGGGAGGTTAATCAAGGAGGGAGTTATTATTTCGTCAGACATTTTGAGGGGGGTTATTCGAGGGGGTCTTATTCGATGATATACGGTAAACGGAATGTTCAATTCCTGGGAACAATTTTAAGTGCTGAACGTGATGTGGCCCATAAATGACAAAGATATTGAGATTATCAAGTAAGAAACATTCACCTTTTTAAATACATACAACAGCATACTGAACATTTATTTTTTAAATCTACCTTTTTAAATCTGGAAAATGGAAAATTATTTGGTTAAAAAAATAAACAAAAATTCATAGACCCAAAACTTCATAAACCTAGTTTGATGTGAATGTAATCTGGCCAGTCATTATGTCTGCGTAAAGCGTAAAACACTCGTTTGCCGCTCATCAAAATGCCACCCCAGAAACATTCTACGATTGCAAGGCGCCGTACACGTTTCCTAACGTGGTGACGTGAGCAACACCATGAAATTGCTTACCATGCTGTTATAAATTTAGGTATATATATTTATATATTCATCTCTATCGTTATGTGTGTTAGGGCAGCATGGAAATTGTCACTCCCTGTGTGGTTAGCCCAATCTAAATATGTGCATTTTTACGCTAGTGTTAACACAAATCTTGTTAGGGACGGTTGTCTCATGTGTATTTCAGCAACTGTATCTGCCGGCCACATGCGCCCCCATTTTCGAAATGTTGCCTCCATTTTTATTTATTTCAAGTTGATTTGGATCACTCGCTGTTCTCGTTTACATCGTTCGAGTCTGCCTTAACTTATTTTTTTGTGCCATTTCATTTTTATAGCGCCGCTACCACTCTCAAACATCTATCTGGGATTTCCGTTTGTGCTGAACGTATACTCCGTGGACCGCATGCTTATGCATCATGACGTCATTGTTAATAAAATGAAAATACTTACAAAAAAATAAATAATAATTTCAGGCATAAAACATATGTTGGGTGTACTCGACTCCGCCTTTTTCCTTTTGAAATTTTTTTTGTAAGTGCGTACATAAGTATCCTGCTCACGCGTTATCGACTAAGACATAAGTTATTTTGAGCGCATAGTTTTGAGTCCATCGAGTATACACAAATAGTTAGATTTCATCAAAACCGGTGATGACTGCAAATATGTATTTAGCATAAAGCGGTGTACAGAGGCCCTTTTTAACCTTTTGGCTTTTTTAGCCTTTTAGCCCTTTTAGCCAGATTCTTTGAGTGGGAGTTATTCAAATGCAGGTGATTTTTCCAAGTTCATCATAAATTGTTGCCATGAGTGGATTTACATTGCTTCGATAAATCCGTAATTTGGCACCCGAGTTCCAAATTACGGATTTGGAACTCGGGTGGATTAGTCCCGAGTTGATTAGTGATGGAAAAGCGCCAGGAAAAATGGCGCCATGGCGCCATTCGAAAAATTGGCGTCGGGCACCAATGGGCGCCAGAGAAAATGGCGCCATGGCGCCATCTGAAAAAATAGCGCCGGGCGCCATAAACAATGGCGCCAACTCTGAAATTCACTTTTGCTGGCTGTATATCATCACGGAAGCATTCAACATGCTATTCCTGCTGGGAATTATACAAGCAAATACGGTAAAAAACAAATAAGTACCTATAGCAAATATGGTCCTTCTGGAGATAATTACCATGTTTCCTTGTATAAACCCCCATCAAAATACCCCTAGGTCTGAGCAAGCTGGGGAAATAATGTAAGAATAAAACCCACAACAGTATTTCATGAAAATACAGTGCACTGTAAATAAATAAAAAACAATGTGATGTCTGGGAAAAAATATTGAAATTTTTCTTATTGTAGGTCATATTTCAAAATTTGCAGTTTATGTGGTATAAAACCATCAACATGAACCCAGACTTGCATTGCTAGTAACAAAATTGCAATGGTAAATGTATTAAACACCACCAAAATAATATAAATCAGCAGAAAAGGCAGTCGAATGTTGAAAAAATAACCGTTCATCCCTGCATCTTGGCCCCATTTCCGGCGCCATCCAAAACAATGGCTCCGGGCGCCAAATTGGCGCCAGCAAAAATGGCGCCAAGGGCGCTATGGCGCCATTCGAAATTATGGCGCCACAGAAAAGGGCGCCAAGCGCCAATGGCGCCATGGCGCTGGCGCCCTTTGGCGCCATTAAAGGGCGCCAGCGCCATGGCGCCATTCCATCACTATCCATGATTCAAGCAATTACCTAAATCTTAACGGTTATTGGCTGCAAAAGAAGAAAAACTGGAAAAATTCCCATGGATTAGAGGAAACAGCAAGTAGCGATTGCAGACTCACACTGTCCATGTATACATGGAGGGGGTGTATTCAAATAGAGCAGTTATTTTTTATCACTCGTCCAACAAGGGGGTCTACTCAGGGGTATCTTGAATTTCGTCCCTCTGGGTGGTTGGATGGATAGCAAATCGCTCCTCCGGAGGGATAGATAGCTGAAAAATTTTCTGGGGGGGGGGTCGCGGGGGTTCAATATAGGTATAGGCTTTTTCGGGGTGTACGTAGAAGGAAGAAAAGGGAGAAAAATCGCTAAAAGTAGGTGAAAAATGGCTAAGAATAGGTATATAAGTACATAAATATACAGCCAAAATAAGCAAAAATGAACATGAACTTGTGATTTTGGAGGTCAAAATCTATAAGAACGCACGAAAAGTAGCGATTTTGAGCAACAATTTGGGCAACATTTCTCAAAAATCGCTCCGGATAGGTAGATAGCTGGCCGATTTGGGGGGGGGGGGGGGTTAGAGGGTAGTAGCCCAAAATTTTGCCTCCGGGATAGATAAATAGCTGAGCGGCCTCCGGGATAGATAGATAGCTGGGCGGTTTGGGGGGGTTCCCCCCCAACCCCCCCCCCCTATTCGAGACCCCTGGGTGTACTTCAAGGTGGGGGTAATCCAAGGCTTTTCGGTAGGGAGGTACATATTTGTATATGCCTGTGACAGGCCTGTTTGCAGTCTCGCTCGAGGCACACAGACAAGTGCTGCGTTTGACTGACATTAGCCAATTGCGTGGTCTTGACGCGGATAAATGAAATGTACTTTCATGCTTCTACTTTTATCGTTATTATGAAATAAATATTGAACATTTTTATTGCGAAACATTTTTTGTTTTGCAGTGTTTCCGCTTAGACCTCTTATAGGTCTTTTGCTATATGCTTTTGATTTTTATGATAAGGAAACTTGCATGGTATTGACAGCAGTTTTCAATAGTTTGGCGCAAATGTTTCAGCAAAATTCATTAGGTTCATGACTGAACATGACACATTTCCTCAGTTGTTATTGTGTTCATTACCCTCAGAAAATACCCATTCAGTGTTCGTTCAGTGTGCATTTTGAAGAAAACTACATAAATGGTCAATGCGAAGTATTACCTGCGATTTTATGTGGGCATAAGAGATAAAATAATGTGGCCAGACAGGTATAATTGATATGACTTTTTACCTGGAACGTATCGAGTCTAGTGTTCCAAAAAGGGGTAATTTTAAAAAGTATTATTAAAAATAGGTTCGTAGAATTTCACAAGATAAAATAAGATAAAATCTATCTCGAAAAACCCTGAAAATTATCTAAATAAATATGAATGTACGTAATATTTTTGAAGGATTTTCTGATATTTTCTAATATAAAAAATAATAGAAAATAGAACTAAATATCTGTAAAATCCTGGAAAATTTTTTATAAATTATATTTTCAGAGAATTGAAAAATATAAATCTCCTGAGATTTTTTCATATGCTAATGATATGTCCTGTCCTCGCTTCACACTGATTGCACCGTGTAACATTTGACTTATGGTCTGCTCGATTAGGCGTTTTTTGTTTAAAAAAAAAGAATTCTAAAGTTGCCAATGTTGAGCTCAATGTTAAATTATATTGATGAAATATAATCTAGGGAAAAGTATTAGAATAATACGTATTTTTAATTTGAATTTTTCAAACGTTCTGGCGGGTGAAGTATCTTTCTATCCTTTGTTAGAAAGCTTGATGCCCTGGCGATAAGTCTGGCATTAAACTGAACTTTCTGAACAATGTAAGTATTTTAAAAAATAGGTACCTGCTAAAATTATCCAAGTTACAACAGTAAAAGCTGCACCCGGTGATTTTATGCTTTGGTAGTTAAAATCTGACATGTATTTGTCATAATTCTCTGCGGACAGTTCTTTATCCCCGTGCACACGCGGTTAAGCTGCAATTGGAAAAATGCTCTCCAGTGATTCCGGTGCAGCGCGGCGAGCAGCCAGAGCTCAGATTGCCTCATTGCGTGCGTCCGCTGTAGTGATAGAACCATGGCGCCATGGCGCTGACGCTTTTGAGGGCGCCGCGAATTGGCGCTATTGGAGCCTGGCGCCCTTTTCCTGTGGCGCCCTGTGTCCGAATGGTACTATTGGCGCTTGGCGCCATTTTTATGGCGCTTCTCCACCACTACTCCACTGCTTTGAGTTGGCAACTTTAGTTCGCCTTTGATATCGACTTGCAAATCACGGCCATTGCTCGCGGCGCGCGCATGATGCGAGTCCGTTTCACCAACGCAATCTAGTCGCTCGGTAATGAGCGAGCATGTGTTTAGCTTTATCATGCCCGACGCCCGCTGTGAGCGCTGCACATGGACACGGCACATAATGTTCGGCGATAACTAGACATGTAAACTATTTATTTATTTAAGAAAAGGTGGTAAATACCTATAGAAACTCGCATGGCTCACTGATTAAAAGGCGTTTGGACAGATCTCGACGCATGGATACGCCAGGCCAGAATACGCAGCGCTATTATTAGTGTCATTTGCGTGGCGCACTGAAATTCCGCGACTAGCCTCTTCAACGTGGATGTCTAGCCCAAGTGGCCCGTTGTGCGACCGTGAGACGATGTCCGCTCGAGCGCAATGGAACTAGCGGCACGGCACTATCATGGGCTTTTTCCCCCCGCCAGTCGACGTCGCCGCCATGCATCACATGGACAAGTGTGGATTGCCTCGCCTAGATTCAAACGAGCGTGTTTAGCCACGCCGAATGGCCATTAAGCGGCCGGCACAGATTGCATATGGCTGAACGGCGCGGCGGCTGCACTACAAGTGCCCGCCTCGTTTGTGCAGTCGCGACGGCCGGGACAACGGCCTTGTGCGAATGATCCCGCCGCCCCGAAGTCTGTCGAAGAAACGCCTCTGCGACTCGATTTTATTTTTATCCGACTATTGTGCTGTTTTGTGCTCAAGGCTCGCTGTTTTGTTCAGTGAGGTAAGCTTGTAGTATGATGCTTTGTGTGTATGGTTAAACTGTCGAGAGCGAAGCGGATATTTGATCGGCCCGGGCGGTTTCATTACTGTAACTGTCGCGGCTACATGCCGCCGCGTGTCGCGATTGCCGCCGAAAGAGGCTGAGCGGCAACGTTGCAAGACTGTTGCATAAATATTGGCATTAGCTTTTCATCGTTGCATTATCCATATGCGTCTCTATTACTTTAACACACAGCAGTGGATAGGATTTTTAACCAAGGCTAAATCCTCAAATGACACCCACCTTGAATAGCACCCTCTTTCATAACCTCCACCCCTCTTTAATAACCCCCTTGCCGCAGTGGCATTCGTAAAATGAATAAATTCAAACTTTTTCAGGAACTTCTGAGGAGAAATAACTCCACCCCTTGAATACCCCCCCCCCCCTCAAGGCTCTCATAAAAGATTACTCCCCTGGGGCTTTATTTATTCGACGATTTGCGGTATGTGTGATGAATGAACCTTGTCCCTCATGTACCGTCGATATCTCATTGTTCTAGAACAATACACATAATATCGCGCTCATACACATCGGCATGGGTTCTGCGCGCATGCTTTCTCGACTCGACGATCGCAAATGATCGGAAGTTAGCCATTTCACCCCTATCATGGCCACCTTTTAATAGTCTCAGTTTTTGCCCTTTTCGCGGCGGATTTTCCAAAGTTATCAATTCGTTTCTTTTCCGCTCCGTGTTGATCATGAAATGGCGCTGACTACTGACGGCCTTTCGGGAATAGAGTCCAGTCAACAATTCTATTTATGCAGATGCGCATATGTTATGCTGAGTTGTATGTACCGTATTTCCTCCAAATACCCCCCAGGAGTTTGATTTTTTCAGAGTGCAAATTTTGAGGGGGAGCTTATTCGAGGGGGGTTATTTTTCCCAAGAAATTTTCTAGACGAATCGTAATAAAGATGGTCTGTTAGATACCCAAAACTGGTAATAAACGGTATAAAACATACATTTAGATTTAGACATATACATTTAAACATTTAGAAGGATACATTTAGACATATTTATCAACATAGATGGCTACACAAGTCTATTTATGTGTAGCTGCGATGCATATTTGACAGCAATTAATACATCATGTACATTGCATACATGATGTAATTTATTCCAGACGGGGGGTATTTCGAGGGGGGTATTTTCCCTCGGCTCGAAAAGACGGGGGTATTTCGAGAGGACGGGTTAATTCAAGGGGCCATTTCGAGGAAATACGGTATGCACCTATTGGCGGCAGAGCGAAATATAGGCGGCCATCCCGCCGTAGAGTTTCCATAAGCCGCTTGACCGGCGCATCGTTTTTTCCGCCTTTCAGTAGCCATGCGTGCAAATTGTTTGGCCGCGGGAACGGCCGCGCTCGTGCGACGCCGCCGCGCCCGATCTGCAGCGGCGCGTGCGCACTTCAACTGCAGTCGCAGTCGCGTCGACTCAACGCGCAGTGCAGGTCGACCGACGTGATCACCGTCGCCGGAGACACACAATTAGTGAGTCGCCCGCGCATTGCTCTGTTTGGTTCCCAGGAAGCTGTGCAACTTGAGAACAGGATGCCGTGGCATCAGGCCGAGTGCTTGCATAATGTGCCCGGCGGCTGCGGCTTGCTTCCGGACAGCAAGTTTTGCACGAATTTTATCGGACATTCGTATGCAGTTGTTTGTTATCATCACTGCTTAGGTTTGGTGACTTTTATACCGGATAACAAAAATCAATGTACCGTGTGTACTCGAATTCCCTACCTCTTGAATTACCCGCTCGAATAATTCCCGCGTGTTAGGCGAGGTAGGAGAAAATAATTCCCCCTCGAATAATTTCCCCTTAGGTAAGGCTATAGGATCAAATAGTTATGTCCAATTTCAATAAAAATAGTATGTATGTTAGTGTGTTATGAAGATATTTTGTGGAATCACTTCAAACATGCTTGAAAATTTTGGCGAAAAAATAACTCCCCTTGAATAATCCCCCTCGAATACTCATAAAAATCTGACGTAAAATAATTCCCCGGGGGAATCATACCAGTAAATACGGTCCGTAAATTTAAGTATGTAATTATCTTCAGCTAAGTGAAGGTATGAGTTCGGAGAAATTTACAACCGCCTGAAATAACATTGTTTTAGTTGAATCTTTAATTGCTATATACACTAGCACGACGTGAAAAATAATTTTTACGGTTCTTTGTTGCACAGTTTCCATATCACATGGGTATTTTCTTCAGTTGAATTTGTGTTGCACTGGTTCGTGAACTTATGCATGCTCAACTTATGCTTAAACAGATCGCATCATCACTTTTCAGGCTCATAATGAGTTTACTTTACGCGTATTCACGAAGGCACGCCGCATACGTCTCCGGCTGACTCAAAGTCGCCGGATCGCTGGATGCGGGAGGCCCTACTTGCGCGCCCACGCCGGTGGCGCTAATTGGCCGCGCCGCAGCTGCCAGTCGTCGCTGGCGGTAGCTGTTCGTGCCGCTTCGATCACACTGGCGGGCATGGGGTCGCTGCTGGACTCGTTCGCCTCCATCTACAGCCCGCTGCACCCCTACGCCAGCGTGCTGCTCAGCTTCGTCGGCATGTTCGCCAACTTCGCCAACATCATTGTGCTCACGAAGAAGGTAGGCAATGTCTTGCTCAAGCCTTTGTTTCTAGCCTCAATCTTCAAGCCTCAATAACTCCCCCCTGTTAGCTGACCGAGGATAAACTAACTCACGCCTCTTTGATTGATTGGAGAGACCTTTTTATGGGTGAATTTAATCCAATTCATAAAATTGGACATGAAATTTACTAAATATTCTGACAAAACACACCTACCCTCGAATAACTCGAAAAACTAAAAGTTCAATGAAAAGTAAATCCCCTGGGGACTTATTCGAGGATATACGGTATTAGCGCATAGCATCCACTACTGGCAACGCTTTCAGATTATGAGGACACCTGTGAACGCGGTGCTGGTCGCCATGGCTGTTTGTGACAGTTTTGTGCTCATTTGTACAGTCATGTTTGTTGCGTACACGGCCGTCTACATCGGCATGGACCCGTGCGCGCCGGGGCCCTACAACCTCGGCTGGACTGTTTACGTGTATGCGCATGCGCAGGTTATTTCCAGGAATGACCCATTTGGGAGGTCTCATGAGTCATTTGTGTGATATTTACGTTCTCTACTAATACGTATACAGGAGTACTGAGTAAATAAGTTTACGTTTCCTCTGGAAGAAATACTGTACTCGCATTTACGCGTACTTTTTCAGAAATACTCACTTTTACTCATAGAAATACTCACTTTTACTCACATAAATACTCACTCACTTTTCACACAGTGTAAAAATAATAAAAAATACTTAACGTTTTCAGTACTGCAGGGTGAGCAAAAATAAAATACTTTACATTTACGTTTACCTTGAAAAAAGTTCAGTACTTTTAACAACTCTGTTTGACAGGTGTCAAAGGAAAGTTCAAGTTTGTCCGTCTCGCAGTACAGTAGCCTGGGAATCTTTAACGCAGTTGACGCTGGTGGCGCACTCGTGCAGCATGTGGTTGTCGGTGGCCATGACAGCCATGCGCATAGCCATCATGCTGTCCCGGTCGGGTCGCCGCAGCACCGTGCACATGCGCCACGCGCACATTTCTATTTCGTGAGTCTCACCGTGCATGGTGCCATGGCACTACAACGAATGTAAAATACCTACCTAATTACGATCCGATATGTCCGCAGGTTCGTGCTAAGCACAATAGTCGTTTTGAACATTCCACACGCGCTGATCTACAGTATCGAAAAGTTACCGGCGTCTGAAATTTGTCGAACCGAGCACGACGAAAAGCAGAGCCAAAATGCAACAGTGCTCGTCTACAATGAGTAAGATTTGTCATTCCAAAAATCCACACGTTCTCAAAAAACACTTTTCCCAATAATTCCAGTTCGACCGCGACAAACTTATCGGGCGACTTTGTTTATCGTCTGGCGAAATCGCCGCTCGCATACGCCTACGACGGGCTGATGTTCCGCGCCGCTTTTTGGATATCCGGCGCCGCCTTCAAGTTGCTGCCTTGCATGGCGCTGCCTTTCCTTTTGGCCAAATTGGTGCACATTGTCAAAGTGGCTTCGAGGTGCCGTTTCCGCAAGAAATTTTGCACAAAAACTGTAAAAAAAATTAAAAAGTGTAAAATTCGCAGACGGCGGGCGCGTTTGAAGAGCGACGCGTTGGGACGGCGCGTGCACCAGTCGGATGTGCACGCGGAACGCACGTCGCGCATGCTCGTGCTGATCGCTGTGGTCCTGTTGACCACCGAGTTGCCGCAAGGTGATGGCTGGAATGGAACCTGCTTAAATTAAATAGTTCATGTTTCATTTAAAGGTGGCTGGCACACTAGTTGACGCATCGAAAAATTGAAGGCTGTTGTCAACTGGGTGTTTCAACTAAAAGCGCGTGCGTGCGCATTCAGTTGACAACACAGCGGTTTAGTACAAATGTGATGTCAAATGTTTGTGCTTACTGGGTTTTGGCAAGTCACATTCATTACTATGTCAAAAACAAGTTTGTGTATACTCGGCGTACATGATACTCTGCCCTCGCACTGATTTATGTCCCGTGTTGGAAGCGTGCCAATGATTATTAAATCATGCGATTTCCGTAAAAATATGAAAAAAATTCATCGATGTGAATGTGTTAATGAATAACATTATAACAACAATCAATTTTGTCATCTTTTTATGAAACTCGGACGCGTTAACCATCGTTGGCACACTTCCAGCGGGAACCACGCGTGCAGGGTGTCAAGTAACCGGAGTATACTAAATTGAATTTTTTTTAAAGTTCAAGTTACAAAACACATGCAAAATATTACACCTTGTGTGTGTTTGTTCAGTACATAACACTTACCATTGGATATTATCTAGATGGAAAACAATTTTTTAATGCATTTTAAAGTGTGTTTACATTACATAATTATACATCTTTTAGTGGGTCAAACAGCATTTTATTTGTAAAGGAAATTCAAAATTTAAACTTTTAGAATTGATTATACGTGTTGTAAACAAAACTTTTATTAGATTCGAATGTTTGAGATGTCCAAATGACCCAAATGTCAGACAAATGTGCATACCGTGTTTCTTCTAATAGAACGGCGCCGTTCTATTTTTTTCGTCAACTTTTTTACCTGCCGTTCTATTGGAGGATGCCGTTCTATTTATTTCATCAAACTTTTTCACACAATTTTCATTCGAACATAGTATTTTAGTGGACATGAGAGAGGCATTTTAATATCAGATCATCAATTCAAACAGTACCAAATGTGAAAACAACCACTGAATCAGTTCTGTACGGCCTGGATGTTCTAATATCTAATTTCTCATATATCTTTGATTTGTGGCACTCCTACAACGTAATTTCTACCTGACGTTCTATTGGAGGTGCCGTTCTATTATTGGAGGTGCCGTTCTATTTGAAGAAATACGGTACTAAATTTTTAGTATGCAACTGAATGCAGTGCGCAAGTTGTCACTTGTCAACTATTGTGCGGGTCGCCAAACATCCTTATATCAAATAACCCATTCAAAAATCAAATCAATTCCAGGGGTATTCGCTGTTTTGTCGGGGGTACTCTCGCCCGAGTTTATCGAGGACGTCTACAATCCAATGCGAGAGTTCTTCGAGCTGCTCGCGCTGACCAACTCGACGGCCACCTTTCTGATCTACTGCAGCACGAGTGCCGTATTCAGACAGGAGTTCCGCGCCGCGTTCATGCCCGAGGACGTGGCGCGGCGGTACAGACGCTTCACCCACAGGTGAGTGGGCTCGGTGATGTTGCCGGCGGCCCTGTACCGGTGCGCATGTAAACCCAGTGCACATTGAGGCCTTTTTTGCCCCCATTTTTCTATCACACTGATAGAATAAGTAAATTGGACCTCGTACTGTCAATTCTTAAAAAAATACACCGAATGGCATGCCCTATGGAATCTACATGTATGTTAATTTACCCCCACATATCAGTGATCTTTCGCACCAACGCCAATGGTGACAGCACTATGTTTCTAATCCGTCACCCTTCAGCTAAAATTTTAGGGGGGCTGGCTGAACCCCCCCTCCCCCCATTCACCGGGCTCCATAAACAAACAGCCCGCCCCACATTTAATAATCCTGCATGAATGTCCCTGGCCCCCCATCACCGGGTCTACATGTGCACCGGGTTTATTTACATGCGCACCGAGTTTTGGTGGTGCCATCGTGCCGCTCAAATGGTCTCACGCGCGTGAGCCCAACGCAGGCCGTCCGAGGTGCCCGAGCGCGAGCTGCAGGCGCAACTGGCCACGCTGCGCGCCAAGTACGACAAGAACGACGCGGCTGGCGTGAACGGGCAACTGTCGCTGCTGATGCGCCAGATGCAGCCGAACATGACCGGGCTGGCGGCGGTGGCCGGCGCCACTGCAGGTTTGCCTCCGACGCCGGCCGGCGGCGCGCACAAGGGCCACGCGCTCGGCATGCTCATTTCCGGCTTTGCCAAGGCCTTCGTGGTGGCCGTGCCGCCGCCCGAAGAGTATTGGCAGTGCCTGCCTGAGTTGAATACTGACGATGCTTGTTAGTCCTAACGCGATTGTTCCTTTGTTTTGTTCGCTTTGTGTTTCACTTTCGGTAACTGCCGAGTTGTAATATTTAATACAGGTGTAGTGACATCGATGGGGGGAGGGTACTTATACACCATTCTTCCCGATTTGATGGGTGAAATATAAAACGAAGAACCTTATCCATAACAGAATGCAGAATACAAATTACCCTGATCATTTTTATGGATGTTTCGGGAAAATACTCCTATTCTAGATTAAGAATAACGATAACTCCTATAAATGTTTTTACTGTAGATTAATCCACATAATTAATGTATTAACTTATTTATATCTATAATCATAGCAGCGCCTACTCAATGTGAATATAACGCCAGGTTTAACGAAAGGTATTTGCCTGTCCCAGACGTTTCCTCGATTTTTTTTGTAAAACAAAGTATACTCGGCGTACATGATACTCTGCCCTCGCACTGATTTATGTCTCGTGTTGGAAGCGTGCCAATGATATTCAAATCATGCAATTTATGTAAAAAGATGGTAAAATTCATCGATGTGAATATATTAATGAACAACATTATACAACAATCAATTTTGTCATCTTTTTCTGAAACTCGGACGCGTTAACCATCGTTGGCACACTTCCAGCGGGAACCACGCGTGCAGGGTGTAAAGTAACCGGAGTATAAGTACGCACAAGGAGTATTTAAAACATTTCCCTATGGACTTACCGAGTGGCAGTAACGAGGAATGCCACCCCAATATTCAAGGTGCTATACACAGGTCTTCACCCCACGCAAACTGCAGTTTATATTAATATAGATTAGAAAGAATTGAGTTTAACTGTCATAAAGTGTGTGTGAATTTTGAATAATTTGTTTGTCTTCTATGTTTGGTGTTTTGAAGTCACACTTTATTTATGTGCGTTTGGAACATCAAAGATAAATGTAAATAATTTTTAGTTTCCGTTTGTGATGACTTTGTTGCTTTTTTCTAAATTTTAGCATAACACCGCGCCAGTGTCACGTCGTTAAGTAAATACAGTGCACCGGTGTCCGGTCTACGCACAAAACGAAAACAACATTTTTACTGTATTTTAGCCGGTTCACAAATCATCCGGTTCCATATTTTTCGGTATCATATCATTCGGTTCCATATCAATCAGATGTGTCGACATTTTTTCGGTTTCATATTTTTCGGTCCCAATATTGTGCCACCCACCACATGCTTTCTACTCCCATCTCGATGGAATAGAGATGCTGAAATAAGGCGCTGGCGGTGAGAAAATGGTGTGAATTTTTATTCCCATTGGAATTTCCATTAATTTTTAAAATGGTGTGAATATTATTTCCATTGGAATTTCCATTAATTCGTCAAAATACATGCTGCAGGAAGAAATACCTAATCATACTTCAGTAAAAATTCTTGACACAGCTATGAGAAAAAAGGAAATGAATACACAATGAGCAAACATGATCAGACATCCAATTTATGACTTTAACCGCAAATTTCAGCGGAGGGTAGAGGTTATAAGGGATATGAAAACATTCACTATTTGATCCACTAACTTGAGTAAAAACGGCTTATTTGTAGACGCGGTTTCAGAGGGAAAATCGAATGAGAAAACGAGCAACACACTTCTACATCCCCCTGGAATGTCAGACCCGATAAATTTAGACCCGAATAATATGGAACCGAATCATTGAAACCCAACAAAATCAGCCATTTCAGCCCATGTGCGAAAAATCCGTTAATTTAATTGCTTCTTTATATTTAATCCTGTTTTCATTGTCTCCATGAACAGCATTTAACTGCCAAATCCGCCCAAACATCCCAGCTCCACATTTTCACACCCTTGCAGACACGTCGATGGTGTACCGGCCGCACGGCAAGCCGTCCACGGTGCTCGAGCTGGACGAGGTGGAGGAGAGCGATGCTGAGCAACCAGCGTCCAGGTGCCAATCCCAGACCTTGTAAAATTCCCTGCAAAATGTCAAATGTCATGCAAAGTGTCAAAGATAATGTAAAATGCCCTGGAAAATGGCAAATTTTTGACATTTTGCATGACATTTTACATTTCCCAGGACATTTTACAGTGTCTGGGAATGCCTCCAGCACCCAGTCGTCGCCCACCGGCAGACATCCGCTCATCGGCATCTGCGTGCACAACAGCAACGCCACGTCGAAACGGACGTCTCTGCTGCCGGCTACTCACACCAATGGGACCATGTCCAACTGTGCGTTTAAAATAATGTTTATTTGCACGCGTAAAACGTTTGCATTTGTTCCTCATTACTGTGACGCAATTTGGTTCGCTCTATTCATGAAATGAGCCATGATCCTCGTCTGAAATTACCGTATTTCCTCGAATTATCCCACTTTGTATTGCCCCCCTCGAAATACTCCCAGGTCTGTACGAGTTAAAGGAAAAATAACCCTCCCCCTGGAAATAATGATGAATGTCTTGAATGATGTACATCATGTATGCGATTCACATGATGTATTAATTGCTATCAATTGGCACCGCAGCTGCACATATAGGTACTAGTTTGTGTAGATAAATAAATACCTGCCTGTAAATGTCCAAATAAATCCTGTTTTGTCACATTACCAGTTTTCTGTATGTAAATGCATTTGCTATGATCCTTCACGAAAAAAATAAAAAACCCTTGAAAAAGCCCCCCCCCCTCAAAATTTGCTGGCGAAATAGTAAACCTTCTCCGGTATTTCGCGGAAATACGGTACTGTGTGAGCTAAGGAATAGGTAACTCTCATGTCGGGTGCATTTCAGCGCACTCGTTGCCCCAGTTGCGAACGGCTAGTTGGGCGAGCAGTGCCAATGTGAACGGGGTGCAAGCGAACTTCAGGTACGCCCGAGCGCCGCAAGGACACCGCCCTCGCCGTTTCTCCACGCAACACGCTATTGGTATGGCTTTGCTTTCACTTTGTGTAAAATAAAACACCAGATATTTTTAAAATAAAATTAAAATGAGTGTAAGAACAGATTTGACCGTCCGAAAGGTCCGCTGTCTGCCGGCTAACCTGGACCAGATTTCGTTCATCCGATACTTTTTAAGGCTGCTCAATTAATACCACATAGGAAATATTATTAACTGCCTATTTTTTGTTCTGATTTGACCTGATATTTCTGATCCGGCCTATCAATTGACACCAAATTGAATGCGGCCGGCGCATAATTTCCCACTGAAATCACATTTTCAACTCGAAAATAGTTTCGGACCGATAAAAACACCGCGCCCTAATTACGCACACCCGAACAGGACCTTTGTTGCCGTCCTGCTGCAAAGGTGGCACAAATACAGCCAGGTGCCCGTCCCAGACCCTGTAAAATCCTCTGTAAAATGTCAAATGTCATGCAAAGTGTCAAGAGTCATGTAAAATGCCCGGTAAAATGGCAAACGTACATTTTCCATTTTACCGGGCATTTTCCATGACTTTTGACACTTCGCACGACATTTGACATTTTACAGGGTCTGTGACTGCCCACAGAAGAACCAGTCTCGGCTCTGCAGTGTACAGACTGACTTCAACCCGCCCGCCGCCCGTCACACTGCTAGTGACACCGAACAAAGATGCTTCACTGGCCAGTGCGAAACAGCATCACCATGTGCTACGCGCCGGGCCCGGCTGCGAGTCGACGAGTTTTGAAAGTGATTGTGTCATTTTTGTGTGATCGCGATCTATTTATTTATTTGTTTATGAGTCGGTACATTTTTTCACATGTCGCTCTGTAATAGTGTATATTTGCACGCGTAAAATCGGCTGTGTAGAATGCTAACTAGTGAAAGGATTTTTTTTATTCTGAAAGTTTGTGTTATTTGATCGTATTGTCATGGGTAGGTATTTTTAGGATCTTTATCCATTGGATTACGTCTTTATGTTAGCTCCACAAGATCAGAATAAATAAATAAATTGGTACATACATATTGTAAATATGGAAGGTACCATAAATCCTTGTGATTTTTATCTCGTGATAATTTTTGAGAACATTGTGGCGTTTTAAAATACACCGGTGATATGCAACAAAATAAAATCATAAAAACCAGTATCCACTTCTTATGTCTGTTTCAACATAATTTAAAAAACACAAAACTCCGCCCATTCCTCCCGAGTCAGTCAACAGCGAAATGGGAGGAGATGGGTAGCAGCAAGGTTGATTACGTTTTGCTGCCAGGTTTGTCAAAAAACCCAAACATGTCGCTAAAACCACCACAAAAGTTCACATCACTTATTTAACATCTCACCGCAGCGGACGACCGTAGCGACGATGAAAACCCGTCCATGGCGGCCGCGGGGCTGGTGCCTCCTGGCGGCGGCCTGGCGCCGGCGACCAGACGTGGTCTGTGCGCCATCGCTGCCACTTTGGTGCTTGCTGTGATTATGGTGGTCGCGTTCGCTGGTTGGTTGTTGGCTTGATTTTTTGCGCGACATTTTTGAAAAAATTATGTGGATGTGTGCTTTTGTGATCTGTTTAAGTTGTTTTCCCGAGCTGAATGGGAGAAAAACGTTACGTATTCGGATTTTTTTATGTTTCGCAAGTGCCGAAATTTTCACAAGGGATAGCTTTATTTAAAAAAATCAAACATTCCAAAAAATCTCTACTCAAATTGTGGAACCAAATATTCATGTTAAAATGCGTAACCAGAAATTCTAGTGTACCGCGCGACGGGAACTATTCCTTTTACCTCCCTTAATATGTACTTCTGCATTTTTTCGGAAAAATTGTTTCGTTGCTTTTTCAGGTGCCGTTCTCCATTTCAACAGCGGCAACACTGGCGTCACCATTAATAGCGATTCAAACGAAATCTGGTGGAAAAAATCGGTCATCTATCAAGTTTATCCCAGATCATTCCAAGATACGGATGGGGATGGCATCGGGGATTTGAACGGTAAGCGTTCTATCAACGTTAACTGTTATTACCGTGAGAATTTGAATTTTATTTGTAAAATTTGCTCAGCCGTGCCGAAAAAGTTTGGTTTTAAGGAAAACCAAACTGTTGTGTGAAATCATGATATTAAATTGTTGTTTGTTGGTTGATCAGGTTTCTTGCTTGTCTGATGGGCTTCTGAGAGCATTCAGATGCGAAATAAAGATTTCTCAACGTTTTTCATCTTCATAAGATGTGAAAATTGTCATACTAGGGATGGCCGATGTTTTTTAACCATCCTTTAAAAAAATGTTAGTATTTTAAAAAACAGGCATCGAAACCGTTTTTTTAAACATAGCAAAAAATTTTTGTACTATGCAGTAGGTATTTTGCATTTTTTGGGCGCAAGCGCGCTATTTCACATACAGATTACCATTGGTGGTTGTTTTCATTGGTTTTGTGGCATTTTTAGTGTGAAAGCTTCCATTTTTTCATGCTATAGTGTAATAATAAGCTGTGATATGTGAGTGTAGTATATAATATCTAGTCAATGTGCTCCCACATACTTCTACAGCGTGAAACATCACTGTCAATGTATTAGCCTTCTCTTATAACTCCTCTTATTCAAGCACTATTTCATGCAAAACTTGACTTGATATCATGAACATTTGAGGGAATATATGTAACAAGTCGACAAAAAAGGATATTTGTAACAGAAATAACCACTTATAATGTTATCCCATGGCTCCACAGCCATTCTTTGGCTATATTTAGCATCACAAAGTACTGGCAATTGTCTGATTTACCTGTATATGTTGACCCATAACCATACTTGGGAGCTTTAAAAAACCGTTTTATGTAATAAAAAACATGTTTGCTGTTTGAACACAATAATGATTTTTTAAAGAAAAAAAACGGTCGTTAAAAAACATTTTTGGGCCATCCCTATGTCATACATGCAGGTATCTGCTCTCGCTTGGGCTATCTCAAGCAAATAGGCATCCATGCTGTGTGGTTGTCGCCCATCTACGACAGTCCGATGAAGGATTTCGGTTATGATGTCAAAAATTACATGCAGATAGACAGTGTTTTTGGAACCATGGAAGATTTTGAGAAACTGGTAAAAGAGATGCACAAGTTGGGTCAGTCGAGTTGGGTCTTTGATATTTATCTGCATTGGTGTAGTGTTGATCCTATGAGCTAGCAAAACCGACATCGACGATCATGCGAAAGTAAAAAATATCGAACAAAAAAGGTGCTTATTACGCCAAGTGGACTACTGAGAAAAAGTGCTACAAAAGTCAAAAGTGAAAAGTAACTTGTCAATTCACCTTGTCGTTGCCACTTTTTTTATTTCTTTTGCGACTTCAGGAATTGAGGGAGGCTGTTACACTATTGAGATACCAACCTTTGAAAAACAACTATTAAGTTAATGCATTAGACATGTTCAGATATGTTCACATTCGCAGACGAAAGACAAACAAATTCTATATAAAACGCGGGCGTTAATTTCTATATCAACATCGAAAATATCGATGCCAAAAAGTCATCAGAACCCCAACCCACATAAATATGTCAATGCACATAGCCAACTCTGTGCCACTCACAGGAATGTATTTGATAGTGGACTTTGTGCCCAATCACTCGTCCGACCAGCACGAATGGTTCCAACGCAGTGTGAAGCGCGAAGACCCGTACACGGACTATTACGTGTGGCACGACGGCGGTGCGTACAATGAAACTTTGGGCCGCAGAGATGTACCCAACAATTGGGTCGGTGACGACTGGGGTGTCTACAAAATTTTTTATGGGAACTAGGGTTGGAAAAAAACGTTTTTTTTTAACTCGATGTTTTTTTTAAAAAAACAACGTTTTTTTAAAAAAAAACGTTTTTTTTTAAAAGCTCCCAGATATGACCTTGTGTCAACATATATAGGTATATCAGACAGTGGCAATACTCTGTGATGTTATATATGACCATATAATGGCTGTGGAGCCATGGGATAGCATTATAAGTGGTGATTTGTGTCAAAAATATCCATTTTTTGTCGACATATTGTTCGTAGATCGCCTTATAGTCGAATGTTCGTGACTTCAGGTAAAGTTTGGCACGGAATAGTGATCAAACAAGGTTATAAAAGGAGGTTGTTACAGTTACACACTGTTGAGGTACATGGAAGCACATTACCTCAATAGTATATAGTACAGCAACATATGACGGCTTATTAACCCATGGTAGCACATAGAAATGGATACTTTGATACTAAAAATGCCACAAAACCAATGAAAACAACCACCAATGTCAATTTGTGTGTGAAATTGCGCGCTTGCGCGCAAAAAATTTTGCAAAATACCTAGTGCTTAGTACTAAAAATTTTGGTCGATGTTTTAAAAAAAAAAAACATTTCGGATGTCATGTGTGTTTTTTTAAAAAAACGTTTAAAAAAAAAACGTTTAAAAAAAAACATCGGCCAACCCTAATGGGAACTGAAAAAAGTTACAGAAATCTTGCTGGAGACAAAAAATGCACATAACTGAAAAATCTGCATGACGGTTTACCAGTTCGGTTGAAACAGAAAACAGAAAGTTGAGCTGGAAATGGAAAATGAGGCAGCAAAATAGAAAAAATTGTCGAAAACCATGGAAAACGAGGTGGAAAAAGCAGAAAAATTTGCTTGAAAATGGGTAATGAGGTGAAATCACCCCTGAAAAATTGTCGGAAAACGAGAAATGTATCGGAAACATGAAAATGTGGAAAATTATCGTACGGAAATACGGAAACGGAAAAAATTGTCATGGAAAACGGAACATGAACGGAATATTGACACCATTAGTGGTAACAGCTTTGCTCTTCGTATGTTGTTTGCGTGCGATTGTTTCAATATTTCCCAGGTCAGCATGTTTGGGAACAGCTCGTGGCAATGGCATCCCGACCGCCAGCAGTATTACTACCATCGATTTTTGATATCGCAACCAGACTTGAATTATTACAATGAGCACGTCCAACAGGAAATGCTGGCTATCCTCACGTGAGTGCCATTTGAAATCTGAAAATACTATCAATATCTGATGATTTCGTGTTAATAATGCCTATCCAGATTTTGGATGGATCGCGGTGTGGATGGCTTTAGAATCGATGCGGTACAGCACTTGGCAGAAAATCGGTCATTTCTCAATGAACCTGTGGACGAGGCGCACAAGGATGCCCCGCCAAACAGCTATGAACATCTCAAGTTAGAATTGCACGTTCTCTGTTACCTTTATATACACGACGGAACGAGGACGTAGCCGGGGGGGGCGGCCGCCCCCCCCTTCCCGGGCCGGACCAAAAAATGTGCCAGAAATGGCACTTTCAGAAGACGATTTTGTCGACAGTTTGAAAAATTTTGCGCGCAAGCGCGCATTTTCACTTCATAACATAT
The DNA here is from genome assembly GCA_964036195.1 of Sphaerolaimus hirsutus. Classification (NCBI taxonomy): domain Eukaryota; kingdom Metazoa; phylum Nematoda; class Chromadorea; order Monhysterida; family Sphaerolaimidae; genus Sphaerolaimus; species Sphaerolaimus hirsutus. Next base: position 21,032,024 of record OZ038452.1, on the reverse strand, counting down.
ATTTTCGGTTGACCGGCCTCCGCTGCCTCAAAACCAGTGAAAATGGACTCAATTCGTGTCCATGTCGCTCTATATGTCTGTAAATTACAACTGCCGTTTTGGCGCCAATGCCAATGCCAATGGCGCCATGGAGTGGCGCCTACGAATGGGCTCCGTATACAATCCGCCCCCCGCTCAAAAATCCTGGCTACGTCCCTGCGACGGAAAGATCTCTACATTTACAATGAATGCGACCATGTTTTGATAAATAAGGTTACGTGAAAAATGGTCTACCAAATTCACCCAAAGTGGGGCCAATGTTATCCGATGAGAATTCTTTAATGGTATTTTCGTTTATTCAGATGGTATCTGGTACATTTCATTGTAAGGTGTACCGCCAGTAGACTAAAGATTTCCGAAACATTTCCACTGCGCGTGCAGGCACATCTACACGTTGAACCAGCCGCGGACTTTCAAAACGGTCGCTCGCTGGGCCGATCACTTTCACGCGTATTCCAAGAAACATTCCAGATATATTTTCAGCGTCGCGGAAATGGACTGGGTCACTTCGATAAGTCTGTTCATGCGTTTTCAGAGACGTTGGCGGCACACACACACTAGTTGACACACGTGTGCCAACTGGTCCGTGTCAACTAGGGTTCAAACGGGATCCCGATCCCGATCCCGGATCCCGTGAAATTCCGGGATTTACCAGTCCCGATCCCGATCCCGAAACCCCAATCCCGATCCCGATCCCGAAATCTAAAAAATACCAATCCCGATCCCGATCCCGAAAATTTTCAAATCCCGATCCCGATCCCGAGAAACTCCCAAGTCCGGGATCCCGATCCCGGAAAAATTAGTGGAAATTATAAAAAGTGAAATAATGACGTTTTTGCATGCAAAAAAGTGGATGCAAACCCCCAGCGTCAATTTTATGCCACTTTTCTGGCATCCAACAGCGTTTTGAGACCTTTATGAACAACTGTGAATGCCAGAAAAATGGCCAAAATCTCTATCCCTAGAACCCAATCCCGATCCCGGAAAAATGCCTATCCCAATCCCGATCCCGATCCCGTGACTCCAATCCCGGCCAATCCCGATCCCGATCCCGAAATCTCAAAAAACCAATCCCGATCCCGAAACCCCAATCCCGATCCCGATCCCGAAATCTCAAAAAGTGAATCCCGATCCCGATCCCGAAAAGTCAATCCCGTTTGAACCCTAGTGTCAACTCTGATTTCTGCTTCACGTGTCGCAGAGCGATCTTACAATGCACCTGCTGTAATATTTATTTTTCAACATTGCTGCATGTGCATTTGGAGGTGCTCTGCGTCACGTGAAGCGGAAATCTGAATTGACACAGACCAGTTGACACACGTGTGTCAATTAGTCTGTGGGCCGCCAAGGTGTTTACAAAGTGGAAAACCCGATCCAAAAACTTCTAAATACCAGAGGAGGACGTGGCGTACTACTCGACGGGCGTCGACCTGCCGTTCAACTTCGACCTGATCTACGCGCTGACTGTAAACAACACAGTGGCGGACGTGCGGCACGCCGTGGCCGCCTGGATGGACGCCATGCCGCCCGGCCGCTGGCCCAACTGGGTCGTGGGCTCGCACGACGCGGCCAGAGTCGCTAGCAGATTGGGCGGGCCCAGGTGCCAATCCCAGACCCTGTGAAGTGTAAAGTAAAGTGTCGAATGTCATGTAAAATGTCAATTGTCGTGACAAATGTAACGTAAAGTGCAAATTCTCATAAAAAGTTTCGTAGTAAAATCTCTTATGTTTCGTTTTGATTGGCATTTTACATGACATTTGTCAATTTACTTTACACTTAACAGAGTCTGGGACTGTCCCCAGGTTTACTGACTTGGCCAATGCGTTGCTGTTGTTGCTGCCCGGCACGCCCACGGCTTATTATGGAGATGAGATTGGTCAGTGCTTTAGTTTTTGTGCTTTTCTATAGTTGGGAATTAGCTTGGATGGATTATGGATGTTTACCCGCATTTTGGTAATGTGATTTGCGTCGGGGACTGTATTCACTTTCTAGACTCAAAATTGAGGCGTGCTTTATAATTGTATATTGGAAAATTGACGCAACAAAGTTTCATTAATTTATTTTGCTAATGATCACATGCTGCGTCAAGTGGGCGCTTCCCCCATTGTTATGCTTGCATCTGTGTATCACACGCTTCCCAATATGTTTTCACTCTTCTCAGGCATGACAAACATATACGTCTCATTCAACGACACCCAAGACCCAGCGGGAAAAAAATGGGGCCCCAAAAAATACGCGAAATATTCGCGCGATCCAGAAAGATCGCCTATGCAATGGAGTGCAAAGTCGAATGCGGGATTTAGCGATGAAGGCGTCAAGCCGTGGCTGCCGCTAGCTGATAATTACACCACGGTCAATGTGCAAGCGCAGTTGCTGAACAAAAGTAGCCACTTGGTCAAGTTTATGGAGTTGTTGAAACTCAGAGAGAATAGCGTTTTTGAAGTCGGTTTGTGTTTATGCTGCACTTTATTATCATTGAAAAAAATCACTAAAAATGATTGTTTTTAAATTAAAATCAGATTTTTTTGAAATCATCCTAAATGGAGGTATAGAGAAAAGAATGTGTATGTGAAGTGTTAGATAGTGTATTGTAATGTCTATTGTGGTCATATTATGACTGTGGAGTTTTGGGATAGCATTATAAGCCGTGTTTTCCTTCAAAATACAAATGTTTAAAAAAAACCCAATTGAAAAAAATCAAATGCCATCTCAAAACACATTCCTCTGTACGACCTTTGCAGGTGCACGGGCACAATTATGTCGCCTATGACGAGCATTTCGGAGGCATCCCTGCCCCAGTGTTCGCTTTTGGACGTCTGGCAAACGCCACCGAGGGCACGCACATTTCCTACTTGGTCCTGTTGAATTTCGACAGGGATGTCAGCCGAACGACCACAGTTGGCTTGCTGCCAGATTCGTTTGGTGACACCGTTCGAGTGGCTTTCGTGTCCGGAGGGGTTTCGAGGTTTGGATTTCATTTCCAACGATTTTTACCCACGTTACAAGTGTTTACAGTTAGGATTTCTTCAGATGCAAAAAGGGCGACAAAATGTCGACGAAGGATGATCCATTAATTATGCGATCCGGTGATGCGATTGTCCTGCAGGTGGAAAAGGCGCCGCGCGAACACTGAGCTTTTTGGCTATTGTTTACACTTTACTCATTTCAGTGCCGATTATTTTGTGCTTTGGTGCTCCCTTTGACGCCCCGTTCATTGAGCATTTCGCGACGACGTGAAGGTGTTTACAAATTTTTCATGCCATTTTTGTATGTTGATCACATTTTGGGGTGTTTCAGATGCGGGCTGTATTATATTCTATGAGTTCTATTTTGCTCGCTTATTTTGCTTTTGGTAATTTAGTAGTCAATCTGTAAGTGTCAGAGTATTCAGCATTTCATTTCAGGTTGTGAACAATGAAAAAATCAGAAAGACGCTTTGTATGAGTCACTAAATGTATTCGGTAAATAAGCGAGACTTACCTTTTTCAGCACTAACAATTTACCCAAATGACCGAAATTAACGCTACATAAATAGATAAACAGTTCGTAGATGCCACGGGCCCATCTGCGTTGCAAATTCAATTTTATGAATATGGTAAGCCCGTGTCAGGGACGTATCCAAGATTTGGGAGCGGGGGGGCTGCTTGTTTACGGAGCCCGGCGAACTGGGAGGGGCTCAGCCCCCCCCCTAAAATTTTACCTTCGTGATGCCGAAATGGCGTCATGGCGCTGGCGCAATTCGTAGGCGCCACGCTATGGTGTCATTGGCGTTGGCGCTGGCGCCAAAAATCACATATATATGTAAATCAGGGGTCTCCTAGGGGGGGGGGGTTGGGGGGCTATCCCCGAAACGCTATCGCCCAGCTATCTACCTATCCCGGAGGCTGCTCAAACTGCTGGAACCCCCCCCCCCCCTCAAAGGCGGTTTGGAGTTATTATCCTTTGCCTTGATATTCACAGTGGGCTTCTGTCGTACAAATTTGTTTGGCCCATTTACATATTGAGCTTGACGGGTTTGGCGCTGCACACAGTAGTTTACTAATGGTAAACTGAGAACTTGGTAAACTCATATTTCAGCTTCTGAGCGCATCTGAGTTTACCGGAAGCTCAATATGTAAATGGGCCATAGAAATTTGTACGACAGAAGCCCTCTCTGAATATCAAGGCAAGGATAATAACTCAGTGGAATCCCCCCAAACCCCACCCCCCAGGAAATTTTTTCCAGCTATCTATCAAAACCCCGGAGGGCCGAAATCTAGGAGACCCCCTGATGTAAATATACTTTACATAAAGAGCGACTACCCGTCCATTTGGTGTATATAGAAGAAAATTCAGAGTACAGGTTCGATTTCATGTATAATACCCCGTGTGGTGGACAAATTTTACAGTACACCTTCAAAAGTGGTACCAAAAGAAGCATTTTCAGCAGCTTTTTCAGGTCTCTTCCGGGAGGGGGGGGGTTGCAGCCCCCCCCCCCCCGCCCCCTGGATACAGCCTTGGCTCGTGTGAAATTAAATGATCGAAAAGTACCGGATCGTCTTAACCCTTATTCCTTGAACTGATTTTTTCCTCCAAAATGTGTTGACCCCGACTCACTCAAATGAAATGTCAAAGCAAGCATTGGCAATTTGCATGCCCATGCGCCTGTGGACATGTAAGCCCGCTGAACATGTAGCCCCGGTTGACATTTAGATGGCGAGATTCGTTTATACTCTGAAACTTTTGACCAGTGAAAATTGAGTTTGCAACTTTGATTCTGAATCACATGCAAACGCACATCGCAAACTACGTCATGCTGGCGCACCGCGCCATATAAGTAGTCCTGATGCGGCCGAAAACGTAATTGATAAACATCCTCCAAGCCCGCAGCACTTCGGTGGTCGTCTGGTTGGCCGGGTCGTGCGTCGCATTGCGTCGCCGCCGCCCCGTTGTTTGTGCAGTCGTCCGCCCACCTGCGTGCGTGCGTGCGCTGGGGTTAGTGCGTGCTTGGGGTTTGGGTGGCGGCCCGCGCTAGTTGACACATGTGTGTCAGCTGGTGTCAACTCAGATTTCGGCTTCAGAAGTCCCAGAGCGATCTCCCAGTGCACTCGCCGTAACGTTATTTTGAAGACTTGCCGCGTGTGCATTTGTATATCGCTCTGAAGCTGAAATCTGAGTTGACGCAGACCAGTCGACACTTGTCAACTAGTGTGTGTGCCGCCAATGAGTAGGGTCCACTGACTACTGTTGGACGCGCTGCGGTGGCTGCCGCTGCGTTGTGTGTATCTTTTGCCTGCGTGGGGTTATTTCTTTGAAATGGGGCGACTTTGGATTTGCGCTTTCATGCCGTTTAAGGTTTAGGGTCAGGGGTGAGACTGAAATGGTTTTCCTTGAATAATCCCCGAGTCTCGATGTAAGGAGTATTTAAAAGGGACCCCTGTGGTTTGAATGGTATATCGTGTAGACTGCGCAGTATGCCATGCTAGTATAAGCTTCCGTTTGCTGGAAAAGTTGCAATTCGGTACCTGTGGTGCATGGCAATTGTGCATCAGCCTCAAATGTTCATATTGAATTTTTATTCAGGAAAAATTTATGAGTGCTGAAAATAAACTTTGGAACCAGGAACTGATGATAAAAGCTTTTCAGTAAAGAGATACTGATGCAACCATATGAAAATACAATATGCCTCTTCAAATATACCTTGCTATATCAAAAGCAGAATATCAGATATCAATCATTTTTTCATATTCAATATGAATTGATATCGAGGGTCCATACTGATATATACTGACATCGAATATCGAAAAGTCGTATCGTCCCAGCCCAACCCACCAAATACCACCCCATTATTTCCACGATATTCGCTCACCGGCAATGTCGCATATAACCAGCGCCATGACCTCCCAGCCAATAGTGGCGATGTTGTGCGTCCGCCTGAAGTGGTAGTCGGCCACCTGGTCGCACAGGTGCTCCACCGCGTCCAGGTCGTTGCCGCGCAGGTGCCGCATCGTGTCCTCGAAGAAACGGGCGATATTCGGCGCGAACTGAAGTTGTTGGCGGTTGATAAGCGTCGCGAGGCAGTGAGGTTGTCGCACCTTTTCCACCATGATGGGCGCGTTGGCGAAGGCGGCGCGCACCGTCGGCGACCGGGCGCCGCTCTCCGACAGCACGCTCTCGAAGAACTCTATCGAGCAGGGGTCGATGCACATTCTGCGACGCGCGGCCGTTTTCTATGCGCTGGTTTAGTTTATTCTCGAAAAATATCCCAGGGGACTATTTTTCGTCAAGAGTTTTTCTAGGGGTTTTTTTCCCTTAGATTTACACTATGTATCTGTCGTCGCAAGGGGAGTTATTGAGGGGGGTCCTTTCCGAGGATATACGGTATACCTTTACACAGTGATTGTTTGGGCAATTTTTACCTGTACACGAGACAAACGTCCTGCCTTTCGTTTGGGCCGAAAGTTGGCCTGGCGCGGTGTTTTGGGTCAGGCGACGGCGGCCGGTGTGAGCTGCTGGCTGATGTCTGTCTGATGTCGCAGTGACCCACGCCGATCGTGCTGCGAATGGTCCTCCGGTGCTAGGCATTCACAATATAATGAAATGCAAATCTAATCTTCCATTTATCCATTATTGCCTTCAATACAGATGAAATTTGTGCGCGTGTTTTTAGTGTGTCTACCGTATTTATTTCCTCGAAATACCCCCCGAGGGGGTGATTGTTTCAGAGTGAGAATTTCGCGGGGGGGGGGGGGGTTAAACGAGGGGGGGCTAATAAATTCATAGTGTTTTTCTGAGGGGGGTAATTCGAGACGGGTTTTTTTCGAGGAAATACGCTAGTTACCATAATATGATAAAATCATTGGTCAGTATACGAATAGTATGATAAAATCATTGGTCAGTATACGAATAATATTTACATCTCAAGATCAGCCTACAAGAGTTACAAGAAGTAGTTTTATTTCATGTGACATCCTAGTTTTTCAATGTAAAAACTGTTTGCTAGAAAGTTCATAATAATATAAATACGATATGTATTCCATTAGAGGTTTTCGCTTGGCGCCCTGGTTCTGCGACACCACTAGCACCTGGGCGCGGTCCCAGACCCTGTAAAGTGTAAAATGTCAATTCAAATAAAAAAGTATTACTGAATTTCGCATGACACTTTAGTTTACATTTGTCATGACAATTGACACTTTGCATGACATTTTACATTACATTTGACACTTTACAGGGTCTGCGATCGACACCAGCACTTACTCATTGTTTGTCACTTTGGCCTTAACCGTCAAACGGAACTTAACTCCTCACTCACTCCCGTCACTCGTGCACTCACCTCGCATTAGTATAGCTCTTGCTCAACCCAGCCATCTTAGTGAGCCTAGACGTGAACGTCCTCAACTTGGTGTTCTTAGCATGCCGCAGATCCAGGTGCTCGGTGGAAAGCGACTCTAGGCTGCGCGCGCTGAGCGGATTGTATTGGCAGCCGGATGCACCAGCGGCGGCCATTGCGTCTCGCCGCCGGACGTGCATCTCTACCTGCGACAGACGTATACTCGGCGTACATGATACTCTGCCCTCGCACTGATTTATGTCTCGTGTTGGAAGCGTGCCAATGATTATTAAATCATGCGATTTCCGTAAAAATATGAAAAAAATTTATCGATGTGAATATGTTAATGAATAACATTATAACAACAATCAATTTTGTCATCTTTTTATGAAACTCAGACGCGTTAACCATCGTTGGCACACTTCCAGCGGGAACCACGCGTGCAGGGTGTAAAGTAACCGGAGTATACCTAGGTATATGTGTACATGCGTGACGATGGCAGGGAGATTTTAGTTGGAATTAGCTTTTTTTTGTATTTGGAAAGTATTTTTATAGTTACGCTCAATTTACGGGGTTTACACTCAATTAGCATGTGACAATATACAACCTTTATTTTTCAAACATTTCTGTGATGAGAATGAAAGATCTGACTGGCTAAATAAAGCATGATTTGATCAGCCTAGAAACTATTAAACCTCAAACATACCTTTTTCCTGTCGTTACAGGCTGTCGCGGAAATTTGTTCTATGGGGCCTCGCTAACGAGGCTTCACAGAACAAATTTTCGCGATAACCTGTGATGTGACGACAAGAAAATAGTGATCCAGTATGCATTATTATGAAATTTATGACATTGATGGTTTTCCTAGGTTATGATCAAGCCATCACACATCAAACATTTCATTCTTATCCCAAAAATGCCAGAAATGAAGAACAAAGCCATGGTCGTCACACGGTAATTGAGAGTAAACACCGCCAAAATACTTTTCAAGTCTCATTTTTCATTGCGAAGTTTTGATGCAATTATCAGTGTTGCATCCTCCACTTCTAGTAAAACCTATTGACTTATTGCTTGAAACACCATGTAATCAAAAATGTACCCCCGGATATATTGCAGTGAGTGAATTTGAAATATTCTATTTTACATGGTACTTTGCAAAAAGCTCTACTATGAACAACTCTGGCGAATATTTTGCATGACTGCGCCCAGAGATACTCTCCTCCCTTAGAATCCCAGTATACGAACTGCGCACCTAGCATGGAATTTACCATAAGCCATCTGAATAATGAACCAAAATTAAAAAATGTTTTAATTATGATGCGTTGATTTCACTATAGGATGACTTAGCACAAAACTTATAACATGGCATTCACTTGATTGTGATAAAATTGTGCGCAAAGCATGTCCGCAGAGTATACTTGATTGTACTTAATAGGTTGTAATTAATTAGGATTTAATTGTTACTTAATAATTGTTTAATTAGGATGAGACGAATTCTCCACAGCGTACTGGCACATATTGTACTGAAATCTACCGTATCCCATCCGAATAATGAATGAAGAATTATTTGTATTCGTTCATTTGAACAATTCATTTCTTCCTCCATCGGCGATAATTTATCACGTGACTTTAGTCATCAAAATATGGTAGGTGACATTCTTTGCCCAGCATGCAATCCACTAAGTAAAAAAACAGTTAGTTAGGTGAGAAATAAATACCATGGTGCTCTCTGGGCGAGTACTGACTGCGCGCTGCTCTGATACCGGTGCGCTGCTCGACAGCATTATAGCCCTACACACACTAGTTCGCATGTCATCAGGTGTCAACTGGGTCGAACGGTTTCAGTCAGCTTCCGGTTAATGGGTCGCGGAACGGTGTTCAAATGCACACATTAAGGCGCTCCACACGGTGGTTGACGCTACTTTTTAGAAGTCGATTGAGTCAACTCAGAGTCAACTGTTTTAAGTATAACTATTTTTTATTTTTTACCTGTGTTGATTAAGAAATATTGAGAAGTCGATTGATGTAGAATGAAAGAAGGGGATTTTTGGATACATATTGTAAATGGCTCAGAGTCGATTGAATTTTTGACCAGTTGACTCTGAGTTGACGCTAATTTTGGCGTCAACTAGCGTGTGTGGGACCTAACCAACGTAAATTCCTTTTTTTACATTGCCAAATGTACACTTGTAAAATATACCCGTGACCCGTCAACTAAAATCGAATTGACGTGGAAACCAGTTGACACCCGATGTGCGCTGATGCGACTGCGTACGGTCGTGAGCCGTTCGCGACGTGACACCGTTATTGTCAGTGTTCACGCGTAGGTAATACAATTTCGCTTAAAAAATAATTGTTTGGTGAACGGTGAACTGATCTTGAAAATTACTTCCGATTTACAATCAGATATATATACCTAGTATTTAGGTCCTTCTGAACTGAAGATTTAAAATATATATTTATACACACACTGTGAATACTGTTGTCATTCTCAGTACTGGATTAGGCAAAGCTTTGTGAAAAAGATGTTTTATTTCTAAGCTACCCCATGTCCATGAAGGACTAACGGAGGAATGAGGATACCAAGTAGTGATCAAGGATAGTTGTTTAAACATGGTTTGTGTCATACAAATTTGCAGCTCACTAGCCATCCACAGAGGAAACAGTAATTGTGACACTATGCTTGAAATAAACTAGCATTGCAAAATTCTCAGGAGATCTATTATTTTTAAATACCTATAAGAAAATATAAAAAATCTTACATTTTTAAATATTTTCTTCTGGGTTTTTTCGGAGAGATTAAATTATATTTATTTTATCAGATTAAGGTATAAAAATCTCTTATTTATATATATTTGTATTTTCTCTGCGTTTTTTTAGAGATTCTGTATTTTATGTTTTAGAGATTTTGAAATTATGTTTAATCATGCTTTCTGAAAAACACTTATTTTGGAATGCTAAATACGACACGGCATGAAAATTGGCAATCACTTACAAAATTAGGTACATGTGATAATCTGTGAATGAATAGGTATTTATTTTTCAATATCTAGTATTAAATCGGAGCGTTGAAGACGAGGGGCATTGGTGGCTTATCATAATGGGAAATTTCCCAGTAAATAGTTAAGCGTCACAAATTACGAATTATTGGTACAAATTATGCACCCTGCTAATTGTATCAAGTGGAATGTTATGGCTTATGCAAGCTCGTCCATTGCAAAACCAGTTGTGAAAAGCAAAAAGCACTGAAAAAATTGTTATGGTTCGTGGTAAGTAGAGCTCAAAGCTATTTACCAAATGGAACATTTTTACACTTTTTGTGGAAAAAAACTGCACATAAACGTCACAAGTACATGTGTAATACATACCATAACAGAAATTTGAAGAAACGAATTATCGTATCGACAGGCGCGCGCACTGCCCACCCAGAGCTCACCGGGCTAGCGTTCGCGTTGATCGCGTCCCAGCTGTTGTTCGAGCTGTTCCGCCCGTTGGTGATGTTCGCCGTGTTGCACGTGTCGCGCTGCGTCTTGAACCAGGGGTGCCTGCCGCTCGGCGTGCCCAGGTGCTCCATCGTGTGCGCGCGCGCCCGCATGTCGTCTGTTGGGCGACCTTTCATGACTGAATTGACTGAGTGGACAAGCGACAGTGTATACACGCACCTGATGGGTTGGGCGACGGGCTGCAGGGGCCTGCCGACGGCGATCTTCGCTGCAATTTGTGGGTCACCCGTTTAGGCTTGTTAAATAGCTTCGTTTGTGCGCGTAAAAATACAGTTTCCGCCGTTGCTAGCTATGAACATCAAGTCGGAGCAAGTGTACCTAGTTCTGATGTAAATACCCCATGCACGAGTTCGGAAACTGGTGCTTGAATATGATTTGTGTATCCGGGCAAAGCACTTTCTATAAAATTGATGTTGCGCTGCAGGAAATGAATAAGGTACCGAATAAGTTCATAGTTGTTAAAACGTATTTACTTGTACTCGGTAAATACGTATACTCGAATGCAGAGTAGATCATTTACGTTTTCTTCAAAAAAAAGTTTCTGTACTAAAATACTCCCTTTTACGTATATATATTGAAAGTACTCGTGTACAGAAAACGTATTTATGATAATTATGTAAATAGGGTTTTTTCAAAGTATGGAAGGGAGAAAGGGTGAAAAATGCTAAAAAAGAGAAAAATAGGCAAAAAATGGAAAAGGTGAATTGAAGAGTTTCGTTCCATAAGTGCGTAAGCGCCAAAATCACAAAAATAGAGTTAAGCGTGGATTCGACATCCACATATATGTTTGTACATTTTAGAAAAAAATTTAGTGTCATAATTAGTTAGATTTTCAGAAAAGGCATGATTTTCACATCGAAAGTGCATTTATCCATCTCGGGCCACCGGGATTACCACTTCGAAAATGCATATCTCCAAAAAAAAAGTTTCGTTCCAAAAGTGCGTCGGTGCTCCTGAAGAGCCGGTCAGAACTCCCATACAAAATGGGAGTTTCATTGCAAAAGTGCGTCCGTGCATATCCAAACATGTCCAGAGCTATAATTTGGATACGTATGTACGTATAAGTCCAAAAATTGAGGTCTGGGTACTTTTCGAGACGGGCTATTCAATGGTGCAGTTGTTTTTTTCTAGGTCGCACCATAAATAAGTCGTTTTAGTTTTAATCGCAGATTGTCCATTTTGTTCCTGAAAAAAATGGCCCGACAAATCTGGACATAACTCCACATAGACTGTACGGCCAAAAAAATCATTTATACAAAAATGTAGGCAATAGTCTCAGGTATCTGAAAAGTGCGGGGCAAGCTCTGTCGCTCAAACATGGCGCTGTCGGGCCACCGCTAAACTTTAAAATGCGAATTTGAAAAATTTAAATTGGTGGAGATATGCGCTTATGGGACGAAACTCTTCAATTTGAAACAGGAAAAAGCAACAATAAAAACAAATACTTTACATTTATGGGGGCGGTGGTAAAAATAAACACTTTACATTTACCTATATATACTTTTAAAAAAGTCCACTACTTTCAACAACGCTGAACAGATCACGTGCTTTCCGACTCACAGACGCCGACACTGCGTCCCTGGGCGCCAGCTGCAGGTACCTGCGGCGTTGGTGCGTGTCGGCGCGCGCGCTCGCCGCCGGTTTGTTGCCCATGTCCTCCGGCAGCGGCAGCGACACGTGGCCCGACTCTAATGGGGGTGGGGTCATGTTGCGCTTGCGGTTAACGGCCGTTGCAGTTAAGCGCTCCGTCGCGGCATATTACCGTTAACGTTGCGATTCTGTACAGAAACCTGTGGTACGGTCATCTATCTACTGTTGTGTTTACAGAAACGTAAATACAGAATTTACATAAATTTACATGACATTATATCATAAATACAAGTGTCGGGAGAAAAGTACCCTGCTGATACCGGTATTTTCTACACTGCTTTGAAGTGGTGCGTATGCTATGCTGTTACGCGGTATACAGGTATTTCCATCAAAAATAAATGTCTTGAAGCTTATTTGCTTACTCAAATGAAGGACCTACGAAATATTTTTTATAGCAGATCCTTATATGTTGTCACTGCCAGGCTGACTCTGGTTTCAATTCAGCAGCATCACGAGCTCAAAAAACTCCGTAAAAATTTCGTCTGGCTCCTCAATTGTATCCTTATTCCTTGGCCACCTGCCAAAATATCAACTGACCCTTCATTCCCTTGGCAATCTACAGACAGGACGAAAACAGCATCAAAAATACGCGCTCGGCCGCCCTTACATTTCACCTAATAGTCTGTACATTCAAGCCGTACACCATGACAACAGTGTCGCTCGAGTGTCGACAAGTGCCAACTGAATGAGTGAGTACCTAATAACAATGTTTACGGTGTTTTTGCGTTTAATGTGACCAACGATGGGTAAGTTCTCCAAAAAAAAAACACTTTCTGTGTTTTGAGTTTTTCAAAAATGAATACCTGTGTTTTGAGTTTTTTCTCGAAAAAAACTTGAGTAACTCTGTTTTTATTTCTGTGTTTTTTGTAAAAACTCGAGTTTTTTGAGTTTTTTTTCTAAAAAACTTGAGTTTTTTTTCCAAAATGTTTCAGTTTTCCCCCCAAAAAATCTGATTTACAGCATTTCGATCTGGAAACAGTGGTTTTCTTATAAAATATTGGTTTTGCACATGTTTTAACCCCACATAACATTTGTGTATTCATTCAAGTGTCAAAAAAGTCCATAAAAATGCCCACAATGAGGACATCAACATCACAACACCAGCAACAAAATGCTCAGAAACTACAATTTACACAGTACTCCAAAATCCTTCAATCGATGTGCACTGTATGGAAGACTACAGAATTGATTTGAACTACAACTACCAAATTACCTCAAGATACCCCCATGGGGGTTTATTATTTTGTCAGAAAGTTTTGTAAGGATCATAGAAAATAGTAGGCATTTACGTACCCAAAACAGGTTATAAATGTGTACAAATGTCAAACAGGATATATTTGAAATAAACATGTAGATAGCTACACAACACAACCTAGTACAGTGTGTGTAGCTGCGATGCAAATTAGCGGTAATAAATACATCATGTACATTGGATACATGATGTACATCATCCCAGAGGGAGGCTTATTTTTTCACCAGTCCATTGAGGGGGGTTAATTTGAGGTAATAATGTATACTTAAATGTTGAAACTTAAATTGTCAAATCCACCATGAGATGTGCAAGCCATCTTTAATTTCTTTTTTGTACCATTATAAAATATGAATAAATTATGTACATATTTACATACTATACATGCATATCTTATATTGTTTAGTTTAACTGAATTAATGTGCATTCAACCGCTTCGCTGAAAAAAACACAAAAACTCAAAAAACTTTTCTGTGTTTCCATGTTTCTGTGTTTCTGTGTTCTCAAAAAAAAAACTCATTTGAGTTTTGAGTTTTTCTAAATTTATGAGTTTCCGTGTTTCTGTGTAAAACAAAAACACAGAAACTCAATGAGTTTATGTGTTCAATTTCTGTGTTTTTTCCATCGTTGAATGTGACATGCAAATTCCTAAACATCAATGCGCATGTGACTTATCTAGCGATGGAATGGCGCCGCGGTTTGGAATGAATTGTTACAAAATGGCCTGAAGATGCAGTGCAGTGTTAGCTGATGCTTTGGATTTGTATTTGAATGTTAGTTGTCATGTGTAGTGATGGAAAAAGCGCCAGGACGTTGGCGCCAAGCGCTTTTTCGAACTCCAGCGTCAGGCGCTTTTTCGAACTCCAGCGTCAAGCGCCAATGGCGCCGTAGCAAAATGGCGCCAAGCGCCATGGCGCTTTTCCATCACTAGTCATGACCCATGAGCTGGTCTTTTGAATGTCACCGGCTGTTAGATAATCTCATTACGATGAAATTCAGCATTACTGGTTAGTTAATCAGCATTAATCAACGAGGCACTTTTTTCTTCTCCAGATAGTTCAACTGAAGCTATTGTATGATCATTTTCCAGAGAACATTCCTTTGCCCTAGCTGATGTAAACATTGCGCATTTCTGACAAAAGTACAACCTCAGAAACAATTCGCCATTGGTTTATTTGAAGATTCATTCCATGGCTTTATTTGTGGCCGTTTCACAATCATCGTGGTATTGAAATTGGTCCACAGGGTACAAATAGTGTTCTACAGTTGGCGTTCAGTTTTGATGGCGCCATTTGTGTAGATGACACATGGCGCCATTTTTATGGCACTTTCCCATCAGTAGATTAGGGATGGCTAGCGTTTTTAAACTTTTTTTTCGCTAGCATCGAAACTGTTTTTAAACGGCATCTGACATTTTCGGTACTTATTCACCAGGTATTTTGCAATTTTTAAGTTTTTAATTTTGCACAATTGCATTATTGGTTTTGTCGTGCTTTCACATAGGTATACGCGGCGGACAGCACACCTAGTATGAAAACCTGCCATAATTTTATGAATAAAATCTTGTGATAAATTTCGTAATTAATTATTCCATAGTAAAAACAAAATATTTTGATGAAAAAACGGTAAAATTTTTGGTTCATTTTTCAGATAGGTTATGGTAGTTTTTCATACTAAGTGTGATGGCTGCCGAGTATACCTATCCATATTTTTGTGACAAACCTTCCATTTCTGCATGCTACCACGTAATAATAATTTGTGACATTTTAGTGTAGTATATATTATTCAGTCAATGTCCTTCCACATGTAGTTATGAGAGCATGACCCTCTCAATTTATTAATTTTCTATTATACCTAACCTCAATTATCAACTATTCCATGCCCAAAATTACTTACCTAGTCACAACTTATTAGTCCCAAACTCACGAATCATTGACAAAAGTTGATGCACGTGACGAGTTCACAACAACGGATTTTTTGTTGCAAAAAATCACGACTTACAGTGCTCACCCCATTGCTCCACGGTAGTAATGTAAAAGCGCCATGGCGCTGGCGCCAAAAGCAAAAAACGCGATGACGATTTTGGCACTTGGCGTTATTTTTAACTGCGCCAGGAACAAAAAGGCGCCGTTTTGTACTGGCACCATTGGCGCTTATGGAGCGATTACAGCTCGGACGTAAAATTCTAGTGTAAAATTCCATTGCAAAATTGATTACATGAAAGTTGATGATGATACAGGTCTGCAATGTTTCATGGACAATATGTTTATCAACACCTTCATTGTGACCAAGGGTCATCGTCCACGGTCACTTCTATTTGATTCTGAAAATTCAAAAATTTCGATTTTACGCTGCAATTTTACGCCAGCTGAAGAAAAATCAATTCTACGCTATGTCATTGCATGCAATCACCTGGCGTAGCTGATTTATCGATTGATATTTCTTCAGCTGGCGTAAAATTGCAGCGTAAAATCGAAATTTTTAGAATCAAATAGAAGTGACCGTGGACGATGACGCTTGGTCACAATGAAGGTATTGATTAACATATTGTCCATGAAAAATTGCAGACCTGAATCACCGTCCACTTTCATGTAATCAATTTTGCGATGGAATTTTACATGTGTAATTTTAAGTCCGAGCTGTAATCGCAGCATTAGCGCTGCGGTGCTGGTCGGAAAAGCGCCATGGCGCTTTGGCGCTTGGTGCCAAAGTTCTCACACCACTACTCCACAGC
Source organism: Sphaerolaimus hirsutus (assembly GCA_964036195.1). NCBI lineage: Eukaryota > Metazoa > Nematoda > Chromadorea > Monhysterida > Sphaerolaimidae > Sphaerolaimus > Sphaerolaimus hirsutus. The sequence goes on along the minus strand of OZ038452.1, from coordinate 21,015,540 downwards.
CATACGTATAACGATGGCAAACCCCCCAGAAAAAGTATTTGAATTTTTAAGTGTTTTTTTCTGAAATGAATTTTCAAATTTTTCGTCAAAATAATTTTCGAATTTTGAATTTAATGTTCGAATTTTCGGATCTTTTTGGGCAATTTTCGGATTTTTTTGGAAAACTATTGAATTTGATACCTTAAATGCTGTATTTGGATAGTTTTTATAGTTTGGATCACCTTTTAACGTTATTTTCACAGTAATTTACCTTAGTTTAGCTAAATTTAGCACAGTTTGCCATTTTCCAGAGCATTTTCCATGACATTGACACTTTGCATGACATTTGACATATTACACGGCAGTTCATATGGTCCGGAAGTGGCACCTGTTGGATTGTCAGACAGTGCCCTGTTCAACAACTTGCAACAAGAACCCACGATCGATTTTTTTGATGAAACAGATCAATGGGCTACTATTGAACTATTGAACCCCTGCACACTAGTTTACCATTATGACCTGTTGATCATTTTGGTAAACTGTTTCACAAAACAGTATGAAACACTGTACAACTCTGTTCAGTGTTTCATACTGTTTTGTCAAAACAGTTTACCAAAATGGTTGACATGTCATAATGGTAAACTAGTGGGTGGGGGTTCAATAGTTCAAAAGTAGCAGGGTAGTAGAGCATCGTATTTTTTGTTTGTTTTTTAAATCGGAGTCGTTGAAAAACGTTTTTTCCTATCCCCACACGTAAACTAATATCAATTGATGTATTCAATGTTAATCAACTGTTATATTAAATTATATTTTTATTAAAGCCGTATCGTCGACGTACTACCTAGGTATATTAAATATAAAACAGTCCCTATCTGAGTGTATGTTAAATATGTACATCGCACGTATATTACCTCATATAACCATCCCTTCAAATGGGTCTGTGCCATCCCACATCTAAACCCATCCCACATCCTGGCCCAGAAATTGGATGCCTGTCATATTTGATGCGCATTCCTTGCATTTTTGGTGGATAATGGATGCAAAAGAATGTTGGTGATGAAAAAGTGCTACATTAAGAGCCACTTTCGATGACTCGGTGATTTCGCAGATCAAAGTTGTACTCAATAATACTGACTGCACTCAATAGTTGTCAACTGTCATGTTTTAACACATGTGGTGTCAAATTGCCTTCAAACACTCTAACATGTTATATTAGATTGATTACCTTGTGTCATCATGACTTTTTTTGAAATTCCCTAAATTAAATACAGCCTATTTGAGAGACAAAGTAGATTTAGATGTGGGATGGGTTTGAGGGAGGATGGGAGGATGAGCCTACGTCCTTCAAAAAAATCCCTAGCGCCAGCCAAGTGAGGAAAAACATCCCCCCTCAACTCACTGCGATCAACGTTTGGCAGCATACGCATCACGTAAAGAAAGCACAAACGGTAAATGCAAATTCCACTATTGCGTCATGGAATGCAACTTACTTGCAGCGCAAGGAATATCCATTAAATCATGTAAATACTCACAGCTACAGTGTATAAATTTTGCGTACATAAATGTTAGCGAAGATTGGCAGCAGATGATGGTGAATATTGTGAAGTAAAGAAAGAATTCCCCATCGAGTAGCACACCAATCAGAAAAGTCGGACAAAATGTGCTGAAAAATGCGGCGTTTAAGCCAGAATAACAGCTCAGCGGCGTTTGACGTGAAATGATGACGTCGTAAAATTGATTACATCAAAATAGACAAAGGTACAGCATTGAAATTTCAGAATTAGATAGTTCTAGTAATTGTGTGTAATGTCCCAAAAAAATTTTATCAAATAATAATTATTTAAGTAGTTATTTATTTAACGTCAAAATTATTTGGTGACGTAAAATGTTTGACGTGAAATGTTGATGTAGAATGTGTAAATTTTGACGTAAAATTAATAACTTATTAAATAATAATTATTTTCTTAATTTTCTTAGGACATTACACACAATTACTAGAACTATCAAATTCTGAAATTTCAACGCTGTACCTGTCTATTTTGATGTAATCAATTTTACGACGTCATCATTTCACGTTATTCCGCTGAGCTGTAATTCCGGCTTAACAGGGCATCTTACGCGTATTTATACAGAAACAAACATTCAGGGAATGCGTTAATGAATATGTACCTAAATGCCTATTTACACCACCGCAAATGAAATATAGTCGTCTACCGGATGAAGGACATTATAGATTGATCCAAAAAAACAGGGGCAAAGTTTGAAATCTAACAATAAAACTCCAAAGCCATTTGACACGAGACTACTTGACCTATATGATAAGTAGCTACACAAATCCCCAAGCATACCATCCAAAGACGCGTGTCCTTCAATCCGCCACTCACGCTGACGCACAGTGCCCGCGTGACTGCGACCAGACTGCATTCGCGTATATTGACATCGCCCACGTGATGTCATTTGGAGATTGGATTGCTATCGTCTCGAAGTGGCACCGTGAACGTAAAGGCACGGAAAAACAGTTGGTTGATTACTGGCTTAATAGAAAAACCGCAGGGCAGCAGACTTATATAAGGAGCTCGCGAGCACAGATGTTAAAATGTATTTATATTGAGGTACTCAGGAATACATAAATAAATTTTCAAAAGTACAGAATATGTATTTCAGAAATTTCAATGTGGGACATAAAATGTGACTAAGATACACATTTATAGAAGTGGTTGGATTGAATATTTAAGATATGTGGGGGAAGTGCTTTTAAAAATATAGCTGCAGAAAATAAATAATAATAATTACAAGAAAAAAACTGCAGAGATGATAGAAGTGGGAATAGGTATAGAGAGTGGTGATGAAATGGCTGAAATGGTCCAGTCCCCAGCAGACTGGCTGGAGCATGGGGCATTGTAAAAATTGGGCAATGGTTTAGTGTGGCAAGAATTTTCCAGTGCAAAGATTACTTTTACATGTAAAAAGGTAGTAGTTCTTACATTTTTCAAGAAAAAGTACCAACTTTTACATATTGTAGGAAGAAAGTACTCGCTTTTACATTTTCTGGGGAGAAGTACTAACTTTTACATTTTCCTGAGAAAAAAAGTATTTTACTCACATGTACTCATGAGTACGGGTAAAAAAAGTATCTTACATTCCATGTCCTCAGGGGTAAGTAAAAAGCATTTTACATGCAAATACATAACTTTGGAAAAATTTCAGGAATTTTAACAACTCTGCTCGCAAATAAGGCCAAGTGCAAGCAGAAACAACAATCTAAGTCTACTTATGTGGGTTCTGAGCGTGTATACACGAATGCAACCGGAACCGGGACGCCCGCTGTAGTGGCTGCTTGTTGGGTTCTTGTCTGAGTGGAATCAAGTCAGTGATTAGCGGTATCACTGCCGATCGGATTTAAGTACAGTGTGGGTCACAGTGACACACCAGTAAACGACTCGCGCTTCAAGATCCTGTCGCGGTCGCTCTTCGCCCAGGGCATGCCGCGGCGACTCGATGGTAGTCTGACCAGGGGGCACTCCCAGACCCTGTAAAATGCCCTGTAAAATGTCAAATGTCACGCAAACTTATGCCATTTTCCACGGCATTTTACATTTTATTTTGACACTTTACATGACACTTGACACTTTCCAGGTCATTTCACATGGTCTGCGAGTAAGCGGCACCAAAAGCCTGTCTACGTCGTACCGGTGCAGGCTGCCCCCATCGCTGGACTGCTCCCGCCGCCAGCCGCAGCGCAACTCTCTGTCCGTCGAGCCGCGCGCAGAGTGCCCGCTCCACTGGTCGTACGATGCCGGCCGTGAGATTCGCTACAGCACCGCTTGTGGTTGTTGCATTCACGTTAATTGCGTGTTTACTCGACCCGATGCTGATGCTTAAGTGGTTTGGTAAAAATAGTGCGTTCAAGGCCCATTTCTGGCGAGGTGATGTATATTTAGGTATACTCAGCGGTAGTGATGGAAAAGCGCCATGGCGCTGGCGCCTGGCGCTAGCGCCAAAGCAAAAAGCGCCATGGCGCTTTTGGCGCTTGGCGCCATTTTGCTGTGGCGCCATTGGCGCTTGGCGCCGCTAGTCTCAAAAGCGTCATGGCGCTTTTGGCGCTTGGCGCTAGAACGCTGTGGCGCTATTGGCGCTTGGCGCTAGCATTTGAAAAAGCGCCAAAAAAGCGCCACCACCAGACAGTGGAAAATGCGCACGGTACACATCAGGTATGTCACGCATGTGGTGTCACTTCTATGTTTCTATGTGCTGTCTTCTATCTTAAAGTCTTATTTACCTAAGCACTATTACATGCCAAACCTCTCTTGCAGTCACAGATATTTGACAAGAAACGATAGAGGTATTTACGTAACGAGTCAAAACAAAAACTGATATTCCTGACAGAAATCTCCATAGCACCTACCTACCTATCTCCTTTTATAATGCTATACCATGGTTCTACAGCCATAACCAACAACTTGTACTGCCACTTGACTGACATACCTGCATACCGTATTTCCTCAAAATACTCCCCCTCAAAATGACCACTATGAATTTATTAGCCCCCCCCTCGTTTCACCCCGCTCATAATCTCACTCTGAAACAATCATGGAGGTATGGAGGCTCACAACCATTTTTTAAACACAGCTTTTTTATAAAAAAGTCATAGAAAAACGTTTTTCCTCCCTATAAGACTTTTTTGGTAGCAATTCGGATCTTGCTCCCGTATTTTTTCTAATAGAAGGGCAGGTCTCCAATAGAACGGCGTCTCCAATAAAAGGGTAGGTAAAAAGTTGACAAAATAGAAGGGCGCCCTTCTATTAGAAGAAATACGGTAGTATGTTTTGGAGAGTGATATTGATAGCTCACACAAAGCAATTGTAAGGAAACATTTCCGGTCCTATGAACTGCGTGTGCATCATAAGGAAGCGAAATCGCTTTGGCGCTGGCGCCATTGGCGCTTGGCGCCATTGCCTCCTGGCGCCATTGGCGCTCGGCGCCGTGGTCCAGAAAAGCGCCATGGCGCTTTTGGCGCTTGGCGCTAAAACGCTCTGGCGCTATTGGCGCTTGGCGCCCAGGTCCTGAAAAGCGCCATGGCGCTTTTGGCGCTTGGCGCTAAAAGCCTGGCGCTTTTTCCATCACTACTCAGCGGACATGATACTCTGCCCTCGCACTTATTTACGTCTCACGTTGGAATTGTGCCAATGATGAAAAAAGCATACGATTTTTGAATAAAAGGTGAAAAATCATTGTTGTGAATGAGTTAACGTTTAGCATTATAACAACGATTACTTTTTTAAAACTTTTTATGAAAATCGCATGCGTAAAAAATCGTTGGCACGCTTCCAGCGGGAACCATGCGTGCAGGGTGTAAAGTAACTGGAATATAATGGTTTCTGTTCGTGTTCCCGTTTCGCGTGACATTCTTGATTACCACACAGACGCGTTTAAATTCATTAATATGTATGAGTTACAGCAATTAAAATGGCGCAACGAACGCCAGTTGACGACCGATACTTTCAAAGCTGATAAATGTGATATATTTACCTGAGTAAATGCATTAAGTTTCACACGATTCATTATGGTAAACTGAAATGAGGTCAAAACAAATTTATTAGTTTAGGAAATTTCGTTTGTCAACTAGTGTGCGCGGGGCGAATTAAATTGCAGTTAAGGCTTAAATATGTTAATATCGACCTACATAGGTATGTTAATATCTGAATATCTTATTACGCATTCTTATTCTTGAAGCGACTGTATGAACCGGATTAACTTCAGACACAAACAAGTCCCAAGAAAAAAAGCACATCTCCATGAGTGGCTACTGCGTTCTGCGTCGCACTGTACCGAGATTAACGAACTAAAAACACTACTTGCGAACTTAAAAGGAGTTCGCATTCGCGTAAATAAGAGCAACTATTTCGGCACAAGCTGTGCTGCAGCGACACCTCGCCGCTGCGCGCCAAGCGAGTCGTCTTTGCGCCGCCTCCATGTGGCCTTGGCCGCCTTTCGATGGGTGCGTGCCGCCGATTTTAGACATCTTTTAGTGACCAAAAAGCCTTAGACTCACCGCGATCGTCGCTTTGAACGTCTGATTGCGTCTTTGTCGCTGCCGCATTTTCCTCGTTTGCGTCGGGCGCATGAAAGCAGTGCTGCATGTTATTATGGGAAGGCTGTATATTATATTGTTGCGCTGTGCGCTGTCTGTCTGTGCGCAAAGAATATCAACTTGTATCCGGGAAAAGGGGGCAAAAACTGACCGAGGTTGCGCTGCGGGACACGGAATGTTTCCTGCAGCTGCGCATGAGGATGTGCCAGTCTTCCAGGCTCACTTGGTCATCCATTATGAGAAGTAGCTTATTAATTTGGAAATCACAAATATTTATACCATCCACCAAACTTCGCCTGTACACAAAAAGTCCCCTGTACACAGCAGTAACAAGCAGAGTTGTTATAAGTACTGAACTTTTTCCAAAGTAAACGTAAGTGTAAAGTATTTTTACTTTATTCACAGCTGAGTACAGAAAACGTAAAGTATAAAGCTTGCACTTTTTCACTGCGTAAAACGTGATTAAAATACTTTTTCTCCAGACAAACGTAAAAGTTGGTATTTTATTCCTCAAACAATACATGAAAGTTGGAATTTTTTACGCAGAAAACGTAAAAGTGGGTCCACACAGAAAATGTACAACAGAGTATTTTATCTCACAGAAAACGTAACAATCAGTATTTTTATAAGTTTTACTCTGGAAAACATCAAATATGTGTGGCTTTTCCTCCTGATAATTATTTCTTGGGAAAATATCCAATGTTTGTCACTTTCTATTTTCCCTTAAAATACGTTTTCAGTACTCGCGTACTTTCAAAAACTACGCGAGTAAGTGAGTATTGGTATTTTTCTCCGGAGGAAACGTAATTATATTTATGCAGTACTCAAGTACCTATACGTATTTATCGCGTAAACGTAAATACGTTTTAGGAACTATATTAACAAGACGTGCTAAATGCTATCAATTTTCCAACAACATAAATGTTACATTTTTCATTATCCATTTGAACATGGAGTGCAAAGTGATGTGATGTCAATGTAACGGAGGGAATGGCTGTCACTTAAGAGCTTGTGATCTGTGCCTGTTGTGACCAGTGTTGGCAAAATCTCAGAAAAAAATAAAAATAATATAAAAATAAAATGGAATATTTAAGAATAAAATAAAATAAAATAAAATCGAAAATTTAAGAATAAACATAAAAATTGTATAAAAATTCGAATTTTTGTAAAATTTTTGAAAAATTGTTTAAAAATTCAGATTTTTGCAAAATTGTATAAAAATTCATATTTTTTGTAAAATTTTATCTCATTGCTGGAGTTTCTACCCGTTTATTCATGGATCTGAGGGCAGTCCCAAGCATTGTAAAGTGTCAAGTGTCATGTAAAATGTCATGCAAAGTGTCAATTGTGATGACAAATGTAAAGTAAAGTGTAAATTGTCATGACATGTAAAAATTAAAGTATCAATTGTAAAGCAAATTGTGTCCAAATCTTATGTTTTATTTCTAAATCTTATGTTTTGTATCCAAATTATGTTGTTGTTGAATCCAAATTTTATGTGAACATTTTGATACAAAAACATAAGATTTGGATACAAAACATACTATGGATACAAAAACACAAGATTTGGAACACAATTTACACTTTGCAAGACATTTGTCATGACAATTACCACTTTGCATGATATTTTACAAATGTGTGCAGCACACTCCAGTAGTCCTTCTACTGAAAATGCAAACCATTCTTATCAATAATTGTAACTTTACACTTGCAGCTAGCTAACAATATATACTGCATGCAACTTTTGAAAAGTAAGGGAAAAATTTGTCACAGGTTTTTCATGTATAGGTCTAATTATAACATTTTTCTGGCCTTGCATGCATGATTCTGATTTTTTGTAAAATTTTTGTAATTTTTTTGTAAAATGTGTCATTCTATTTTATTAATGACTTTTGGGAATAAAATAATATAAAATAGAATGAAACAAGAATAAAATTAAAATAAAATAAAAATTTTATACAATTTTTATACAATTTTACTAAAATGAATTTTTATAAAACCAACCCTGGTTGTGACCACCCAAGGTCGTATTTACTTTTGCGACAGGCAGTAAACTCAGTGACTAAGTGCTTCCTGACAGGCGCCGTAATTGCATGCACTGCTGCCTACGCAGAAAGCATATTCATTTGACTTTCGCTTTGGTATTCAGCGGACGGACTGATTTTGCATGCTTTTGATGCATGATTTTGCATGGAAATATTGAAGTTCCTCAGACAGTGAACCTGCCACTGGAGGGTATATATTTACCTAGTTAGGTAAATGTGACAGTGGAATAGAAACGATATACATACATAAGTATTTGAGGAAGCACGGATATAAGCTGCCATGGTTGATGGAAAGCGGATTACATTCCGCTCAGTTTACGTCGCAGATGTGCCGCAGACGTTGGGTAGGTCGCACAGTTGTTAAAATGTACGTATACTCGGCGTACATGATACTCTGCCCTCGCACTGATTTATGTCTCGTGTTGGAAGCGTGCCAATGATCATTTAATCATGCGATTTCCGCAAAAAGATGAAAAAAATTCATCGATGTGTAAATGTTAATGAATAACACTATAACAACAATCAATTTTGCATCTTTTTATGCAACTCGCACGCGTTCACCATCGTTGGCACACTTCCAGCTGGAACCACGTGTGCAAGGTGTAGAGTAAGCCGAGTATACATTTAGTCGAAAAATACGCGTACGCCAGTGCGCGGTAAATACATTTACATATACTATGAAAAAAGTAATATACTCACTTTTACGCGTACATTTAAAAAGAACACGTGTACAGAGAAAATGTATTTTTGTTGCTAAAACCACAACCTTCTGTTGCTAAAATAAGAAAATTTTGAAGAAAGCATATCATTTTTCTAAAAACTACTAAATGCATTTTCCAGGGGAAAAGTACTCGCTTTTACATATTCCTGTGGAAAAAAAGTATTTTACTCACATTTACGCATGAGTACGAGTAAAAAAGTATTTTACATTTTCTATACTTTGTGGTGAGTAAAAAATAAATACTTACATTTACATACTTTTTTCAAAAGTTCAGTAATTCTAACAACTCTGGTAGACCGCACGGTTCCTGTGCATGCAACGTCTCAAGACACCAGGGGCCAGATTTAATACTCCCTACAAATTTGTAGGGTAGGGCGTACGTTTTTTTAAGTTCAGCCGCATCGACGCACATGCACCGAGAGCAAGGCGGTTCGTAAAATATACGAAACCATCCCTTAAGGTTGCCGATATTGCAATATGACGTATATCACTTCGATTTTGGCCCGGAAATCACGATTTCGTCATTTCTTGGCCGTCTGCCAATTCGTTTTTTATTTTATTTTGTCGGGCGGGTTACTCGCATAAGTCGCGCTTTTGTACGCTCGTGCATGCATTTCTTTCTTGTCGCTGCCCTCATGGTTTCGGTTGCAGACAGTGAACACTAAAAAAGTGACCAATTGACTATACAAAAGCGCGACCTATGCGAGTAACCCGCCCGACAAAATAAAATAAAAAACGAATTGGCAGACGGCCAAGAAATGACGAAATCTTCCGGGCCAAAATCGAAGTGATATACGTCATATTGCAATATCGGCAACCTTAAGGGATGGTTTCGTATATTTTATGAACCGCCTTGTTCTCGGTGCATGTGCGTCAATGCGGCTAAACTTTAAAAAATATGTCGGGCGTACGCCCTACCCTACAAATCTGTAGGGAGTATTAAATCTGCCCCCAGGTTATTTGAATAAATTCTTTGGGCTTAAAAAATAACCCTCCTCACGTATACAAGAAACGCACATAAGCCTCATAAGATCGGTGGATATCGGTAAAAACGTTGATTAATTGCAGTATAAACCTCCATTCATTACTGTATGATATACTAGAGTAATAATTATAATATTAATGGAGTCCACTTTGAAAATTGATCCCCTACTCGTAACTGTTTCCGAGGAATTATTTCTCAGGGGCCAATTGTAAAAAGTATGGTATTTACCTCACTCCACGGTTGCTGCGCATGCCTTCAAGCATTAGATGTTTACTTTTGTTGTGATAGCGGTCATCATCCTGTTTCTAGCTAATCTACTGTGAATTTTCGTTCCCATGTGTTAACGTTGTGTAATCGAATTGAGCAACGGTTGGGTAATTTCATATTGTGTTTTGTGCAGCTGTGGCACTGTCCATTTCTTGTGTCTTTGAAGTAACCGAGAGAATGATAGATATAAATAAATACATGCCTCAGTGCAGGGAGGATACCATGAAACATACAAGCCCATGAAACATACAAGTCCATGTAAACACACACGATGTTATAGCAATGTATGTGCACGCGTCATATAATTTCTCACTTTTTAAAAATTCCCATCGCAAGTAAAAAGTTAATAATTATAATGGAAATATTACTCCCGGCGTGTTTATTCAGGTAACAAAGTACCATATTTGCTTGATTAATTCTCCCTGTTAGACACGTGAGGAAAAAATAATCCCCCTTGAATAATTCGAATTTGAACAAAAATGGCATGTTTTTTGGCGAAAAAAGCATATTTCGTGGTATGACTTGATAGAAGTCGCTTATATGCCAATCATTATAATTATCGCTACTCTAATTATCTAATTATCAGTACACACATTGCAGCACTCATGCATTGCTATAACACTTGTAAATATGTTTCATGTAGCACTCTCCTCAGTGCATACTTTCTAAGACAAAGTAGTTAGGTATTTTAGTTATATTTGATAAACCCTGTTTGTCAAGATGGACTGGCATATTTATTACAGCTTATTCGAATGCTGAAAGTATAACTCGACCGAATGATAATGGGCATGGGCAAATAAATGACAGAATCAAAATACCTACACATGCAAAGGAAACAATACATAAATGAATGAAACATCTTTTGAAATAATTACTTGGGGGCTTTTAATGTTGGCACGGTGGATAAAGTGTACCTAGACATTACCTACTAAATAAATGCTCTTGGAGATATAGCCGAAAAATTGTGACAGCGGCGCCATCGGACGGACTCTGGCTGCTCATCAGGTTTTTTTCTGATGATCGTTCATTACAGAATTTTAAAATATTTTATATGTTAGAGTGGAATTTTGTGACCGCTGCTAAAACACTCGGCAAATGCCTTTGAAATTAGCTGTGCACACAATTGAGATAAAAATCACTCAAACAATTTTCATTTGCCAGAAGTTGATGTTTTTCGCGTGGGTGGTAAAATGCGGTTGTTCTGTCGAAGAAAATATTTTTTTCCGCCAACTTGACGCGCCATTTTATTACCGTATTACCTCGAAACACTCCGGGGGATGATTGTTTCAGAGTGCAAATTGTGAGTGGGGTTAAACGAGGGAGGGAGTATTTCGAGGGGGTATTATTTCGTCAGAAATTTCCATGAAAGTCATAGTAAGGAATTTGCTTTTAAGTACCTAATACACGTAATAAATATGTCCAAAAATGATATATTTAGGCTAGTCTGGACATATCAACACACACAAACTAGTGTGTATTTATATGTGTAGCTGCGATGCAAACTGGCAGCAATCAATACATCATGTACGTTGCACATATTATGTACATCATTCCAGATAGGGGGTATTTCGAGGGGGGAGTATTTCGAGGGAGGGGTATTTCGATGGAGGGGGTATTTCGAGGAAATACGGTATGTATTCTTTGCGTGTAGCGAACTTGAATTGGAAGACTATTGTCGGGGCGCCAATTGCCGCCAGGCAAGGTGTGCGCGTGTCTGCGACATAAACAAAAAAACAACGCGCCGGTCAATTTGCAATTTCACGCCACGTTGCATGTTGCGCCGAACCACTTGCAGTCAGTCAAAAGTGACAGGCAACATTGCCCTCACATTTCAACTTTTTATACCGCCCCCGTCCTCGCACTGTCGAAATGCTGTCGTGGGCCGCGCTGCAGTTTCTGTCCATCGTGCTGCTGTACGTGCCCGGTGCGGTGGCGCCACTGGGCCCTTTGTCCCGCGCGACCATTGGCATAGGTCGAAGTGGCAAGTTGTTGCAAACGCAATGTAAGTTTCAGCTAAATGATATTTAACTCGCGGCGTAACTCGCGGCATAAATTAATAACTCGCGGCGGCATAAATATTTACGTTGCCTTTCATTTGAAGATAGGCGGCCTGTTGAGAAGCTGTTGGAGATTAAACGTCGCGGTCCGGAACGCATCAAGCTGCTGGTGGACAACCAGTTGAAGGAGCTGTTGGAGGCCATGATCGACTCCGCCCTGGCCGACCCCAACGGCAGGGGACAACCGATCCTCAACGACAAATTTCCACGGTTTTTCAGTGAGTACACTCCAGGAAAAAAGTGATAAAGTCTTTCTGTTCCTGATCAGGAACACAAAATTCAATGTCTCTCCCCTGTTAAGGTGAGATTTTATTACTGAACTTTGCATGACAATTGACACTTTGCATGACATTTTACATGATATTTGACACTTGACTTTACACTTTACAGGGTATGGGATTTTCACCAAACGTGGTGCATATTTTTGAATTGAAGAACAAAATGAACCTTTGGCACCATGCCAGCTGATGGCTGTGACAAGAGGGGGTCACATTTCTACTGATGTGGGTCGAAATCAAAACCATCCCTATTATGAGTTCCACCTCTCAGCAACCCATATTTTAATAATTGTTCTCAATCACAATTGAACAAAAAGTAATCAAAAACATAGACTTTTTCCTAGCATGTGTGTAAAATATATGCACCTACTATGCTCTCGTCCCAAACGACTTTTTTGTTTCAGACACCTCCCTCAACGTGCACAAGACTGAGAAATCGGGCAATGTTCAGCACAGCCGCCTATATCAGACATTGGGTGGAATCCGCGTGTGGGGCGCCGATGTCATAGACATCAAAATTTCGGTCAGTCATCGACAAATGTGAACTTCTGAAAACTTGTAAAACTGTAAAAAGCCCTGTAAAATGTCATATGTCATGCAATGTGTAAAAAGTCATGTAAAATGCCCTCGAGTTGCCATTTTGCAGAGCATTTCACATGACTTTTGGCATTTCACATGATAGGGTCTGGGACTGGCACCAGGCTCAATTAGAACGAAGTTGACGCGTTGCAGGGTGGCCCAGTCACGTTGTACGACGACAAGATTGACAAGAATAGAACAGTGACAATACAAGTGGACGCTTTGCGCTATCAGGTGGGTCACGTTTCAAGATTAGAAGATAGGTAATTTAGAAGTTGTCTGCTAGAATGGAGTACACACGCTTGTGGTGTTTTGGTTGGCTACACGCTACCAGCTATACGCGAGGTAGGCGCTGCATGTCATCATCTATTCTTCTCCCTCATAGATGAATTTTCCGTACGGTGCCGCGATCCCTATAATTTTTATAAAAACACCGGTTTACATTTACAAATACATTTTTCGACTAATTCTAAAATCATCGCGCGATTTCCTGTTACAATAAAAAACGTAATCGTCCATTGGCGATCAGCCAGCAGTTTCACTCGCTAAAAATCAAAATCATGAAATAAAAAATGGGATACGTTGAGACGTTGGCAGTTGGCCAAAAATTTCGAAATCGCTATAAATTTAAATATGGGCCATAACAGCTAAAATAGGTATGTAGACGAAAATAGCGATTATAAAGCTCAAAATTGGCAATATGGAGCAATTTCTACCTTTCACATTAGCATGGGCAGCTTTCACCCTTTGTCATAGAAAACGCAACAGGTAACTTGGACGTGAGCCAACTTCGCTAACCCGACCTGGGTCCAGGACGCTTCCTTTCTCTCAATCACTATATCAAAAAGAATGCACCCAACTACACCCGAGCGAATGGGCCTCATTCCAATTTGCAGACGGGCTTCTTGTTCTCCGACCTGCGCGATATTCTGTCGTCACATCTCTCCGAGGAAGCATTGCGATCGGTTTCGAATCGTCGGAATGCATTCAATGTGGTCGCGAAGCGCTTCGATACGTTCCGACAGCGCGGTCGTGTTGTCGAGCCGATTATGTATGTGGACAGAACGGATGGAGAGAACAAGTTGATTGTGAGTGTGTGTTTTTTGGCATACCTAGGGAGTTTATGGCACGATGGCCCACCGCACACTGAAAATTGACACGGGCGGTTCGGACGTTTTTAATTTTCGCCCGGGCGGAATTGTAAAGTCGGTTCGAACGATTTTATTTATGACAAGACTGAAAAACTACTGAAATTTGGGCCGGTTCGGACGATTTTGAATTCCACCTCTCTTTTTAATTCCGCCTTTGAATTCCGACCATGCAAAAAAACGTCCGAACCGCCCGTGCCAGTTTGCAGTGTGCGGTGGGCCTTTGGTTCTGTACATGAATAAGTACTTGAGCTCGAATGTTCAGTGTATGGTGCAAAAATATGTTTAAATACTCTCGTTGTTTGCAGCCGAGCTACTACGTGCACATGATGGTGGACAACAAGAACGACTTCCGAGAGGTGCATTCCATCGTCGACACTGACGGAAACGTCATCCGCGAATGGAATGCACTGGCTACTGCCAAGGGTGTGTCCACTGTTTATCTGCATATGTGGGTGTGTTTTTACAGAATGTATGGTAGCTTTTGGTGATTTGCGTGCGCAGAGGATACGATTGAGGGCATCGGCGGCAATGTGAAGATCGGAGAGCAAAAGCACGATATCAAGGTCATTTGACAATATTTATGCGTGTTCCCTGTAGGGTTGGAAAAAAAACGTTTTTTTTTAACTCGATGTTTTTTTAAAATAAAAAACGGTTTTTTTAAAAGCTCCCAGGTATGACCTTGTGTCAACATATATAGGTATATAAGACAGTGGCAATACTCTGTGATGTTATATATGACCATATAATGACTGTTGAGCCATGGGATAGCATTATAAGTGGTGATTTGTGTCAAAAATATCTATTTTTTTGTCGATACGTTCGTATATCGCCTTATAGTCGAATGTTCGTGACTTCAGGTAAAGTTTGGCACGGAATAGTGATGAAACAAGGTTATAAAAGGAGGTTGTTACTTTGGGAGTGAAGTTACACACTGTGGAGGTACATGGAAGACATTACCTCATTATTATATACTACACCAACATATGACGGCTTATTAACCCATGGTAGCATATATAAATGGATACTTTGATACTAAAAATGCCACAAAACCAATGAAAACAACCACCAATGTCAATTTGTGTGTGAAATTGCGCGCTTGCGCGCCAAAAATTTTGCAAAATACCTAGTGCTTAGTACTAAAAATTTCGATCGATGTTTTTTTTATATTAAAAACATTTTGGACGTCATGTTTTTTTAATAAAAAAAACGTTTAAAAAAACATCGGCCAACCCTAGTTCCCTGACGGTTCTCTCAATTTCTGTTCTATTCATACACAGGTCCAGAAACGGGACAATGATTGTAAACTTGATTCGAACAAAGTGAAGACGTTTAACTTGCACAATGGATATGATAATTTGAATGAAACTTATGCCCTATCCTGTGACAAGGTTTGGAATTTTGTTTACCGTATATCTAGTGTTGGTCAAGAATAGATTTTGCTGAATTGCCCGATTTAAAAAAATCAATCTTACGAAATTATAATTGATTTTGTTCAAATTGCGCCTTTTTTGCCCTGAAAGTACCTAAGTAGGGATGGATAAAAACGTTTTATGACCCCGTTTTTTTAGAAAAAAAAGTTGTTTAACCATTTGAACCGTACATGTATACATTCAACTCAGCCTCTCGATCCCAACATTCCCCCTTTCACATGCCTCAGAAAAAAGTCGAGACTAATGGAGCATATGGGGTTCCCTACGACATTCAGTGGGCGGGCGAACAAATTGTCAACATGTACGACGAATGGTATGGCACAAAACCCGTTCCCACGCTGCCCCTGATCATGAAAGTGCACATGGGCGAGAATTATGAAAACGCTTTTTATGACAACCGCAAACTGTCGGAGAATGGCGCTTTGTTCTTTGGCGATGGTGGGTTCACCGGGGCAGGCCTGATACGCACATCTGCCCGTTACGCACATTTGCCCGTTTTTTTCACTTGACACTTTTCCAAGTGATCTTCAGATATGAGTAAAGTGAAAAAAGTGGCGCAATGACATTAGTGAACTTTTTTCACTTCACTATATCTGAAAATCACTTGAAAATGTGTCAAGTGAAAAAAAAAACAGTGAAAAATAGCCATTTTTCACTGTTTTTCACTTGACATATTTTCACGTGATTTTTAGATATGAGTGAAGTGAAAAAAGTTCACTAATGTCATTGCGCAGCGTTTTTTACTTCACTCATATTTATCTGAAAATCACTTGGAAAAGTGTCAAGTGAAAAAAAACGGGCAAATGTGCGTAACGGGCAGATGTGCGTATCAGTGCACCCCCGGTTCACCTTTGCGGTGTGATTGGTGGTTTGGGTGCGAACGCATTACCCATATTTGTTGTTTGTTAGAACATTTCCGTTTCATCTATTTACCTAAATATCTGAAAATTTTGGGCGATTTTTCCATTTTTCACCTTCGATATCACTTTTTAGGCTGTACATATGGTTATACAGATTGTACAGGTATATGAACCTTTATACAAAAAAAAACTTTTAATTCATTTTTAGCTATTTTTAACCTGTTTTGGCTACTTTTAACTTTATTTTAGTTATTTTTACCAATGCACCTTCTATCCCTTGAAAAATTGATTATCCCTTGATTTTTACTTTCTATCACTTGAAAAAGCATATATTGCCCCATGACCCCCCCCCAAAAAAAATACGGCAGCGATCTATCCATTCGTAGATACGATTTGTAATCTATCCAGCCCAGGCAGGGGTCAAAATCTTGGTGACCCCAGCAGCAAGCAACAGTAGCACCGTGCACTCAGGCAGTTCGGACCTGCACCCGCCGGTGACGGCCGACATCGTGTCGCACGAGACCGGCCACGCGGTGGTCGACCACTCGTCGCGGCTGATCTACGACGGCGAGTCCGGCGCGCTCAACGAGGCCTTCGCCGACATGGCCGCGATGGCTGCCAAGTACTATATTGGCGGTGTGTTTCGAAGCTTTTGTGTGTGTGTGTGTGGGTGAGTCGGCGGTCGTGTGTCTCCTTTCTTCACACGGCAGTAAATAAGTAAAGGCAGTTGTCTACAATTTTGGTGTGTATGTAACGTTTTGTCGCTTGACAACCAAATAATCAATTCACGGCCGCCCATTTGATACACTTTTTGCATGAAGCTACGGTCCTCTAAGTGTATAATCGTGATGAAATACGACATATATAGGTACACATATCGTGTTTACTCGAATAATCCCCCTTTGAATAATTCCCCCCTCTAAGACGAGTGAGAAAAAATAATCCCCCTCGAATAATCCCCCCTTAGGCATATGTTGAATTATTGTATATAGGTAATCTGAACAAAAATGGATGTTGTGTTGTTAATAAAGCATATATCATGAACATAAATAGTTGATAGAAACATGTTTGAAAATTTTGACGAAATTATAATTCCCCCATGAATAACCCTCGAATATCCCCCTCAAAAAAGTCTATCGGAAAATAATATCCCGGGGGATTATTCGAGTAAATACGGTACATAACTGTTTATCTGTATGACGGGCATGCGTAGCCACTCAAGTGCGCTCACAGGCGGCAGCGTGTCCTCGTGGCAGATCGGCGACGGCGTGGTCAAATTCGACGGCGGTCGCTTTCGATGCCTGGACGATCCCACATGCGACGGCAAAAGCATCGGGAACTTGGCCCAGTTTACCACTGATTTGGAGGTGCATCAGGCCAGTGGCGTGTTTAACAAGGTGAGACCATTTTTCCGGTGGTGTGGAAGCGCAGGATGCTAGAGATGGCACTTGATTTTTAAACTGCTTTTTATTTAAAAAATCTTATGTTTAAAAAAAAATTTATCCGCATTTTGGACGATTTTGAAGAAATCTGATTTTAATTTTTTTTATAAATTTTTGTAAATTGAGTTTTAAAAAATCAAGGCATCTGATTAAAATTGATTTTTCCCAACCCTATGGGATGCTTTTCTCGATTGGTTAAGGTTAAATTGGTCCATTCGTAGGCATTCTATTTGATATCGAGCAAATTGAAGCGCGGCATTTGGGATGCATTCGATGTCTTTTACACTGCCAATGCGAAATTCTGGACCAGCACTACGAGCTTCACGGAGGTGCGCTATTTTCTTTGCTGTTTGCATTGCTACTACTTTACTGCACGATTTTGGTAAACTCGTGTATCGGCTTTGAACGCATTTGAGTTTACTGGAATCAGTTATTCTTAATCATCATCGACTGCAGTTGACAGACACCTCATTCTGATAAACTCAAATGCGTACAAAGACTATTTATGAGTTGACCAAGATCTGGCAGTAAATTGGTTTGCACATCGCCGTTAAATTGACAATGAAAATTCGATATGGTTACCTTTTGCAGGCGGCAGAGGGGGCTCTGAACGCGCTGGACTCTTTAAAGGCGGGTCAAATCGTGTGGTCTACGAAATACAGCTACAGCTGGATCGACAGCGATGATTTTGTGAATGCATTCAAACAAGTCGGCATTTCGTGTAAGAAGTCGGATACGTGGAGCTGTAACTGAACTAAAAGGACGTTTAATAATCGAGCTGCAATTGTAAACATACTTTTGTCTTTCGCTGTTCAATGAACTATGTTTCAGATTACACGTTTTATATTAAAACATTTTTGAAAAGACGTTTTTGAACACATTTTTGTGTTGGGTGGAATAAGGAGCCTGTCGTCAAAATTACTTTTAAAACGGATACTTTTAAAATTATTCATTGAGGCTGCGCACACTGAAACCGAATATTTCGGCATTCGAACGTTTTTGACAAATGCCGAATTAAATGCTGAATAGAAAAAAACTGCTGAATCAAAATCGTCTGGACGCTTGAAAATTTGAATTCAGCATGCGAAAACGTCCGTACATTTTTTCATGCTGAAACATTCGGCAAAGTCAGATGAAATCTCTAATGCTGAAATGCGGAAAATTCGTCCGAAATCTTATGTGTGCTGAATTTCGGGACCTTAAAATGCTGAACTAAAAACGTTCGAACAGCAATTTTTCAATTTGGATTCGGCAGGTGAAAACGTTTCAATGCCGAAGTATTCGGTTTCAGTGTGCGCGGCCCCATTATGGTAAATAAAAATAAAAATGAGTTTCCCAAGATTCGACGGTGTGCTAGTGTGCGTGGCCACAATGAAACACGCTAATAGTTTTACTACATGAAAATTACTACAGTAGCTTGAAAGTTACCGTATTACCTCCAATATAAGGTATACGTTATATTGATTTCGTCAGCTTTTTACTGCACCTTATATGTATTAGAGGGTAATTTATATTAGAGACAGGGGTTCTGTAAATATATATAGGGTTCATCTAGGTAGATAGTAAATCGCTCCTCCAGAGGGCTAGATAGCTGGAATTTTTTTGGGAGGGGGGGGGTTCGCGGGGGTTGAATACATAGGCTTTTTCAAAGTATAGAAGGAAAAAAAACAAAAAAATCTCTAAAATAGGTGAAAATTAGGTATATAAGCATATAGTGTACACAAATACTTGGCTGAAATTAGGCAATGGGACACATGAAATAGCGATTTTGAAGGTGAAAAACTATAAAAACGTAGTTAGCGATTTTGATTTGATCGAATTGACTAAGCGATTTTTAGTCAAAATTGGGGCAAAATTTCTCATAAAATCGCTCCAGATAGATAGATAGCTGGCCGATTTGGAGGGGGGGGGGGTAGTAGCCCAAAATTTTGCGTCCGGGATAGATAGATAACTGAGCGGCCTCCGGGAATGATAGATAGATGCCGGTTTGGGGGGTAACCCCTCCTACTAAACCCCTGATTAGAGGGTACCTTTAATTGTTTTCGCCAGATTTTGCAAACGTTTAACCAACGGAATTTTGCAAACATTTAACTGCGACCGCCATGGCGCTTTTACATCAGTAGTCGTGGGCGATCCGTGGCGCCATTACCTTACGCCGTAAGATTTTCCGACGAAAAAACTTTTATCACACCGTCTTTCTAGCCTAAAATTGCAAACAGCCCTCATGTCTGCCGCCGGCGGGCCCGTCGCGCTTAGCTCCTCTGGTGAATCCGCTATCAAAAAACAAGTGGATTCCAGCAGTGATCCAGTCGATGCCATCTTGACATCGGACAAAGATCTGCGCTCTCAATTCGATGTGGCCTCCCTGGTGGACTGGTTGAAGTCGGGCGGCTGGAGCAGGGTGGCCCTGCAGTTGCCCGACGCGTATCTGCGTTACAGCAGGGCTCTGTGTGCTATTCTGAACAGTGAGATTGTTGGTTTGAAACCGTTCGTGCTGGCCGACACTTCTTATGGAAGGTTTGTGGTTGCGTACCGTATATCCTCGAATGAGACCCCAAGGGGGGTTTTGTCGTTGTTGACGGGGTAGTTTTGACACGAACAGGGGGTGTTATTTTTCATCAGAATTACGTGATTTATCTGTTGTCGCTGCTGTAATGTGATTCTTTTGTATTTTTTCGTTTCACACTGCACTGCATTTGCAGCCCAGACGTAGCATTATTTAGTTTATCGGCTTCACTGATTCGCATTGTTGCGGTTGCGTAAGGAATTAGGTATATGCATCTACCAGCGCTATGTGCTGAGGCATTTGATTTTTGATGAATTTTAATTACTTCTTGATTTCGAAACCAACGCGCAACGGCCCAGTTGCTGCGTGGACGTGGTGACCGCGCGGCACTACAGCGCCCAGTGCGTGGTGCACTTCGGCAGCGCGTGTCTCAGCCCGCCGCCCAACGACCTGCCCGTGTTCTACGTGGTGCCCAAGCTGCCCTGCCCCGCCGGCGTGCAGCGACAGCAGCTCGTGGATGACGTGGTTGGCAAGTTGTCAAATGCTTGCGGCGGTGCAGTTGTCGCTGCTGTGAACAGTGTGGTGATTTTGTGGCAGCTGGCGTATGCTCAGTGGGCTGGTGGGTGTTTATGTTTCACATTTATGCCATTGCGTAGATTGAACTGTTTATCTTATCATTTAAACATGTTTCACGCAGAGCCTGTCCGAGATGCAGTGATGCAAGTGTGGCCGGAGGCCCACGTCGAGATGGCGGACACCATCGATCCGGGCACATCCACCAACGGTATTTTTTATAATAAATAATTTTACAAGCTACGAATGTAAACTTGCCATTAATTCACAGATTCATCTACCTCCCTCCTGGGTCGCCGGCGACCGTCGCGCAAATGCGCCCAGGTGCCAATCCCAGACCTTGTACAATGTCAAGTGTCATGCAAAGTGTCAAAAGTTATGTAAAATGGCAAACGTACGTTTGCCATTTTACAGGGCATTTTACATGGCGGAAACATCTGGGTCCCTGCAAACGTTTTTTTTATAATTCGACACTTTGCGTGACAGTTTACAGGGTATTTTACAGAGTCTGGGACTGCCCCCAGCTGACTATTTTTATCGGTGACCAGTCATCTGCCAGCAGCGCGCCCGTGCTGCCGCTGTGGTTGATGGCGCAGGGCACCGATGTGGGCCGCGTGTTGGTTTTCAACCCCATTCATCGCAGCTTGACTGAATTGGACCGCGGGGGAGGTGTGGCCAAGATGTTGAGGAAAAGGTCGGTTTTCGATAGGTGTTATGTAGGCTTCGACTGTTGTGGTGTCGGAAGAGTGACACTTGTACAGAGCGCAAAGTATGCGTTCAAAATTACATGTCTCAGGCGATAACGCCAGGTTACTAAAGTATAGTCGGCAGACATGATATTATACAGGTTTGGTCCACTTATGTTTCCCTTTGCTGAGCGTCAATGAAATTCAACATCTTACTGAACAGCGAAGTGCGATACATCTTAAATACGGTAGAAAAACGGTGCACAGTGGGTCGTAAATATGTCAATATGTATAGTCAACAGACATATCATTCTACAAAATTGGAAAGTTATTTTTTGTTCTTGTATGGAGCGAACGAGAAATGAAAATATTAAAAAAGAAAATGGAAAGATAATAAAAAGGAAAATAAAAATGTGCGATTCTTTACGCACTCGTTTACTCCAATTTTTGTGCCGATAGGTGCTGCAAATTTTTGATTATACGTTTACCTACGTTTAATCTAATTCATATTTAGAAAAGTTACACGCTATCGATTCATTTTGACGAAAACTTGTTACGTTCAAAATTTTGAATTCAGAAAACGTACCCGCTTTGTATTTATTCAGATGCTGTCCATCCAGACGACGCTTGGATGGCATCATGCCAAAAAAACTCAACTACACTTTGACGGGGGGTTTGAATTGTGCGGGCACAATTGAATAGTTTCATTCCGTATATGCGTAAGCACGAGTCACCAAAACAGAGTTCTACGGGTTGGATACAGCGTGCATGATATGACATCATGCAACTCATTGTATAGTATCATGTCTGCCGAGTATACCTACCGTATTACCTCGAATTATCCCCCCCCCTTGAATTAACCCCCCCTCGAAATACCCCCCCTAAAATTCGGCTGAGGAAACAATAAACCCCCCCTCGAAATACCCCCACTAAAATTGAGTGTAAATAGAACGTACATGACAAATACCGTAGTTTGTGATCTGTACAATGCAGAACACACGTTAAAAGTGATGGCTAAGTGACGTTAGGGAAGGGTTTATGTGTATATACAGTTATATATGCCTAAAAACACATATACATCTACGTAACTGTTCAATTTTTCTACGTATGCGTATGGGGAATTTCCGAAAATTTCTGGCGAAATAATAGACCCCCCCCCTCGAATAAACCCCCCCTCGAATTATCCCCCCCCTCAAATTTTGCTGGCGAAATAATAAACTCCCTGGGGGTATTTCGAGGTAATACGGTATGCACTTTCTGAAAACAAAAACAAAATATATTCAAAAGAAAAAGACGAATGTCGAATGCTTCGTGCCTGAACTCATTTTGTCCTTTCTTGGAGCAATTTTGATTTTATTTAAATTTTATGTATGCTAACGTCATGGTGGACTGTTTGATCCATAAAAATGCATAGCATGCGGTCCGCCAAGTATACCGTATTTCCTCGACTTACCCCCAGGGGGGGGGGTATTTTTTCGAAGTGGAAATTTTGGGGGGGGGGGGGTTAAAGAAGGGGAGGGGTTTATTATTTCGCCTGAAATTGTTTGAAATCCCAGTACTAAATTGTTGACGTTGTTTGTAACGTACACAGACGTCGAAAAATGCAACAAAAACCGCTATGTCTAAGAGTCTATAGACTTATATAAGTAAACAGTTTACGTAGACGGTATAAAGCATGTACTAACATAACACAGTCATTGTTTTCAACGTGTGTTCTGCGTTTCCCTGATCACAAACCGCAGTTTTCGTCATTTACGTTCTCTATACACTAAATTGGGGGGGGGGGGTATTTCGAGGGGGTTATAAATTTAGTGTCCATTTTGAGGGGGGGTGTTTCGAGGAAATACGATACCTACCTAATTCAATGATTCACGCCGTTGCCCAATAACCTAGAAGCGAGGACCCCGAAGGCTATACCTCGTGGAGCGGCTTCGCGACTCGCAGCGGATCGGCATCGTGTGCGGCGCGGTGGCGCTCGCCGACGGGCAGCACAAAACGGCCGCCCAGCGCCTGCTGCAGTTGTGTCGCGCTGCGGGTAAGGCGGCGCACGTGTTCTCCGTGGGCAAGCTGAATGTCGAAAAACTGGCCAACTTTGATATGGACGTGGATGCTTTCGTCTTGATATCGTGCCCGTTTGGAGTGCTGCTTGAGGATAAGGCTACCAAGGAGCACTGTGAGTGTCCAATCTCGCGCCTTGTAAACTGACTTATCCCCCAATTCTTATGACAAATTTCAGACAAGTCGTGCTTGGTTTGTATCGACCCGTAACATATTCCTTTTGTAGAATAAGAAACGTTCATTCGAGATTTGTCACTAGACATAGCGTGAAATCAGCTCGATCATTGGCATTTTTATATACCGTATTTGCTTTTGATGATTGATCAAATGCACTGCAAATTGATTAATATGGAGTGAATTATTCAAGGGGGAATTATTATTTCCTAACTCGAACTACGGGGGGATTTATTTAAACAAATATTGTACCTATTTTAAAGTCAACCATTGGACACTGGTTCTCAGGTCGGCCGATCTGTACGCTGTTCGAAGCTGAAGTAGCATTGGGCGGTTTGCCCTGGTTCGCTGACGCCCCTTGGATCGCTGAGATTGGCGCAACGCCAAAAGCGAATGAAGAAATGACGGCTGCAGTCGCTGAGTCCGATGTGTCATTGATAACGAACCGAATAAGACACGCCAATAAAGGTAATCCATTTTCTACTACCGTTTTTCTGTCACATACGTACTTTCTGTCGCTTTAGAATCCCAAAATGAGTCAAATCGCTCATGGGTGGGTCTCACCGAGGAGCATTCTGATTCGCCCAATTCCCTTTTGCCGGGTAAATCTGGCGTCGCGGCAGCCTACGAACAGGAGCCCATGCAGTCGTGAATCATGATGCCTATCTACCTATTTACATATTTATTTCCTTTGTTGACATTGTTATTGGGTTATGTCTTCGGATTGTGATATCGCAGTTGTGCACACTGGTATTTACCTACTTTGCACATTGTCGTGTGATAGATGAGCTAAATTTGTACAGTCCAGTGACCGGGACTGCAGTTTACAATGAAATCTACCACATCACACCTATAGAAGAATTATTTTTCTCATCATTTGCGAGAATTTGCAGGTTAATATCTACTTTTTGAGAATGACGTTCACTGACGACTCAAATAAAACTTCACTTGCATGATCAATCACACCAGGGGGCTGTCCCAAGCCCTGTAAAGTGTAAAGTAAAGTGTCAAATGTAAAGTCAAATGTAAAGTCAAATGCAAAGTAAACTGTCAATGAAAAAAAAAGAAGATTTTATTACTGAACTTTGCATGACGATTGACAGTTTACTTTGCATTTGACTTTACATTTGACACTTTACTTTACACTTTACAGGGCTTGGGACTGCCACCAGGGTCTAGTGGGGTGTACCCTCCTCCAACTGCTGCAGCTATCTAACTATCCCAGGTGCCTTTCAGCCACCTATTTATGTATCCAGAAACAAATTTTTTGGCTATTCCCCAACATCAAATTTTCCACCAAATTTCGCTCAAAATCGTTAAGTTAAGTTAACCTTTTCCACATTTCACCTTCAAAATCACTAGTTCATGCCCTTATTGCTTATTTCAGTTTTTTTCGGTTATGTAGATATTTGGCTCATTTATATACCTAATTTTCTGTTGCTTTTTTGCACTTATGTTTTTGCTAGTTTTCTCTTTTCGTCCCTTCTACACATTGAAAAAGCTTTTAAACCCCCAAGTCTACATAGGTTAAAAAAATACCTATAAGGTCTAATTTCACCCTGCTTGTCATTTGAGAAATCGCGGAATATCCACCTGGGGTCAGTCCCGCAAGCTGACAAGTACTTTACTCTTCATCTTGACTTGACTTGCTCTGAACTTCAACTTGACTTGACTCTTGGCCTTGTTACTTGCAAGACCGGCACCAGGGGCAGTCCCAAAGTGTTAATTGTGTATTCAATCAAATCTTATGTTTTCATATGCAATTCATATGTTAATGTATCCAAATCTTCTGTTGAACATTATCTTCTTTTAAACATAAGGTTTGGATACGAAAACATAAGATTTGGATACACCATTAACACTTTGGGACAGCCCCTGGTGCCGGTTTCGTAATTGACATAGTCAAGAGTCAAGTGAAAAGTCAAGGTGAAGAGTAAAGTACTTGTCAACTTGCGGTACTGGCCCCTGAGCTTTGTAAATAAATACAATGGCTGCCCACGTAGTATTTTAGTTAACAAGTTGCGTATTGCGTACAAGTTTATAATTTTTAGCACTCAACTTGATGCGGTACCCAACTTGTCAACTAGTGTGGGGGCAACCAATGTGTGCGTGTGCAAATGTTTTAAATTTGAAATATACCAATAAACCTGTTATCTGTGGGTTTGTTGATTGTAAATTAACGCTGCAAAAATGGCAACTTCTCTCCGCATGTAGCCAGCAGAGCCAACTCTTTTTTTGGGTGCTTGGCACCAAGCATCGACGTGAGGACTGTTCTAGAACTACTATACTTGCAGTAACTGTATTTTTACATTGCGGATCAATGTGCCGGGTGAATCCACTTTAACATGTTGTGTACTATAACATGTTGTGGAATCTGACATGCCGCCATGGGAATGTGACATGTTGTGGAATGTAACATGCCAAAACGTGAAAGTTACATGTCCAGCGTGAAAGTAACATGCCAAAGCCAAAGGTGAATGTAACATGTGAAGTGTGAAAGTAACATTCCCTGCACAAGCGGTCGCAATGCATGTGCCACATAGGAGTACTTGCTTGACAGTGCTATTGTTGCAAGAGACTATTGCAGTATTGTGAATTTGTAACAGCGTTGCGTATTCATAGTGATCAATTTTGATATTATTATTGGTGAAGCTGTGCAAATGATAAGGATTATAGTGAGTTGAATATTATTCATCAATATGAAAATTTATTTCACTAGACAAGTGCACAGCACACTAGGGTTGGCAAGCGATTTTTTTTATTGCTGGGGAAAATTTTTTGATACTCACGCTCTAGGTAAAATGCAAAAATTTTCATGCAAGCCATCAGTTTCTTTTTTTCATGGTGTAGCACCCATTTCTGTGTGCTTTTTAGCATGTCAGGTGCCTGTGAATCATTGGGGGAAGTATACATTGTTTTGCTATGTGTTTCATATCAAAAATGAATCAAAATGCATCCATTTTCACTTCAAAAATGATTTTTATTGTGTTCTCAGCAAAAACATGCAATTTCTGCAAACAAAATTGCAAATGATCAATGAAATGTTATTCACGCAGCAAATACAACAATTTTATTATGTTTAAACTTCAAGACTTTTAAGCTTTTCCACAGCTCTACAGTGCCTATATTACCACAGAAAAAAAACTGTGCACTACCTATCAATTTACATGTCTTTTATTACCCTCAGAGGTGATTTTCGAGAGAAATGGGACTAATTTTGACCTCAGCAATAATTAAAAAAATCAATTTAAAAAAACATTGGGGTCATAAAAAAAATCGATTTTTCCAACCCTACAGCGCACACATACAAGTTAGTAAATATATTAGTACACATGACCAAAATGATAACAAAAATCAGCAACAAACATTCACAACTATCAATGTAAAGTTCAAAGCAAGATATTCAAATAACAAGTAAGTTTTAACAAAAAAAACAATCTGTGCAAAAATTACCATCACAACAAAAAATCTTTATATTTTCCAAAATGGCTTTACCAAATGACTTTCAAAACATGCATTGTGACCACTGGTGCAGGGCATGTGGGGTTCACGCTTCACATGTTACATTCATCTTTGGCTTTAAAGCGGGAATTAGAGCTCAGCGTCGATTCGACGTGAAATGATGACGTGAAATGACGTCGTGAAATTAATTACATGAGTGTGGATCATGCTACAATTTTCTAAGGATAATATATGAATCAATACCTTAATTGTGTCCAAGACTGAGTGTTATCAGCCACAACTAGAGCGAATTGAAAAATTCAATTTTTATCATTTCACGTCATCATCATTTCACGTCACAGTGTCAGGGAACAACTTGACATTTCACGTCAGACTGCTGCTTGCAATAGTCTGACGTGAAATGTCAAGTTGTTCCCTGACACTGTGACGTGAAATGATGATGATGTGAAATGATAAAAATTGAATTTTTCAATTCACTCTAGTTGTGGCTGATAACACTCAGTATTGGACACGATTAAGGTAAAGATTCATATATTATCCTTAGAAAATTGTATACCCGTAGCATGATCCACACTCGTGTAATTAATTTCACGACATCATTTCACATCGTCATTTCACATCGAATCGACGCTGAGCTCTAATTCCGGGTTAACATGTTACTTTCACGCTGGACATGTTACTTTCACGTTTTGGCATGTTACATTCCACAACATGTTACATTCCCATGGCGGCATGTCAGTTTCCACAACATGTTATAGTACACAACATGTCAGAATGACCACACTCCAATGTGCCTACACACTAGTTTTCACCGTGAGTTCATGTGAAAACAATCTTTTTCAAATGCAAATTAGGTAATGAACACGGTTGAATGGTTTTATCTAATTTGAATTGAATGAATGAAAGTTAACATTTAAAAAAATTGAAAACTAAAACGCGTAGCATACAAAAAGAGTAGGCTGGATGTCGCCATGTCGACATTTAAGTTTTCACACGAGTCACGGTGAAAACTAGTGTGTGTAGGGCCATCAGTACATTACGATGATACGTTAGGTTACGGCACATACAGAGCTTGAAAATAGAACGTAAATCGTTCATTCAATATCGACACAATGAAAAAAAATCACCAAAGTTGTGAGAATTATAGCATTTCATGATCTTTGATTGTTAGAGAACAAAAGAGCACCCTACCTGGGCGATTCCCGCACCACGTAAAACTTCGTACAAATTTGTCATGAGCTTGTCATCAAACGTCCTGGTAATGTGAATGGAAACATCCAGTGTGAATTTTATCTCACTCTGTAGCATCCAAGTGCGTTTTATACCCGTTGTAAAAAAAATGAGTTCCCTGAATTCAAGAATTTTGTCCAAAATCCCAGTCCTAGTTGAATGGCATATTTTGGCAATCAATTGTATTGTGTTGAAATTTTGATTATCGGTAGGGTAACGATGGCAAACAGACTCGTAAATTCAAAAACGTTTTCGATTTTTGTAATTTTTTTATGGATTTTTTCATCCCACCAGTAGAAAAAGCAATTAAAAATTAATTTATTTTTGTTAGATAAATGTGAAGATTCTTTTTTGGAGTGTTTTCAGTTTGTTTTGGTTGAAAAGGCATAAACAGAATGTTGAAAATATCGCAAAAAGCAGCAAGCGCAAAAGCCGCAAAACATCAAGATATATTCAAAATCGACCACAAAAATTCGAAAATACAACTATGTATTGGGAATAATTTCAACATTCGAAAATTCAGGTACTAAATTAGAAAATTATTTCTGGAAAGAATTCGAAATTCGAAAGTCATTTTAGAAAGAAATCATATCATCCAGAGGGTTTGCCATCGTTACGGTACGGTGGTATTGTGTTCTCAAACTACCAAAAGTTTTTGGTTGTGCGTTAAATTTATATCCCACTTACCGTGTACATAATTAAAAGACAGGAAATGTGTGCTTGTTATTTTAAGCCTATGGTCAGGTGTCTTTTATTCTAATGAAAATTATTACTCTGTTACTCTTTATTGATAATCGAGTCAAAACACAACAGATAGTAGCTCCAATAAATTGCGTTGAACAGGGCGAAACAGACTGGGAACATGATGGCCGACACGGTGTCGATGCTGTCCACGTCGACGCCGAAGCAGGGGCCGGCGCGCTTCTGCTTCTTCTGCAGTTCGCGCAGCGCAGAGTCGAGCGCGTGCACCGTCTCGCCCGTCACGCTGGTCGACGGGTCCCGTGATCGGTGCTGGTGCCCGAAGGGCCCTCTGCGCAAGTGCATGTTTGCTGGTAGCTAGTCATCTTTACCGCTACTTGTCCATTTATACCCGCCAGTCATCTATGTCCCTTTTTGTGGGGGCATAGATGACCAGCGGGTATAGATAGGCAGGAGTAGCAATAGATGAGTAGTGGGTCTAGATGACTAGCGGGTCTTCATGACTACTAGGCATACGCTTTTTAACAACTCTGTTGAGCATTCCATTCTTTTCTTGCGCATCAGAGATTGGGATTCGTTCTTCACTCGACTGACAGGGGGAATTTGTCACGAGGGGAACCAATCGAGGATATATACGATATATTCCGAGACAGCCATGTATGAGAACTTATGCTCGAAAGCTATAAGCATTTACATGCTGACCATAGAGATCCAAGTGCTCCCGTTCTGTACACATTTTCCGACCACTTGAAAAGCGCTGCCGCGGTGCGGCCACATCCCAACAGCTCAACACCCAAGTACACGAGGCGAGCGCACCTGCCGATTGCCTGCAGTCTGAGCGCGTCCCTGGTGGCTAGGGCGAAGCTGGCGTGCAGTCTCAGCGTGGGACTGATGGTCAGACCGACGATCTGCCGCTCGGCTATGGACGCGGCGAGCGACTTGCGCTTGGACCGCACCGGCGACGTGTTCTCCCTGGCGGCGATGTAGCCCACAAGCGCGAGCTCGAGCAGCGAGATGAACACGAAGCCCGAGCAGCCGAGCATCCACACGTCTGCACCAGAGTTGTTAAAAGTACTGAACTTTTTGAAAGTAAACGTAAAGTATTTATTTCTGTTTTACTCACCGCTGAGCACTCAAAACCTAAATTTTTTTTTCACTTTTTCTCGTGAGTAAACATGAGTAAATGACTTGTCTCCGGAAAATGTGAAAGTGGGTATTTTTCAGTAATTTTGCCGAGAAATTTTTCAGAAAATCCCTACTTTCCAAACGTTTTACCCTGAAATTCACAAGTGAGTGTGTTTTTGCGTATTATTTAAGCTACCTATTTTTTCTTCTATTTTAGGTTTTTCTCCCTTCTGACGTTTTCTGTACTCGCGTGCTTACAAAAAGTATGCGAGTAAGTGAGTACCGGTATTTTTTTCGGGTGGAAACATAAATACGTTTATCAACTATGATCTGCGGCGCGGAAATTGTGGCGACGCACCGGTATCACAAGCGCACTTTTTTACTCACCAATTGCTTTGACGTACGATACTCTGGGTAGATTTCTGATAATGTTGCCGAATTGAAACGTCAGTGCCAGCAGTGAATTCACCTGAGATAAATGTCGAGTCGTTGCCGTCGCTACTACCAGATACTCTAATAGAAGGGCGGGTAAAAAAGTTGATGAAATCAATAGAAGGGCGGGTAAAAACGTTGGTGAAATAAATAGAACGGCGCCCTTCTATTAGAAGAAATACGGTATTTATCAAATCTAAACTCACCCCGAGCATCGTTCTCGCTGGAATGGCCCGACTACCCAAGTAGAACGATATCCAAGATATGAATATGGTCAAATATGTGGGCAAGTAGGCCTGCAGCACGTACCAGCCCGCTTTTCGCTTGAAAATGAACGTCATCGTTAGCTCATCCCAGAAACCAGCGGCGTATGACTGCGTGAGGGGTTTAACAACATGACTTTCACCGGGTTGACGCTACACGCGCTGGATGTCAACTGAATTCGTGTCAGCTAAATTAGGGTGAATTATGTGATTTCAACTGCCCTATCTGATAGAGCATAGTGGATTTTCATAATTAATGACACAATTGACATAATTCTCACAATTCGCATTTTCATAATTTTTATTGTTTCTGTAAGTTAGTTGACATGAATTTGCGATGTCAACTAGCGAACTGAGACCCGAGAGGAACCTACGGCGGGCACTTGTGTCGCATTCAAAGCGATCAGCTCATAATCAGCCAACTGTATAGAGTCGGCGTAAGTGGCCGGATCGGTGGGCCTGACGGAGCCCTTGGGGCACTCCCAGACCCTGTAAAAGCCGTGAAAAAGGGAAAATGTCATGCAAAGTGTCAAAGGTCATGGAAAATGCCCTGCAAAATGGCAACTCGGTTGCCATTTGGCAGTGCATTTTCCATGACTTTTGACACTTTGCATGACATTTGACATTTTACAGGGCTTTTTACAGGGTCTGGTAGTGGCACCTGGCCCCACTGTTTTTTGATGTCATCGAACAGCACCAAGGGCACGGTCGGGTGCCAGGTCATCTTGACCTCCTCGGTGTTGTAGTTGAAGCTCTCGAAAGTAAGGCAACACTCTACCTCGTCCAGGGGGAACGCGGTCAGATCCATTTCGCATGGGCCGGCCAGCATCATTCTGTGTTGAAACGACAGAGTGTCTGATAAAATACCTTAAGCGGCGTTTACACTGCATTTTGTGCCGACAAAAAAAGAAGACAAAAAGTATCATAATTCCACAATAAAGTTCCATATCTGCAAGACAAAGCAGTGAAGTATACTCACTAGTTGAGTGTACACACATGCCAATTTGCAGATAATTCGGGCATGTCGTTCATGACTTAAAAACAAATTACATTTGTCGGTTCGGTTTTCGTTTTAAAACCGAACCGTCAAGTGTAATTTGCTTTTAACTCTTGAACGACACACGCAAATTATCTGCAAATTAGCATGTGTGTACACTTAACTAGTGAGTATACTTCAGTGCCTTACCTTGCAGATATGGAACTTGATTCCGGAATTATGGAACTTTTTCACTCGTTTTTTTTTGTCGGCACACAAAACCGTGTAAACGCCGCTTAAATACATTGCGTTTCGTGCCGACAAAAGATTTTTGCTTGCCAATTTTTGCAGATAATTTGAGCCTGTCGTTCAAGGATTTGCATTTGATATAATTTCAGTTGTCGGTTCGGAAAATCGAACCGAAAAATCGGAACGTAGTTAACTTTCTAGAAAGCAACTGATATTCTGCGCAAGCAAACCTGTAATTGGTCCACACAGTGCCGTTTTCGTACAGCATCAGCCAAATGTTGGGGAACGGGGAATTGTGTATGCCGGCACGCTTGCTGTTTATGAAGCACGTGTTAGGCGTCCACAGGCGCTTGAGCA
The DNA here is from genome assembly GCA_964036195.1 of Sphaerolaimus hirsutus. Taxonomy (NCBI): domain Eukaryota; kingdom Metazoa; phylum Nematoda; class Chromadorea; order Monhysterida; family Sphaerolaimidae; genus Sphaerolaimus; species Sphaerolaimus hirsutus. Next base: position 20,982,865 of record OZ038452.1, on the reverse strand, counting down.
CCGTGTGCGACAGGGTCATGTTGTTCTTGCACGGCTGCAAGTGGCTGAACTGCAGCGACGAGTCGCGCCAGAACTCGCTGATGTAGATCTCCGTCTGGAAGTCGGACGTGATGTCGTTGATTGCCGTGATCGACTGGACCCACACTTCGATAGTGACGCGCACCGGCGTGCCGTCGTCCTCGGTGGGGATTTTCACCTGCGCGAGCGATCCCGTTCAAATTACGCTGCGGCGGCGCAATGTGGCTGCACGCACAATTTGGGTGCCCATAAATCAGCTTTGAACGTATTTGAGTTTACCAGAATACGTTTTTTTAGATCCTCGTCAACTGTAGTTTACAGATATCTCATTTTGGTAAACTCAAATGCGTTCAAAGCTGATTTATGAGCACCCAAAATGAGTTTACTTTTGTGTGTAGACTAGTGTATGCAGCGCCAATGGGTTCACACACACTAGTTTACCAACATGAAATGCTCGACCATTTTTGGTAAACTGTTTTGACAAAACAGTACGAAACACCATACAACTCTGTACAGTGTTTCGTACTGTTTTCTCCAAGACTTTACCAAAATCGTCGAGCATTTCATGTTGGTAAACTAGTGTGTGTTGGCATTACCAAATGTAGCTCACCTTGTTATACTTCTCCAGCAGCAACTCTATGATCTCGGTGTCGTTGCGGCAGTGCACCGTGGGCGGGGCGATGAGCGGCCGCAGCCGGTTGTTCAGCTCGCCCACACGGTACAGCGGCGGCGGCCGCGTGCGCTCTCTACCGGCCGTCAGACCTGCCGGCGACCAAGCCGTGTCGTAGTCGTGCGCCAGGGTGCCTGTCGTGGCGAGGCGGGTGGTTTTTAAACAAGGTCATTGTTATCGCAATTAGTGATGGAAAAGCACCGGTGCCCCGGTGCCGAGCACCGAAGGGTTCCAGCACCGGTGCTGGTGAGGTGCGGTGCCCTGTTTCGAGGGTGCCCTGCCGGTGCTGGTGCCGGTGCGGTGCGGTTCCATTTTTTGGCCGGTGCCCAAGTGCCAGATGTCCTTTCTGAGGTATGGTGCGGTGCGGTGCCATATTTCCCGGTGCCTTTTCCATCACTAACAATGTGTATTTGACTTTACTGACCGTGCCCGAAAACGGACAGTAGCGCGTGCGCCCACAGCGTGGCCGCGGCTGCGCTCAGCGACAGCACGCGCGCCCACTGCCACATGACGCCCGTCAGCCATCCATGCCGCACTTGACTGACCGCCGCTCGTGTCCCAATCTCATGGGTGAGTGTTGAATTTGTGAATGTAGCTGCTAGATAGTTAGGTAGTTGTGACGTTTATGTTCGACGCTTCTGACGGCACTCTAAGTTCGGCTCGCAGGTTTGTTTAAGGCAACTCGGTCGAAGTTACAAATTGTCGGCTAGCAGCAAGTGCTCGAGCAGCGGCGCCTTCATGCATTTTATAGTGTTGGTCATTATCCGCTGTCAATGCCCATTACTGCATGGTGTTGTGACATTGATGAAAATATGGTGAATCTATCTACATTATGTAACCAGCTAGCTGTGAAGGTGTGGTGTTTGAGGCGGCGTTAGCTATCAATGATCAAGCCTTAAACGTTTTATAGCCGATCCGTAAAATATGGACTGTATTTATTAGCTATATATTTATATACGTAGAGTCAAATTGAAACGCCCACGTTACATTCCGCTTTCGTTTTTTACTTATTCGAACGTAGCTAGACTGTGCCTGCGAGGCGTCTCAATTTTCTCCACCTTTAATTTCACGCCCTCTTCTACTCCATGATCACAATTCACAATTCCTGGACAAGGGGTGTTGAAGTTTACCACCCGCTTATACTAAGATAATTACAACAGATGCCGCCGGGTGGCAGCAGTGCAGTGCACTTGTTAATGCGTATTTGCTTTTACTCAAACAGTATGCATACTCAAGTACCGAGTAAATATGCATATGCATACTTTTACGCATTTTTGGAAAGCTAACCATGAGTTAACTACCTTTTTATAAATAATACTTATTAATGGATAGAAAAAACTTTTTGTTGTCCGGGGTGAATATTCACAATGCTTCCTTCTACATTTTCCAGAAACGAAATGTAATTTCATTTGCTTTACACTTTCCTGAGAAAAATACTCACATTTACGCTTTCTGGGAAAAAAGTACTTTAACTCACGAGTAAACGTAAAAAAATTTACTCGACGCTTTCTGTACGGGGTGTGTGTAAAAAATATGCTACGCACGCATACTTTGAAAAAAGTTTGGTACTTTGAACAACTCTGTTGCAGTGCGCCTACGCAGCTACACCAATGCGTTTGTCTTCGCGGCACTTGCACCCACTCCGGGTCGACGTTCGCGTATACCACAATAAAATGAAAATAATTTGACCAGGAAAGGAGTATTACCGTATTCCCTCGATATTATCCGTTCGAGTAAGGTCCTACTTGAAGCACATTGGAGGAAAATCAGGTAGGAAAACCATCTACCTAATGTGGAAAATGGAAATGAGGGATCTACACTGCAACGTCGAAATCAAAAACTCACATGCGTAAAATAGCAATACTGCAACGTATTTTTTATTTGATAACTACCTAGTTGACAAGATCTGATAGATGAATGCCGTCTGCAAGATTCATCAGACAAGGAACCCATGTAATAATTGTTTGAGGAAGCATGATAATTACCATATTTCCTCGAAATACCCCCCCCCCCTTGAATTAACCCCTCTCGAAATAACCGTAGGTGTTTTTGAGCTGGGGAAAAAATAGCCCCCCCTCGAAATACCCCCGTCTGGAATGATGTACATCATTTATACAATGTACATGATGTATATATTGGTCGCAGTTTGCATCCCAGCTACACATTTACTAGTTTGTGTGGACGTTGATATGTCCAAATATACCATACTTGGACACGTTGATTACTGGATTTGGGTATACAAAAGCGTACTCTCTACTATGAATTTCGTGAAAATTTCTGACGAAAAAATAGACCCCCCCCCCTCGAATAAGCTCCCCTCGAAATACCCCCCTCAAAATTTCTACTTTCCACTGACAAAATAACCCCCCTGGGGGTATTTCGAGGTAATACGGTATGTTGTATTTTTATTGCTTTCGCGGTAAATGCATCGCTTCTATAGGTAAAAATATAAATTAATATTTACCTATCTCTGCGACTGCGCTGCCGAGACCGAGCTTCAAAACTTTTGCAAGTTTTTAGACAGCGTACCTACTCAAATCGACCCAAAAACCTGGATAACCGTACAGAAAGAAGCAGGTGCGTATCACGCACAGTACCAACCAAGTGCTCCTACTCGGTGAAAACGCCCTAGGGCAGCAGACTATAATTGCAGGTGGAGCGTAGCACTGGGCATCATGCTTCACACGCATGTTCGGACCTGTCGCAATTACGGCTCAGGTTCAATCGTGATGGCAGCGAAATCACAGCTTGCCACACACACCTACGCCCGGCGATGATGGATGGGCGGCGGCGCGGCCGGATGTCCCATCAATTGCCTCTTGCCGCTCAGTGCCACTTTGTTAGAGCGCTGTTGAGAGTGAGAGGCTACAGTGTGAGAAAAACAAGGACGTGGACAGGATGGACGTTTTGGCTTTGTAAACTACCGTATATACTCGAACTACCCCCAAAAATGGACATTACGAATATATAACCCCCCTCGAAATACCCCCCCCCCAAATTGAGTGTAAAGAGGACGTAAATGACAAAAGCTGCGGTTTGTGACCTGGGCAATGCAGAACACACGTTAAAAACAATGACTTTGTTACGTTAGAACATGGCTTATACTAATTACTTACTTATATAAGTCTATAGACTTTTATACATGGTGCTTATTGTTGTCTTTTTCTATGTCTGCGTACATTACAAACAACAAATTAGTTTTGGGAGTTAGAAAAATTTCTGGCGAAATAATAACCCCCCCTCGAAACACCCCCCTCGTTTAACCCCCCCCCCCCTCAAAATTCTCACTGTGAAAAAATAAGCCCTCGAGGGGTATTTCGAGGAAATATGGTAAAAATAAAGACAATTTAATGGCGACTACCTATCTGACAACGATGAGTTATGTTAAACTGTTCCAGTAGTGATAATTTCACCAAGATTTTGACTTAGCACAGGATCGTCCACTAAAAGCACAGCGATACACTAGAGCATTGGTTGTTCAGTGATAACACTTTTGTAATTTGAATTGGTAGCCGCTCAAATCTCTGCATTAGAACTAAACATGTGGAAATAAGTGGCATCTAACCTACCCAATTCAATTGCCTAACAAAACAACCCATTCATGCATTATCTCTGCTGGACAATAATTCAAAGAACTCATCGAGTAGAATGCGCTTGTTCGAATCCGCGCTCCAAGCTCAAACGAGGAGTAAGCATATATGATTAGCGTTGAAAAAATGCCAGGGAGATTTATAGTTTTGAAAATATTAAAAAAATTTGCTAAAATAATTATTGTGATTTTTCCAGGATTTTCCATAGAGATTTAATCATATCTAGTTTATCTTTGAGAGATTTTCTGATATTACAGTTAGGTAATCATATTTCCTCAAAATTACCCATTTTTGCAATGCTATATACGATCACATTGCAGGTAAAGTGAAACCAATGAAAGGCTAAATACGTATGCGTGTAGGTAGGCAGAGAAGCTCCACCCAAGCATGCACTGCACGCGCGGCTGCTAAGTGCTGGGCCGCTGCGTCATAGCGGCCAATCACAGGGTTTGCGACGTCGAAAGAACTTCCGCGGAGCACTTCCTATCTTTTTCCATGCTTTACTTGAAATAAATAGATTCCTGTTTTTATAAAAATTTACTTTACCTATGAAAAATTACAGTGAAAATGCCCGTTCCACCTGTGTTCACTGATAAATTGAGCCGCGCTTCACTACGTGTTCGGGGCGGTAATAATTCAAACGGTTTGACGGGCTGTCGAAGCCATGACAACAAGTCTCTCATCAGTCAGTCGGCGCTGAATTCACTTCACTAGGGCCGCATAGCCTACCGTATTTCGTCAAAATTGCCCCTGAGGGATTATTCGAGGGGTATCTCTGAATTTGAGGGGGTTATTCGAGGGAATTATCATTTTTCATCAGTATCTCCATCAAAATCCATTATAAATTCATCCAGAAAACGTACTGAAACTTGAATAATTTGACAGCAAAATGACTACTGCTCAATGATTAATAATCGGCTATTGACGAGCCGAAAAAAATAACTAGGCACCTATTTATTATGTCTATTTGTAAATGCGAATGTTTTTGAAAGTATACCACAAGTATTTATTGTGATACAGTGATGGGACGAGGGATACCGCGCTCATTTTGTCAATGCATTTTCATCGCTTTTGGATTGATCGTTCCAGTCCAAGAGCGATTTCGCTTGTTCTGTCACATTTGAAAATAAATACATGCCAATTGCAGACAAATTTAAGTTTTCACCGTTAACATTTTTGTTACACACATTCTACGAGTTATGCAAGTGGGAATTATTCGAAAAAGTGTAGTAAAACGCGTTGAATTTTATTCACCCGTAGTAGATAATTCGATAAAGGTTACGAGGTTACTGCTTACAGGTAGGTACTTTAAATATTTACAATGTGCATGTGTGCGAGAAAGATGAATGAATAAAATACCTATTTACATATAAATCATAGTTGTTGAAACGTATTTGCGTTTACTCGATAAATACGTATACTCGCGTACTGCGTAAATACGTTTAAGTTTCCTCCCAAAAAATACGGGAACTCACATACTCGCGTACTTTTTGAAAGTACGCGAGTACAGAAAACGTATTTTAATGGGACATAAAATGTCATTTTGCCAGACAGAAAGTGACAAGTGAAGTTGAGATTGAAAATGGATACTCTGGAATAAAAATGGATACAAATGGAAAATGGACAAACATAGGACATTCTCCTATGAAATACTTATCAGGAGAGAAAAACACATTTTTATGTATTTCAGCGTAAAAATTGAAAAGACTGATTTTTACGTTATTTTTGTGAGAAAAATACTCACTTTTACGTTTTCCCTGGAATAAAATACTCGTTTTTACTTTTTCTCTGAAAAAAGTATTTTACTCACTTTTTACGCAGTGTAAAAGTCAAAAAAAATACTTTACGTTTTCTGTACTCAAGGGTGAGAATAAAGAAATACTTTACGTTTACTTTTAAAAAAGTTCAGTACTTTTAACAACTCTGATATGAATATCGAAACACTGGAACCCAATGAATTTCTATTCAGAATTGTTTAAAAGATGGAGTAACTGAAACGCGGCGGCAGTGATAACTGCATGGCGCCAGTGCACGTAGCTGCCGCATTGAGCAGTGCGACGCGTCAGGTAGCACGCAAACGTCGGTGCACCGTCTCCAGCTACACCCCGGTGCTCGAGTTGGCAAGTGGTGTTTTGAACTTGATTATTATTGAAAACAGGGCAGCGTTTTTTTTTAAGAAAGACAATTTTTTTGCATTGATTCACTGGGTATTTTGAAAACGCCAAATTTTTCGCTGTTAGATGATTTAGCGTGAGATAATTTACAAAACATGATTCACGAAATTACGGCAGTATTCTGATCGTGAATAAAGCATGCCGTCCGCCAAAGTAAAAGTCACGAGTAAACGTAAAAAAGAAACATTTTTAAACTGAAATAACGATTTATTATGCCATCTGGAAAGCTTCGCAGCCAATAATACAACAGACATTACACCATATTATCTGCCACCTCATCTAGTGCATGTGTATATTCGTGTTTTACACCTTTTACAGATTTAGGATTTATTTGGTTTTTAAATTAGGGTAAAAAAGGTATTTTCCACCCCTACGCAGTGCGCTGCACAAGCTACAACACTTGAGACGTTGACGCTGCGCAAACTTTTTCACTGGTGTCGGACAGCGTCTACAGCGACTTTTTGTGCTTCCGGTGTTATAATAATAACAGTAATTTGAATAAAAAACAACCCTAAAAATTATAATGATATCAGTGTAAGGACATTTAAAGAAGTTAAGGTTGTGACATTGGTCTCGCCATGTGTGCGATTGAAAAATGTACAACTACCTAATTTTTGCGGATATTTACACACATATTTTTATATCAAAAAGGATTGCTCAACTACCCGAAAAAAGTTGTAGTAAAGAAAACCGGGAAAGTGTGCTATACGGAAAATGCAGAGCGCTGTAGCCACACACTCGACACTGCGCAGCGCCGTGGCGGCCCTCGGCATGCTACAAACTTTGCCACTCGCCTATCCAAAAGGAAGCGAAGTTATATGCAGAGTTGTGTCCGGTTGGGCGGCGCAAAATCGGAACATTTCAAATTGAATCAGCGCGCCGGCGGCAGTGGCGGCGGCGCCCTTTGGCCACGCATACACGCGGGCGGGCGGCGGCGTCGCGGTCGTCGCGCCCAGTGCTCCGGGGACAGGAGGGGCGGCCGCGCGGCGCATCGCCCGCCCGGGTGTGATTCGGCCGCGTCGTCGGCTCAGCGGCGAGCGCGCCCACGCTGGTTGAGCAGCGCGGCACTGGCAGCGGCAGCGGCAGATTCGCACCGCGACCGTTGTGAAACGGAATGAAGTGCGCCGCCTTTGGCAGCCGGCGGCCGGCGCACGCATAACGCACCCGCTGGCCTGATGAAGTGCCGTTGCACATGCACAACTGCTGGCCGCCAGGTCAAGGCTGCGAGCACTTGTCGCGAATCAATAATGAGTAATAAAGCAAGTGCAAGCACCCAGCCAAGCCGCTACTTCTGAGAAGCTGCTATTGTTGTCGCCATTCGCGGCGTACAAGCGCACGCGTCATCGGACTGGTGACGCCATCACGTTCTGTCCAACACGCAAACGCCTAATCCTGACTGAAGCATCAACGGACTACTTCTAAGCGCAGATATAAATACTCAAGTGAACGTGATTCACGGAACCAACTACTCAAGCGGCAATCTGGGCACTTTGAACGACTTACGGGCGCTAGTCTGACAATGGCATTTGCATACAGAAGTGCTTGCATGAAGCATAACTAGGGCAACCGGTAGGTCGGACTGACTAATGCTGTTATTGTAAGCCGCAGAGCCAAAACGGGCAATATTGAAAAGAAGTCACACGCCGTTATTCGGTAGGGCGCCGGGGGAGCAGCGCCGCCCATTCGGCATCCGAAACTCGCTGGATGGAAGGGCGAGCGGCCGCTGCATAATTTGACAAGTGGTCGCTCAGCGCACCGATTCGAGCGCGACCGGGCGCCGCCGGTGGCAGCGGAAACGACACCGGAAGCAATTGCGTCAGTCGAGTGAGGCCGTCGCCGCGGCAAGCCGAGCGTGACTTCGGCTTTACGGGTGGCGCGATTATCACCTGCCCAACTGCGAGTGCGTGAACGAGCGGGCCACACAGTTTGGCGATACTAGTAAAAGACGGTCGCAAACTAAATACAACCACAAAAATACGGCCTGGAGGCAGCACAGCGGGCGGGGGCCAGGCCTATTTCGCACATAAGCCTGTTTCGCACATACTCCTGTTTCGCACATGGATGAAACCCGTTTCGCACAAAGGCCCGTATCGCACATAACTGATGCTATGTGCGAAACGGGCCTATGTGCGAAACAGGCGTATGTGCGAAACAGGCGTGTGCGAAATGGGCGGGCGATTAGGGAGGTGTGCACAGCACTGGGTGCGTTTTGGTGCAGTGGTTCATTTTGGATGTAGTGATGAGAAAGCGCCATCGCGCTGGCGCCAAAGTCATGGCGGTTTTTTCAACACTAGTTACATTCTACTTTTGGTGCATTTCCGCATTCGCAATCGTGAATGTAACTAGTGTTGGAAAAATCGCCATGACTTTGGCGCCAGCGCCATGGCGCTTTTCCATCACTACATCCAAAACAAACCACCACACCAAAACGAAACACTGCGCCGAAGAAAAATAACAAAAAGTAGTGATAGAAACATCACTACTCACAACAAAGCGTCTCAACATGAAGGCATGTGAAACAACATAACTTTAGTGATATTCTGTTTGCCGCACCCAGTGCTGTGCACACACCCCCCCTAATCGCCCGCCCGTTTGCACAGGCCTGTTTCGCACATAGGCCTGTTTCGCACATAGCATCAGTTTGTGCGAAATGGGCCCTTGTGCGAAACGGTTTCACCCATGTGCGAAACGGGCGTATGTGCGAAACAGTGCACCCTCAGCGGGCGGCGGGCGCACGCAACGGCCGTCACACCAACGAAACGCATCAAACCGCGCCTGGCCCAGATGAATTGGACACGAGAAGCGGGGCTGATGAGCTCGCTCGGCGCGCCCGGATAATTGAATTCGGCCTTTTTCAGCGTGTTTGGCTGCGCGTCCGCTGCCCGGCGGCCATAACCTGTCCAGATTGATACACTTCAAGCAGGCGCGACTGGCCAATGCAGCTGGGGTGTGGGGTGGGGGCATTGTGGCCATGCACACCAGGGGCCGTCCCGGACCCTGTAAAGTGTCAAATGACATGTAAAATTGTCAATGAAAACAAAATAGGTAGAAAATATTTTATTACTGAACTTTGAAGACAATTGACACTTTGAATGATATTTGGCATTTTACAGGGTCTGGGATTGGCACCAGTACACCACTGAAATTTGGGAAACTAGTAAATCTGTTTTGAACATATTTAAGTTTACCAGAATGAATTATTTGTGATCGCGTGGTGGTTGACAGACTCTTCATTCTGGCAAACTCAAATGGTTTTCGGACCAAATTTCTGAATTTCCCAAATTCCAGTGGTGTACTAGTACTAGTCTGAGCAGCGCAAATTGCACACTGTCGACGAAAATCTAAAAAAATTCTATGAGCCATAGTTACAAAGCAGGCGTTTTGTGCTGGCAAAAGACAATGGCACGCAGAGGTGGTCAGTGGCACTGGAGTTAAGTGGGGCGTAGAAATTATAAAAGCGGTGGGCGGGTGCGCACGTTAAGTATTATTACATGAAAACTGAATTCGTATTTCGTGAATGCGGCTGCAGGCTAAATATATAGACAGTAGTTTTCTATGGGTAGATGGTCAATGTGAAGAACTGAGTACCTGTGTCAAAACAGTTAAGCGAGAAATTGTTATTTATTAGGTGCATGTTATATACCTACTACACATCATTATTATTTTGTAAATCACATGTAAATACATAAATAGAAGTAACCAGAAACAATACGAGCGTTGGCGCCCCATCTCGTAAATATCAATATTTATTTATCTATGTATAGAAAACGTTTTGAGTTCTGACTGCTTCTGGTTATTATGAGTTTAAGACAATAAACAGGGTAAAAGCAACGAAACGGGAACACCCAAAACAGTCAACTTTAGCGCGTACAGAAATAGGTTATATAAGCGTTAACTAGGCAGCTGAACAGCTCCGGGGACATCTTGACAGAGTAAAAAATATTTATTCATCATACCCCTATCATGGTCAAAACTCGTTTTCTGACAGAATCTGAAAAAAAGACAAAAGAAGGCTAAGCAAGGTTAACTTTCACCGGTATCTGTAGACATATTTTATGACGAAAATGGTGCGGTATGGGGACAGACTAACGAAAAACTCCCACAACGAACGGAAAATAAAAATATTGAATGACAGTAAAAGAATGTTCTGTATTCAGCAGGTGGATGGGTGACAAATCTTTAAGTAGAGTGGCAGATTTTTTTAGTTTGACAAAACCTGAAAGTGAGGCTGACTCAAAACGCAAGGATCGTCATTCCACAGCTTCACGCATCCAGTGAAACAGCGAGCGGAAGACTTACAAGTAACAACCTATAGGGCCCCCACTGGCTGGATGTCGACTGGATTCATGTCAACTAAATTTTGGTTAATGATGTGATTTCAACTTTCCTATGTGTTAGAGCATAATAAATTTTATATAATGGCACTAAATTTTAATTGTCTCTGTCAAGTGTGATGCTTTAAAAATATTTTTTTTTGTATTGTTTAGTTGACATTAATTGGTATTCAGTTGACAAAACATTTGCGATTCATTTGCGATGTCAACTAGCTAGTGGGGGCCCATACATTCCTAACTTACCATATCAAAAATAAAAACTATGAAACAATGCCGCGCAACTATATTATATTCATTTTTATGCTAGCGAAATTTTATGCCGCTTCACCTAGCCCGCCGGTAATTCAGCCCTTCAAGATGCCATAAACCAATGGCGCCGTCAGCGCGAACGCAGCATAAACAGCGACCACATAAATCAGTGTGCGCAATTTGAATCTAGCCGTCTCCGGGTCCACCTGCGACATGCCCGGCGTCAAGCGCGGCATCGACTCGTCCAAGATCAACGCGTCGCCGCCGTGGGCCATCGTGTAACTGCGAAAGTGGAAATGACGAATCAGGGTGTGAATTGAGAGTACACTCGGCGGACCGCATGCTATGCATTTTTCTGTAGGAAACACTCCAACATGACGTCATCGTTAATAAAATCAAAATTGTTACAGCAAAAAAACATTCTTCCCATGTACGCGACTCCGCCTCTTTCTTTTGAAGATGTTTTTCTTTTTTTGTGAAAGTGCATATATGTACATACATAAATATACTGCTCGTCCGTTATCGATCAAGAAGGCATAAATAATTTTGGGTGCATACTTTGCGGTCCGCCGAGCATCGTAAATAGTAGCATGGCTTGTGCAAAATGTGGTGTGGATCTAAAATAATAGCATGCTGCAAGGTCAAAGCACGGCGCGAATCCACTCAATCACAATACGATAACGACGGTGCGCGTACCTTTCTTGCGCGCTGCTGTGTGGCGTGGTATGAATGAAATAACAAGATACGCTTACTGTCAGCAACACGTAACAGCCAGACTGGGGGCCGACTTACCCCCTCTCCGCGGCGAACCCTTTGAGCACGCCGTTCATGTCTCTGTGTAAAGCAATTTGAGCGCGGCCGCGCGCGTCATCCCCACCGGCTATGTGCAATTGCGGCAATTCGACCACCGGCTGCAGCGAAACGATCGACGACAGCGACGCGACGAACTCGGCAATCTGAAGTGAGGCGAAATTCGCACCTCAAGCAAACAATTGACCATGTGCCTCTACGCTTGTGAACCCGCCACGCATGTAGACCCCCTAGTAGATGAATTCAAAATCATATAAATTTATAGCCAGTCCACATTTATGCTTTCTGTGGTAAGATGATAACTATAGACCTTTGCAAAAGCTTGAAAGTCAGTAATTTGCAAGTTTAAAAGTAATATATTTGATTTTGGTGTGTGAATCACATTAATCGATCATTTTTAATTTTGTTTGCATGAGTTGCATGTTCTTGCTGATAACACAATATAAATCATCTTGGCAGTGAACACGGATGCATTCGCATTATATTTTGATATGAAAAAAACATGGCCAACATGCGCGCCGGGCCCGACCCAAACAATTCGCCAAGTAAGCGGGCGCACCTGGCCTTGCAAAGCGACCACCACGGAACTGAGCTGTTCGGACAACTGTCCGGCCGGGTGCGTTGGGCTGGGCGTGAGGTTCGCGCTGCCGGCGCCCGGCGTGGTCACCACCATCAGCGAAGGCAGGCCGGTGTCTACATCGGCGGCAGCGGACGCCACTGGGCGGCGACGCAGACCCAGAGCCACTGCGAGACAAGAAATACTGACATGGACAGTTATACTGCCTCGGCCCATGCTCCTTTATTTTACCCCTCCCACTCTCCAGAAGCATTTTGTCGAATGGTGGCATTTTTCTGGTGTTTTTATATCGCTAGACCCGGGAATTTGAAATGTCAGCCTCGGTCTCGAAAACCTAGTTTCCTTTGAACCGTGACCACTGAATTTACCAGAGTTTACCAGAATTTACCGTTAATTCTGTGTTGAATGGTGAAAATAGTCCGGAAACAACTCAAATTAGATGAACCCTCAAATTAGACCCTCAAACTAGAACCCATTGCAACGCTGATAAACACTATTGTTTACACAATTCAGTTCACCAGAAGTAAGTCTGTGGACTACCTAATTAAACCTAATTACATTATGAACCTAATTAAAAATAGTAAACTCAAAATGAGTTCAAAACAAATTTATCAGTTTTGGCAATTTCGACCGTCAACTAGTGTGCAGGCACAACATCGAACACAATATTTGCACACTTAAATGAAAACCAAATGAACCTACGCAAAGATCCAATCGTGAATCCGGCAGCGGCCCCCGCCAACGTCAACTTCCTGATGTGTTGCGCGCGACGCAGCTCATCCGTTTGACTCTGCCGCAGCAGCGCGGCGAACCTTGGCCGCGAAACGACATTATGCAGCCTCGTTAATTCTTCACGAGACGACTCATTCCATTATGCAGACCCCCATAACAAATGGAACATTTTGAACGCACGTGGCAAAAGCGAAAGAATTCAAGGCAATGCACGCCTAAACCCCGTCGCAAACGCTTACGTCAATAAAACGACAGTGCAAATACTGCTGCACATTTAAAATGAATAGGCACACAGCGTCGGTTGTCCCAACCAAAAACAGCTGTCCAATGGAAAAAAACTCACCAATGTGACATAATGCACTTGTGCACGTAATTACAAACACAAATAGATATTGAAACACCGTATACCGTCGAATAAGTTCCCAGAGGAGTTATTTTTTGTCAGACTTTTGACTAGGGATGGAAAAAAGCGCTTTTTTTTAACGGCCCCGCTTTTTTTTAAGAAAACGCGCTTTTTTCGCTTTTTTCAAAAAATGTTGAGACGTTCCCTACAAACCTCCCAAATATGGTTCTGTATCAATATATACAGGTATATCAGACAAGTGGCAGTACTTGTGATGATATATAGCCATATAATGGCTGTGTAGTCATTGGATAACATGATCAGTGGTGATTTCTGCCAAAAATTAATTTTTATGTTGACTCATTATGTATATCGCAGTTTGTGAATGTTTCATGACTTTGAGTGAAGTTAGGCATGAAATAGTGCTTATAAATAAGGCTATAAGAGAAGGCTAATACATTGAGACTAATGTTCCCCACTGTTGAAGTATTTGGGAGCACATTGGCTGAATATTCTATACTAGACTAACATATCACAACTTATTATTACATGATAGCATGCAGAGATAGAAGCAATGACACTAAAAATGCCACAAAACCAATGAAAACAGCCACCAGTGGTAATTTGCATGTGAAATTTTGTGCTTGCGCACAAAAAAAAAGCAAAATACCAAGTGCACAAGTACACATTTTTTTGCCAGCGCTTTTTTTTAAAAAAACGCGCTGGGACCCTAGCGCTTTTTTTTAAAAAAAAGCGGCGTTTTTAAAAAAAAAGCGCTTAAAAAAAAGCGCTTGCCATCCCTACTTTTGACTGGGTGGTTATTTGAGAGGAGGAGTTATTTTTCTCAGAATATTGAGAAAAATGCATGATCAATTTACTACGAGCAGAGATAAATTAGTTCCATAAAATTATACATCAGTCAAAATTCAAATTTCATAATCCAAGCAATGATGTCAATGCGTCGACAAGTCCAAAGCTGTTTGCAGCAAGAAGTCGACACGTCCACTTTTGTTTACCGGATTTTGCTGCAGATTTTTTGCAAATACCAAATGGCATTTTATGGACATCCAATTTTTCGTATATACATTGAGAGCAGGGACTGAAAATTTGAAACTTGATTGTTAACATTTGGAACTTAACGTTGAGCATGAGAAAGCCACATTGGACACACTTTGTGACTTGTCGACTTTTAGAATTGGAGGCCTCAAATATTTTTTCGTTCTGAGAGATTTTCTGAAGAAAAAAAATAAATTTTGAATTTTATTTTCTCTAAACTACCATTTAATTTATATAACATTTTTAAATGTTAGCTGCTTGATTAAAATATCGCAAATGGCTTAAAATAAATGTATGGAGCAGGTATAAACATGTGAAACAGAATTCAATGCCCAATGGTGATCGAGGGGTAAGAAAGGGGGCTGTGAAAGAACCCCCAGCACTAGGGTTGGCAAGCGATTTTTTTAAGCGATTTTTTTTAAAAAAATTCCGATTTTTTTTTTAAAAAATCGCAACCCCTGTACCGATTTTTTTTTAAAAAAATCGCTGGCAAAAATTTTGGTACTTAAGCACTAGGTAAAATGCAAAAATTTTGCGCGCAAGCGCGCAGTTTCAGATAAAAAATAACTTAATTTCTTGTTTTCACTGCTTATGCAGCAAATTTGGTCATGTAGCATCTTTTTCTGTATGCTTTTATGTGTGTAGCATAAACTATGAATCATTAGGGGAAGTATACACAGTTCTGTGATGTGATTACATCTCAAAAATCAATGCAAAGCCATTCATGTTCAATTCCAAAATGTTTTAGGCAGTGTTCTCAGTAAGAACATGCATTTTCTACCAAGAAATTTGCAAATGGTCAATGAAATCTAATTCACACTGCAAATATAACAAATTATCTACCTCTAGAATTGAAAATAATTTTGTCAAGCTTTTCCAAAGCCCTACAGGAGTTATACTTACACATAGGACATAACAGTACACAGAGTATGCTTTTATATGGCTTTTTAAGTTCATTTTTAGCCCCCTCAGGTTATTTAGACGAAAAATAGGGCTTATTTTGACTCCAGCGATTTTTTTTTTTTTTAAATCGATTTTTATTTAAAAAAATCGATTTAAAAAAAAAATCGGGGTCGTTAAAAAAAATCGATTTTTTTCCAACCCTACCCAGCACAACCCAAGGACCTTTCACCCTCTAACTAACTTAAGATAAAGACAATCAACAAAACCACAACCAACTGAGCATAATCCCTCATCTCAGCGGTCTGCTTACTCTGCACAATCTGCATAAGTTGTCGTTCCTTGGTGACCGCCTCGTGTTCCAGCCGCAGCAGCTGCAGGTATTTCGCGTCGCCGCGTGAGGTTCTGTCCAACTGCGCGTGGAGCTCTTTGAGCCGCTGTTGGACGTCTGCCAAGTCGGACAGGGCGGTCCGGTGGGCTTGTTGCGCCTGGCAGAAACGCTCTTCTGCCTGTGATTAGATGTGGGCCTTCAGGCAAGGTGGTTTGGTTTTGGGGGTTATGCTTTTGGGGATGGCACAGGGGCGGCACAGGCTCCCTAGACATGTAAACCCGCATGCAGACCCGGTTGACATGTATCGAGCATGGTCAGCGGGATTACCATAACCTCCCCTCTCATATCACATTTAATAGAAATATCCTGACATTCTCACTAGGGATAAAATCGACACCATAATTCTTTTCAATGACCCCATTTTTGAAAAACGTTGTTTTTTGAAACAAGGCATTTTTTCAAAGTTCTCAAACATGGTTGAGTCGGCATTTGCACGTGTCAGGCAGGTGCTTCCACATACTTCTACAGTGTAAAACATCACTGTGAAGGTATTATCCAATTTTTATAACCTTTTTTAAGCAATATTCCATTCTGAACTTCACTTGACGCCCTGAATTTTTGACAAAAGGTACAGGTACATGTAGGGTTCAAACGGGATCCCGATCCCGAGAAATTTCGGGATTTTGTGGTGCCGATCCCGATCCTGAAACCTCAATCCCGATCCCGATACTTTGAAAATCCCAATCCCGATCCCGAAAAAATGCCCCAATCCCGATCCCGGTAATAATTCACAGACACAAAAGGTGCCAGAAATGGCACTTTTAAAGGACCATTTTTGTATACAGTTTGGAAACATTTTGCGCGCAAGCGCGCATTTCCCTCCCTCCCTCTATATGTCTGTACCATGGGCATGGACACCACTACAAATGGACTGGATAGAGTGTTTAAGGTTAATACATTACCATAGTTTAAGGTTAATACACATGCATATATGGTTGACAGTGGTGTGAATGACAATACCAGGCAGCCCATTGCGCAGTGCCTAAATGAATCTATAGTATTGTTTTCAATGCCAATTTTATCCAACATTTCTGGCATCCATTGTTTTTGGTGTTTTGGGTTATTTTGTGAAATGTCAAAAAAAAACCCTGAAAACCAATTTTTTAGGCCTTAGTCCCGATCCCGAAAAAACGCCAATCCCGATCCCAAAAGGTCAATCCCGATCCCAATCCCAAAATCTCAAAAATCAATCCCGGCCCCGATCCCGATCCCGAAAGGCCAATCCCGATCCCGGAATCTCAAAAAAACAATCCCGATCCCGAAAAGTCAATCCCGTTTGAACCCTAGGTACATGTGAAGCACAATATACAGTACAAGTCAACATGTTTGGAACTTTTTGAAAAAATGGTTTCATTTAAAAAACAACGTTTTAAAATGGGGCAATTGGACCCCCAGTCTGCGAGGCGTTTTATGCTCGTGCCAGAAAAATATTTGGCTGACTGCGATAACGCATGACGCACGCCATGCGCTGTCGCAGTCAGCCAAATATTGTTCTGGCACACAACCCACTCAGCATTGACCGACTACGGTTTGGTCAACGCTGAGCGAGTAAAAACAACTGAATGGAGGCACCTGTGCGCAGCCCATTTATAATTCGCGCGGCACGACATGTGCGCGGGTGCAGTGCACACGATAATTACTCAAAAAAGTGCATGCGCGCAGCGTGATAATCACGTGGCTGAGTGCATGCACATGCGTCCCTGATTATGGTAAAAATTTAAAATCGATGACGTCATGGTTCTCAGCGACCTATGGCGTCGTCGATATGCCGCAACAACTGACCCGTTCACCCACTTCTTTAAATATCAACCTCCAACCAAAAAAAAAAAATCAGGCGAGGTAAAGAAAAGAAACCACGCCAACCCCCCCGATATTTTGGTCAGTCCCGCCGTACTACCGCCTTAAAATGGGGTCATTGAAAAATGTCTTTTTTCATTTATAGCAACTATGGCAGCAAATTTATATAAAATGTGTTATGACTATTAGCTGTAGAAGTAGGGGGTGATGGTCAAGTCAAGTCAAGACTGCTTGACATCACAATCCCGCTGCCCATGTTTTACTCAACCGGGTCTACATGTTCAGGGAGTCTGTGCCAAGAATGCAATAGAAAAGACAATAAGTAGAAAACGCCATCCAAACACACACACACGATGGCGATAGTGATTACACAATCAGAACCGAGACAACCAACCGTCTGGATGCTGTCGTGAGCCTTGGCCACGTGCGTCGTAATGCCGAACATCTGATCGAAAGCCGGTTTCCGTTCGGCGATCGCCGACGCCAGCGTCACGCGCAAGTTCTGCAGCTGACGCATCCCCTCGGCCAGGGTCGACTCGGCGGCCACATTGCCGCTGCCGCTGGCTGCGTGTCGCGCGGGCGCCCGCGCCACGCCCGCCGCCAACGAGATCAAACTTCGCGCGCGCCGCATGCCCCAGTAGACGCCCGTGTGGGGAATGAGGCGGCGCGGCGTTTGCGATCTTGCGCACCTTCAATTCTTTTTTTGGGATCGTATCATTTATGATATCTTGGCTCGCGGCCAAGTTTGTATTGGATACTGCTACACATTGCACAAACGAGAGTATTAGCGACCGGAAGTCGCGGGCTGACAGACTAGTTGACACATGTATGTGAACTCGTCTGTGTTAACTAGTCTGTGTCAACTCAGATTTCGGCTTCACGTGTCGCAGAGCGATCTTCCAATGCACTTCTCTGTAATATTTATTTTACAACGTGCCGCATGTGCATTTGGAGATCCATCTGCGACACATGACTAAATCTGAGTTGACAATGATCAGTCGACGCACATGTGTCAACTAGTGTGCGGGTCGCCAATGAATGGGGAATGTATTTCGTTGCACGTTTAGGATGGTTTATGGTATTTGCATGTTCTGGGTGTATCCAAAAACTGTTCCTTGGCAAGCTTCCAAGATATCATAAGGCATATCCCCGTTTTTTTGTGATATCACCCCGATGGGCGGAGCTAGGACGAGAAGAGGAATGCGCCTGAAGGCAGATTAGGATACTCACGTTTCATGCGTGCGCATCGCATAAATATGCAAATCAGCGCTGCCTGCGCTGAGACAAAAATAGATACACCAACCAGGGTTCCTATTAAGAGAACCAACAAACACCTGTATTATTCCAACCCTTTCCACGTCCCCATGGCTATTCTACCAGCAGTTGACCTTGTAATTCTCTCAAACCAACCACTCGGTATCCAAAAATGCATTGACCTGAAAAAAAATCGATGCACTGCACCTGGCCTCACTAGTAAAAAGTGTTTGGGCGGTCTCAGGTGATCAGGCCGGTTTGCAATGGAGGTTGAGGATGATGACACAGAATGTGGCTCGGCCCAATGTTTGCTGCAAGTGCCCACCACGACTGATACGACCGGCGCCAACAATGACTGGGAGAATTTTTGGATACAGTGTGATGCGTGCAATAAATGGTTTCATGGCAGGTTGGTTCCCGCTTACACTTGTTTATTCTATGTTTTATAATGCAGTTTGCTGGCAGCGAAATAATGTGTATTCTCATTGTGCAGGTGTGCAGGTATTGAGGAGTATGAAGAAGCCTACATTGATGTGCATCACTGCAATGATTGCAAACCGACCCATGGCCCAAACACACGTTTGTTTTCTAATACCGTATTTCCTCGAAATACCCCCGGGGGGTTTGTTGTTTCATAGTGAGAATTTTGAGGGGGGGGTATTTCGAGGGGGGGGTTTATTATTTCGCCAGAAATTTTTTGAAAACCAAGTACTAAATTGTCGTCTGAAACGTACGCAGACGTCGAAAATGCAACAAAAATCGCCATTTATAAGACTCTAAAGACTTGTAAACACCTTCCCGGTCACGTCCGGCAACCTATTTTTGATCTTACTTGTGACACCCCATCTCCAGTTCTAGGGCGCGTCAGAAGCTGAAACTTGGGGTAGGTATTGGTGCAACCCCCCTCTACTTCGCATGAATTTGGGGGGTCGCGGCGACCCCCCAAATTCATGCGAAGTAGAGGGGGGTTGCGCCAATATCTCCCCCAAGTTTCAGCCTTTGGGGCGCCCTAGAACTGGGTATAGGATGTAAGAAGTAAAATAAAAAAATGGGTGCCGGACGTGACCGGGAAGGTGTTTATAAGTGTGTAGACGTATAATCACTGTTCTCACATAACAGAGTCATTGTTTTTAACGTGTGTTTTGCATTACCCAGATGACAAACCGCAGCCCTTGTCATTTACGGTCTCTATACACTAAATTTTGGGGGGGGGGGGTATTTCGAGGGGGGGTTTATAAGTTCATAGTGTCCATTTTGAGGGGGGGTATTTCGAGGAAATACGGTATTTGTTTTTTTCACGCAGCCTGTTCTACTTATTTTTTCCTTGAACTCAATTTTCAGTGAAAGAGGTGCGCAATGACCACAGATATGCGTTTGACCAGAGTGATCCCAACAAAATGAAGGTAAGCTTTTTAGACTCTGGAGAAGTGATGTTAAAAGCGCCAGGACTTTGGTGCCAAGCGCCATGTTGCTATTCCGACAACCAGCGCCAAGCGCCATTGGCCCAGAGCAAAATGGCGCCATGCACCAGAAGCGTGGCGCTTTTTGCTTTGGCGCTAGCGCCAGGCATTTTGTTCCTGGCATCGGGTAAAAATAGCGCCAAGCGCCATGGCGCTTTTCATGAGCATGGCACCAAGTGCCTATGGTGTAACAGCAATATAGCGCCAAGTGCTATGGCGCTTTTTGCTTTGGCTCTAGCGGCAGGCGCCAGCGTCATGGCGCTTTTACATCACTACTATGGAGTGCGTGAGTGCCCTCAAAATTTTTGCAAAGGAAAAATTGGATTGGAAAATAGCTGTACATTTAATTTTTCACAGAAAATGCAAATAGGCACAAAGTTATTTGTGGAGGAATTTATGCAAAATGAAGAGGCAATTCCAAGGTCTGTTTTCTATTCACAGTTGCATTCAACATAATGTTAACAACAATAATTTATGCAAACCAAAACGCAGTGCAATCTCTGCTGGTCATGTTGAACATGTTGATAATGGATATTCTGTTGGCCATGAGCACCTGAAGCGGTGTGGTTGGAACAAGCCTATCTTGATTGACTCTTTGGCTGGGCTCCAAGCAAAAATACCAGGGGTGGAGTTTACAATTGATGATGTTGTCAACAAAATTGGTTAGAAATATGCTGGATGTGGTTTTTTAAATTGTTTTTCAATTTGTTTCTTTTGTAAAATTCAAACATCAACACAAGTGGCAGCTGAAATTTTTAATACTTATTTATCAGCTATCATGCAATTTCACATCTAACTAATTAGCATTGGGTTGGTTTAATAGTATTTTAGTGATAAGGCTTCAACTTCTGCATGTCATGACGTGATTATAAGCTACGTTATGTTGCTGTATGTAATATGCCAGATCCACCCAATGTGCTTCACATATTAATGCTAAATACACTGAAACTTGACTCAATCTATTAACCTTCACTTATAACCTTATTTAAGCATTATTCCATCCCCAACTTCACTTAAAGTCATGAACATTTGATGAAAATTGATGCACAAATTGAGTTGACATGGAAATGGATTTATGACAGAAATCGCCACTTATCTATCTAAATCTATTTAAATCCGGATAGGTAATCATACACATAAAGATTACATTTTTCTTGTTTTAAGCAGTTGTTTTCATTAACAAAGCTACCAAGAAAAAACACCAGACAACAATAAAAAAATTTCATCTTAATCTGTATGTTTATAAAAATTTATGTTTGTCCTAGGCAGAGTTGTTAAAAGTACTAAACTTTTTCGAAAGTAAACGTAAATGTAAAGTATTTATTTTTCACTTACAGGTGAGTACAGAAAACAAATGTATTTATTTTTTACTTTTACTCATGAGTAAACGTGAGTAAATTACTTTTGTCCCTGGAAAATGTAAAAGTGGGTATTTTTAAAGTGAGAAATTTTGCCACAATTTTCGCTCAAAATCACTAGTTAATGTGTTTATGCCTATTCGAGTACACGTAAATACGTTTTAAAAACAATGGTCCTAGGAAACAAGGGTGACCGATATCAAAAACAAATGTTTGATTTTCATAATAAAAATTAAGTTGAAAGCCACCCAAAATATTAATAACACATTTTGTTGCTGTGTAAACGCTGCTTTATCAAATATGCTTTGAAGCTATTTCATTGAAATATTTTTACTATCCCTAGCTAGAAACACAAATATAACAATGTCTAGTTTTAAAACATGTTTTAAACAACTTTGTCAAAATGTTAATATTTTCTTCCAAAACCACAGCTGAAATGTTCTATACTGTTTCTAGGGATGAACAAAGAATGTTCTTATGACCCACTTTAATTTTTTTAAATAGCACCCAAAATTCATTCTGAGTAGGGTTCAAATCGGATTGACTTTTCAGGATCAGGATTTGCTTGTTTTTCAATTTTTTGGTACTTTTTGGATTTTTGCCACCTTTCCTACTTTTCAATTATTGAGATGCATACCAAATTTCAGGAGCTGATCATATGGTTGATACCATTGATGTTTACTGCCAAAGGAGCTACAAGATGTCATTGGGAAACTTCCAGAAAAAGTGGAATGATGTAAACAGACTAAGATTGTACAATATACTTAGCTTAGAGCTAAGTAAGACTGGGTTAGTAATGTTGATTGTTATTTAAGTTTATGAAAATTCAGTACTACCCGGAAGTATATATACTAGTTTCACCATATGTAACTAGGACTTTCAGTGATGCACTCATTGCACTTACTTTTAATGATGTTTTCCATTTATGATTTTCACTCTTTAACAATCCCAGATTGGATGAGCTGGTCGATGTGCCTGATGTGGTGAAACAACTAAGTTGGGCACACCAGTTTTGGTCACAAAGGAATGAAGGTATTGGAGCTCATCTGCTTTAAGACATCACTGAGTGCATAGCTTAACACTGAGAATGACTTATTTCACTGGTAAATGTCATGTTGCTGAAGCTGAACTGGAAAATATGCATGTTCAGAAATAAAGGCAAACATTGATTACATTAATGGAATATGGCATGTCTCAGTGTGAAGTGTATGCTCATGGAAAACAGCCAAAATGTTTGTATTTTCAGAAACCATTTCACATGTGCAACAAAAAGCGATCTCAGCTGAAAGTACATTCCATGAGCATCGAGCTCACCAGCCAAGAGTAGCAAAATTCTGTCTGCTGGGAATGGGCGGCTCCTACACTGACTTCCACATTGACTTTGGTGGCTCTTCTGTTTGGTATCATGTACACACTGGGGAAAAGGTATATAAAGTTCCTTATATCCTCATATTGATATCATTCTTATGAAGTTTATATATTTATGATACACAAATGCAGATTTTTTATGTGGTGGAACCTACAGTGGAAAACATGGATATTTATTTCAACCATCAACTGGATTCTCATCACAGTGAAGTCTTCTTTGGAGACAAAGTGAAGGATCAGTTATTCCGTTTGCCTGTCAAGCAAGGTAATTGCAGTTGTCTATTTTTGTGTTGATTTAACTGCAGTCACATTTGTCAAGCTGGGTGCTTGTGTTCAAAAACATCAAAGTATTCACATAAGTAATTCAGTGAATTTTAGGTTTGGTTTTTGTAAATCTGCATTGACCATGATTTTTATGAACTCAAGTGCCACCCCTAATTTTGATACTGATCCTTGAAATGAAAACGTCATTCACAATTAGGGTTGGCAAGAGATGTTTTGAATAATTGAAAAAGCTGCTTTTTGAAATTGCAGCCTCTAATCTGATGGTTTAAATCACCAGCAAATTTTTTTGGTACATATGCTCTAGTTAAATGCACAATGTCACATCACAGTTTCAAATTTGAAATAACTGGGTTGCTTGTTTTTATTGATTTTTCAGCAAATTTGGTGGTGTAGGATATTTACCTTTCTGAATCTTGCTCAGAGGTGATTTCTAAGAAAAATGGGCTCATATTGACTCAAGTTTAAGAAAATATTGAACAAATTGCTTTTTGAACAAAATTGGAAAACATCTTTCAAACACATGTAATTACAATTTTACAGGGCAGACACTGATGATTCCCGCTGGGTGGATTCATGCTGTCTACACTCCAACTGATTCATTGGTGTTTGGTGGAAATTTTTTGAACTCCCTCCACATTGAAACACAATTGAAAGTGTTTGATATGGAATTGAAGCTAAAGACAGATGATCGTTTCAAATATCCACACTTCAAACTGTGCAATTGGTATGCAGCAAAACACCTGGCAGAAATTCTTGAAGGTTGGTTGCCTGGCTACAGTACTGTGAAGAATACTTTTGAACTTAAACAAATACCCATTGAAGATGCCAATGAATCAAAAGAAAAAGCAAGCAGCTATGTGGTGAATGGTGCACAGCTATTGGCAGCGGCATTGAGAAGGTGGCATGGAGAACAGAAATCTGATCCAAATGCCAAGAAGAGTGTGACTTCAGTCAACTATCTATCCATTGCTTGTCTGTTGGAAAAGAGGCTTAAAGCTCAGCAGGTTCATAAATAAGACAGTTGTCACATTAGGTTCCTGCTATTCTTTCTCTATGCTCAACCACAAAATTTTGTTTGCAGAAAATCACATCACCAAAGCAATGCACTCCAAAAAAATCTGCTACACGGCATCCCAAAACAAAAACAGTGGGTGCAAGAAAAAAGTCTGGCATAAAAATACAAATCCCATGCAATGAAATACATATTGCACCAGAGGAAAAGACAGAGGGGGTTGATAAAGGATTGCCTTCAAACAAACCTACCATTCTCTCCCCGAATTATGCTGCAAAATCACTACCAGCCTCAGATTACTCATTGTTTGATCTGTCACCATCTTATGTGGCCCCATCAACACCAAAAGATGTTGGAACACAGAGTCAGACAAAGGCAAAGCAAACAATGGTGAAAGCAACAACTGAGGTTTGTTAGTGCTATTTTACAATGAAGCAGAATTAAAAAAAAGCATTTTACCATTTCAGGTATCAGATGTGCAGAGTATGTTCAAGAATGTGTCCTCTCATGGCAGACAACCAAGGCCAGCTGCATGGACTGGATTGAAATTAGATCCTTTGCCATCAACATCACCCTCTGAAACAATTGGTAAGGGAGTCCAGAAAAGTCCTGCAATATTCTCAAAGGATCTTGGCCAGCACTGCTATACACACAATGATTACTGTGAGTGTATTTATGATAATTCCCTTGTATATTAATGACACACTATTTAGCTTTATGTATTTCTGGCAGTTTTCCCAAGATATGTGGAGACAGATGATGTATTGCCAGCAGTGAAGAAGCAAAAGTCAAGCAAACCTGTGGAAAAACCAAAAAAGGAATCACAATCTCCAGTCTGTGGCAGTGGTCAAAGTAAATAATTTTTATCATATTTTCTGTCACCTTGATTTACACAATATTTACAACCTCCATTGCGAAGCAAGCAAACCAAAGTTGAAAAAAGGCCAGGCTACTGCAAAACAGAGACTTGCATCCAAGCTGGGACTGTCTGCTGTTCGCATGAGATTTTGATCCACTATCATTCATAGGATAAACAATGCAGGCATTCTTGCACAGTATTTTGCAAGCGTCATTCTTTAAAGCCTCACTGAACTTAGGGATTTTTGAAACAGTGTTTGTGGTGTTACTTTCATGACTTCACATTGTACTTTTTTATTTCATCTGATACTGTGATGGTATCCAGGGCATGGCCACAACAAGAAAACTGGCTGTATATAGGGTGTTTGCAGATTTTTCCATCTAAAAGTGTATGCTGCCATGCTTCATAGCCATTCTATGGCCATTACTTTTGTGCATTCAAAAGCATACACATGTGATGCTTGGCTGCAACATACACTTTTTGTTGGCCTTAGCTATTTTTATGGGATATAGGTATGTTGTTCTGTTTGGATACCACAAACCCATAAAATTCATCTTATGCTATAGCAATCAAGCAAATGCTAAATGTGGCACTGATCAGTACAATGTATAGTGGAACAGAAGTCAAATCTAAGATAAGACTTTACACCTTTGTATTGCTAAAGTTGTATTCAAATTTTAAAGTTTTTTTATGTTTTTAACCAGCTGCTATCCTAAAGTGGTTGGTGGGTGGGCAGAATTTAATTTTATGCTTCTGATTTTTGGTGTGTCTGACCAATGACCATGTTATGTGTGGGTCCCACCCAGTTTACACAACAATGGATGTAGTTCTCCAATTTTCATGCACACTTGCAATCACAATGGGTCAATAGAAATACATAGGTCCGATACATGGGAAGTGTCACCATGCACTTCTGAACTAATCTTTATTTCCTCTATTTGAGAGCATTATTCATTTCTGGGTGCCATCATCAGTATCAGCATGCAATGTGTGTGTTGTATTTCCTCAAAATACACCCAGGTGCGTTTAGTATTTCACCTGCAAATTTTAATTTGAGGAGGGTTACTATTTTGCCAGAAACTTTCATTGTTTGTAACATCCAGTTAGACCCAACAATAACAGATGTTTATACAAGTGTATAGTGATGGAATGACGCCATGGCGCTGGCGCCATTAGGGGGCGCCAAAGGGTCCGCGCCATTGGCGCTTGGCACCTTTTTCCTGTAGCGCCATTGGTGCCTGGCGCCCACTTGGCTTCCTTGGCTCTTGCGCGCTTGTTGCGTGGCGCCCTTGGCACCTGGCGCCCAGTTTCCAAATGTCGCCATTGGCGCTTGGCGCTAGGGCTCGAAACTCGATTTTTTTCAAACTCGAGTTTGAGTCGCAACGCCAAAAAATTTCCGGTCGGTCGGCGAGTCGAGTTGGGCGAGTTAGTGAAAAGTCGAGCCGAGTCAGGCAAAAACTTCTCGAGTCTCGAGTCGAGTCGGATGGGTTATTTTTGGCATGATGCTTGCAGAAGAATATTGCAAGATTTTGTGTAGGAACATGAAGTACAGTTTCTCTTTTACCTGTTTGAATGTATCAAATTGTATGTGGTTCTGTTGAGTGACGTTGTTTTGCAAATTATGTGTTGTTTTGCAGTTTAGTGATATGAATGTGTGCGCTTAACATACTAAAAAGGTACATTTATCTACTGCTGTGCAAAATTTGGACTATTTTTATGAAGAATTGGTGCTTTGGTAGACGATTGAAACTGTGCGCGTGATATACACCATGTTCAAACACATATTAAACTGTGCTTCACATTCCGACATGAATTTTTGTGATGTGGAACCATGCACTTAACACAACAAATGGGGTACATTTATCTACCCCCATACCAAACTTGAGCAGTTTTCATTCAAAATTGATGTGTTGGGAGCCAATTCAAACCATGCGCCTGATGTGGGCCACCATATATTTATATTTTGCATTCAGCGTCTAAATGCACAGTTGCGCGCAATTTTTTTGAAAAATGTGTTTAAAAAGTAATATTAAATTAGATGTCTTTGAAATGATTCAATGCTGAACCCCGACTCGAAATTTACCAAAATTTTGAGTCGAGTCAGACAAAAACCTCGAGTCTCGAGTTTGGGCCATATTTTTCTGTCGATTCGAGTCGGTACCTAATTTTACCCTCGAGTCACGTGTCGAGTCGAGTTTGAGCCCTACTTGGCGCCATATTTTCTGGTGCTTTTCCATCACTACGGTCTTTTTTTTGTTCAGCTTTCTTGGTAAATGTGAACTATTTATGTAGACCGTTATGTTTTGTATGGTGTATTCTACAAACACACTGCCATTGGACTGCATGGTCTGGGTGGTGACTTTGCTACAGATCTTGTTGTCTGATGAAAACAGCTTGTAAACTTTGCCATGGAATAAGTCTATCTGGAGAACACTGATGGAATATTTACACATAACATCAGGGACAGAGGTCTCCAAGATTTTGTCCCTTCCAGGGGTTGGGTAGATAGCAAATCACTCCTGGAGGCCAGAGGAATAGATAGCTGAAAAAAATTTGGGTGATGAGGGATATAATATTTAGGTAAGCATTTTCAATGAGTAGAAGGCAGAAAAGGGGGAAATCACAAAAATAGGGGAAATATGTATAGCTAAATAGATGTATACAACCACATATATAGCCAAATATAGGCAATAAGCCACATGAACCAGTGATTTTGAAGGTGAATATGACATGAAATTTGTGATTTTGGACAAAAAGTTGGGCAAAATTTCTCAAAAATTGCTCCATATAGCTGGCCAGATATATTTGTAGCTCCATATTTGTTCCATATTTGTAGATAGATGGCCAATTTGGGGGGGGGTTCAGGGGATAGTGGCTACAAATTCTGCCTCCAGGATAACAGATAGCTGAGCAGCCTCCAGGATAGATAGCTGGGCGATTTGTGACGGTTTTACCCTCAACCCCCCATTGTAAAGCCCTGCAATACATATAACATTTCTGCATGAATTTTTCTATTAAATGTGAGAACACTGTTAGAAATTGGGAAAGTTCAGCAGACACACCCCAGTCCATTCTTTTCACACAGCTACCTGTTTTCACTCACTATTGACTTTTCAATGCAGCATACTGCTCTTAATGTTCTCATGAAGCATGTCTCAGGTTAATAATTTTTCTTGCATTACTGTACACTGTAAATATTTTGTAGCATATGTACAGCATTAGGGATTCAATTGCTTTTACCATTGGTACATTTTTTTATGACTGCCACATTTGTATTTACAATTGAGGCGTATAATTCTAAAAGTCGACAAGTCCACAAAATGTGATTTTGAGTAAATCGCATTTTAAGTTTCCGATCAAATTCCAGGCCCGTGGTGCATGTCCAATTTGGCTCTCTCATGCTTTTCATAAAGTTCCATATGTTGACAATAAAGTGTCAAATTTTCAGCCCCTGCTCTCAACGTATATGTGAAAAATGGGATGTCCATAAAATTCCATTCGGTCAGAGCAAAACTGTTTCGGGGAGGGAAATGGACTTGTCGCCTTCTTGCACGCGAGAACATTTTTGTTCCCGGGGAAGCCGTGGCTGCCTTATGGGAAAATTATGGACTTGTGACCTTTTAGAAATCGGTTTCCATAGTGGACTTATCACATTTCTTGCGTTTTTTCCCATAAAAAAGGAAGCGGAGGATGGACTTGTCGCCTTTTAGCCCAAAACTAAGTGGACTTGTCGACTTCTTGCCCAAACTTTTTGCATTTTTCCCCAGAAATGTCAAATTTGGCACTTTGCCATATGGGCATGTGAGGTCAAAAAATTTATGGAAAATGATGAAAAATGTGCAGAAGTAGCCCCAGATGACGTTTCCGGGCGTAACTCGAAATTTTCATATTTTGGACTTGTCGACTTTTAGAATTGGACGCCACAATTGTCAAATGTTATTTATTTATTTTTGTCTCGTTCCTCAATTGAGTACAAAAAGGCTTGTGATGTGCTTTGCTGTGGGCACCGACAGTCATTGCATTTGAACAACTTTCAACTCACTTCAGTGGTACAATAAGCTTTTATTTATTTCAATAAAAATCAATTGTCTGTTATGCAGCGTCTGTTACACAAAAGCAGCTAGCAAGCACAAACTCAAATAAGCAGCACATCAGCATTTATTCAAATGGAACTCTTGAAACACTTGATGGTCCAACATCTCATGCACAGTTGTTAAAACCCAATTGCTTTTTTTTCAAAAGTATAATAACCAGAGAGAATGCTTAATACATATTTATACATAGAATGAGTGATAACGTGCATACACACACTAGTTTTCACCGTGACTTCGTGTGAAAACTGAAATTTGAAAAAATGCAAATTAATGAGCACAGTTGAATGATTTGATTTTAATAAAATTTGAATTCAAATTTATAAAAGTTAAAGTTTGAAAATTTGAAAATTAAAACACTTATAGCATACAATAAGAGTAGGCTGAATGTCGCCATGTCGCCATTTCAGTTTTCACACACGTCACGGTGAAAACTAGTGTGTAGGGCCAACATATTTTGATGAAATTAAGTAACTAGAAAAAGTGTGCACTGAATTCACTGGTAGTAAGGTGATTTGGTAAAAAAAAATAAAGTTTTATTGGTGCTTAACGATGGCAAAAAAGATTCGAAAATATTTTCGAATTTTTACGGAATTTTCGAATATTTATTCCACCACTGGAAAAAACACTTAAAAATCGATTTTTTTTGAAAAAAATTCAAAAATTTGAAAATAGTTTTCGAATTTTTCAGGGAATTCGAGGACATTCTTAGGTTCTATGTGCTAAATCGATCGATACTTGATACGCGGTGCGTCTGGAAAAGTCTATCGAAACGGAAAAAAACATAAATGAACATTGAAATGGCATCCGTGGCAGACCCATAGCTGGAATCGGGGAATGCATTTTAGGGGGTGGGTCCACCAGACTTTGTGTCACCCCATTCTGTTGCACGTCAACCAAATTGTTTTGTTTCCTGGAATCGTCCCCATGCCCCGAGATAATGGGGCCTATAAAAAGGTGTTGATTTTACATGGCCGATCACTATTTCATTTTGAAGCTTAATAACTCAGCCATTTCTTGCAATTTGAACTGTTAAATACTTAAAATGATCTGCACAACCTGTAGATTCCATTTTTGCACTTGGATTAGTGATGTATCAATGCATTATGCCAATTTGACCCAGTATTTCAACATGTAAAATAAATTTTTCTGGACATGCCATCATATAGTTAATATGAATACTGTATATCCTCTAATAAGTCACCCAGGGGGGAGGGGGGTATTTTTTGTCAGTGATTTTTGTGGGGAAGGGATTATTCAAGGATTTATGGAAATATCACATGGATAAAATATGGATAAAAATCACATAAATACAGTGTCAAAATGACATAAAATTTTTGCAATTACATAATCAGCAAATCTGCAACAGAATGAATGGCATAGAAGTTTGGTGGACCCCCCATAACAGCAACCCCCAATTTCAGCTATGGGCAGACACAGTCACATTGAGGAATGCGCAGGAATGCACCCGGCACCCATAACTATTTCAACATAGCTGAAAGCTCTTAATTCAATATTTTTCTAAAAAATTCGAAAAGTATGTAAAAAAATTGAACATTACCAAAAAAAATTTGAAAATTGCCCAAAAAGATTCGAAAATTCAAAAATTCAAAAATTGAATTTGAAATTCGAAAATTAACTTGAGCAAAAATTCGAAAATTTGAAAATTCATTTTGGAAAAAAACACTTAAAAAATTAGATATTTTTTTCGGAGGGTTTGCCATCGTTATTGGTGCTTCACCTGTTGATTGAAATTGCTCCTGAAGAAGTGGCATCAATTGAAAATGGTGCCAGGGAAAAATGACAAAGAATTTACTCTGTGCCACAGTAGAAGGTGCTATTGTGTGGTGCCCTCACTCGCTGCCCTGCCACCAGGGATTTTGAGTGGGGGGGGGGGTCACATTGCATACAGAGCTTAGTGGACTTTATACATGCTGGAATGCAGCCAAAAGTGGTAACATCCCACTTGACTGCTTTTGTTCTCTGTACTCTGTACAGTATTTAGTTTTATTTTTATTTGAATCTATACTTTTGAAAAAGTTCTGTACACTTATTTTAACAACTATGATGGTAGAGCAAACCCATTATCTGTTGCTTATGACTCCATTTCATGGAATGCAAGTCTGAACGCTTTCCTTAAAATGTATGTGTACCCTCGACGGACCGCAACGTATGCGCCCAAATTTACACGATGTGGCTGCACACACTAGTTTACTAACAGTTTAAACTCAATTTGGGTGCCCATAAATCAACTTTAAAGGTATTTGAGTTTACGCAAATGCGTTGAAAGCTGATTTATGCGCACCCAAAATGAGTTTACTTCTGTTAGTAAACTAGTGTGTGGAGCGCCAATATGTAAGCAGTATACCTACTTATTTATATATACTCGGCGGATCACACGCTATGCATTTTTCTGACTGAAATACTCCATCATGACGTCATCATTAATAAAATATAAATAATTCCAGCAAAAAAAAAACATTTCGGGAAAAAACATTCCTCGTTTGTACGCGACTCCGCCTTTTCTTTTTTTGAATATTTTTTTTTTTGTGAAAGTGCATACATAAGTAAGTATCCGGCTAGGTCTTTTCGGAAAGTTTTTTTTTTCCGTTTCCGAATCGTCTTGCATTGGAGCGTCCTGGACGATCCGTGGTGTTTTAGCCGTGGTATACCAACCTGGAATTTATACAATCGTAAAAGGTTTACCTTGAAACTGATTAGGTAAAAGTGACTCCAGTAATAATTTCTCTCTCAAAAATGTCCAAAACTCAACATGCACGCTCCACCGTCTCCGGAGTTGTCGATTTTTCAATGAAATTTCTATGTAAAATCATTTGGAAACATTAAGTCCAAAATTACTTGTGTCTTCTGGAAAACGCGCAAGCAGGGTACTTATGAACACACCTTCATAAAAAGAAAAATATTTTTAAAAGAAAAAAGCGGAGTCGGGTAAAACCAACATGTTTCATGACTGAAATAAATTTTTTTCTGAAGAATTGTGATTATTTTAAACGGTGACGTCATGGTGAAGTGTTTCCTTCAGAAAAATGTATAGCGTGCAGTCGGGCCGAGTATAATGATGACGTCGCGCATGATTGAGTGGTTTATTCCAGAGTTGTTAAAATACCGGTATTTTTGGAAAGTGTAAGTGTAAGTGTAAATACACTTTCCAAATTTTGAGTATGGATACCAAAAGTGTAAGGTATTTTAAAAATACCTAGGAAAGTGTAAAAAAAGTGTAAGTGTAAAAAAATTTTTAGACAGAGCTCTCACTGTTGAGCATTAGAAAACACCGCTGTTCTCACCTTTAGATCAATTTATTTATCATTTTCATGCAGTTTTTCACATTTTACAGCCTTTTATTAAACATTTCAGACTGTAACAAATACTGTAGTGGTATGAAGTTCCCTAATAATGGCAGTTTTTCTGTGTTGATGTTTTACTGATTAAGCAATGCGATGCACACTGTTTAAATGCAAGAATGGACATGCAGCAAATGTCAATGCAAAAGTTGACATTGTGTCCAGTTGGTGAACTTCCATTGATCTTGTCCTTTTTACAAAAGTATGATGAAACTGTAGAATACCATGAGTACTGATCAAAGGTTGTAAATAGATCAAATGCTAGTTTGTACATTTGCCATATTTTCTACATTCAATGCATTTTTTGTACATGACCCTATTTTATGCTTTCTGAAAAGCATAAAACAGGGCCATCTGAAAGAAAAAATACACTTTCTGTACCCGGGTATTTTGCCCTGGAAAGTGTAAAAAAAGTGTATGGGTATTTTATGAAAGTGTAAGTGTAAGTGTAAATATAAATACCCATTTACCCGGGTATTTCGGGTAAGTGTAAATACACTTTTGCAACTCTGGTTTATTCAGAACAATGCATAAATAGCATGCGATCCGCGGAGTATTACCTCGAATTACCCCCCTTGAATTAACCCCCCCTCGAATAAAAATAGCCCCTCCGGAATGATGTACAATATGTATGCAATGTACATTACGTATGCAATGTACATTACGTATGCAATGTACATTAAGTATGCAATGTACATGATTTATTTATTACTGCTAATTGGCATTGCAGCTACACATAGATAAGTTTATTTAGCTATCTATTTATGTTTTTATGTCCAAATATACCCTGTTTTGGGTACGCAAAAGCCTACTACCGTATTACCTCGAATTATCCCCCCCTTGAAGTAACCCCCCCCCCTCGAATTAACCCCCCCTCAAAATGGGCTGGGGAAAAAATAACCCCCCCCCCCCCTCGAAATACCCCCCCCCTTCGGAATGATGTACGTCATGTACATAATAAATACGTCATGTACGCAATGTACATGATGTATATTACTGTTAATTTGCATTGCAGCTACACATAGAGTAGTTTGTGTAGCTATCTACGTTTTTATGTCCAAATATATCGTGTTTGGACACATTTATTACCTATTTTGGGTACGCAAATGCCTACTATTTACTACGATCCTTACGAAAATTTCTGACGAAATAATAAACCCACCCCTCGAATAAACCCCCCCTCGAATTAACCCCCCCTCAAATTTTGCTGGCGAAATAATAAACCCCCATGGGGGTATTTCGAGGTAATACGGTATTTACTACGGTCCTTACGAAAATTTCTGACGAAGTAATAACCCCCCTCTAATAAGCCCCCCCTCGAATTAACCCCCCCATATTTTGCTGACAAAATAATAAACCCCATGGGGATATTTCGAGGTAATACGGTATGTGAAATTTACAATGCATTTCGCTCCTAAACTACATTGAGTGTTGTCTTAACTTCATTTTTAGTTTTTAAATACAAAAGCTGCATTGCATTTCATTTTATACTAGGTATCTACAATAATTTTATCTGAAGGGTTTATTTGGCACAGTGGAAAAACAGCATTTGTTTAAACTGAATTTCTTGTCATTTGGTCACAAACACTTCGACACAAACAAAAAAAAACAACCAAAAACTTCCTGACAAAGCGAAAGTTGCAAATTGGTGAGACTGGATTCAGAAGATTTTCAATAGCGTATAACAAGCACACAAGCAATGCAGAGGGTGCTACATGAAACATACAAGCCCATGAAACATGCACGCACACAGTGTTATAGCAATGCATGAGTGCTGCAATGTGTGTACTGATATAATGTGATAATTAGAGTAGCGATAATTATAATGATGGGCATATAAGCGACTTCTATCAGGTCATGAAATATGCTTTTTTCACCAAATAACATGCCATTTTTGTTCAAATTCTACAGACCAAATTGATCATATGCATTAAGAGGGAATTATTCAAGGGGGATCATTTTTTCCTCATGTGTCTAACAGCGGGAATTAATCAAGCAAATACGGTACTTTGTTACCTGAATAAACACCCCAGGAGTAATATTTCCATTATAATTATCAATTTTTTACTTGCTTTTTTAATGGGAATTATTAAAAAGTGAGAAGTTATACGACGCGTGCACATACATTGCTATAACACCGCGTGCGTGTACATGGACTTGTATGTTTCATGGGCTTGTATGTTTCATGGGCTTGTATGTTTCATGGGATCCTCCCTGCACTGAGGCATGCATTTATTTATATCTATCATTCTCTCGGTTACTTCAAAGAATCCTACCCATTGTTAACTCACCCTCATACTTTGGAGCTTTCAAAAAAAAACTTTTTCATGTTACAAAAGAAAGTTTTTCTTAAAGAGCAAACAATTGTCGGAAAAAAACGTCTTTTTCATCATAGTAGATATATAAATATCTGGCCATTTACTTCCACAGTGTGATACATCATTCTCAATGTGATAGCTTTCCCTCTTCACCTTTTTAAGCACTATTTCAGCCCCAGCTTCACTTAAAATCGTGCACATTCAACAAAAAGTGATGTACATAATGAGTCGTCATAAAAATAGATTTTTTTGACAGAAATCACCACTGAAAATGCTATCCCATGGATTCGGATCCACAGTATTTATGTAACATCGCAAAGTACAACAACTTTGTGATATTCCTGTATATGTTTACTCATAACCACCAATTGGGGTGGGGTAAAAACCATTTATTGATGATAAAAAACAGCATTTCATTGAAAGAGTTGAACAAATTTCAATCCCTAATCCTGTTAACATTTTATTCGCTTTTCTTTGTGAACAGATCAACTTTTTATTATAAATTTTTAGAGGGTCCAAGATATCTATCCAGCATCTCATTATTTATTTGAGAACTGCCCTGTTTCACGGAAGAGGTATCTAATCTAAATGACAATATACCTGAGTGATTACTGTACACGGACAGGCGACATGGTTCGAACTATTGAATTAATTGCCCTGGATATTCCGCAACCGCTGGAAGCCTAAGTCAGCCAGGTACTTAATAACCCCCGATTTCACGAACGCAGTGTTGCGGTGAAAGCAGTTACACCCATTTGTCTTACAGCGTTTTAAGGAGTGTGTTCTCCTGCTACCCTGGCCACTGTCATGCGAGCGTAAAAATGTAGCGGTCGTTCATTTCATACTTTGTTTCCATGTAATTTTGAATACCGTAAATTCTCTAATAATACGCCAGGCGTATTGTTTTCAGCACATTTTTAGGGGGCGCACTATTGGAGATGGCGTATTATTGGAGAGTGGCGCATTTTATTTCTCGTCAAATCATAAACTTCACTGTCACTTAACTCAAATGTGAGCATGACGTTGTAAAGCGATAAAATATATAAAACGATGTCCATATAACCTTTGTGAACTGCCCGCCGCCTTGTCCGAAAGCGCGGAATCCGCGGCTTCCGCAGATTGCGACATCGTTACGTTGTTTGTTTTTTTGTTTTTTTTGTTTTTGCTCAGGGGGTCGCATTATTGGAGAGTGGCGCATTTTACTCGCACAACGTGCGCAAGGGTGGCGCACTATTGGAGAGGGCGCATTATTGGAGACCTGGCACCTAATTAGAGAATTTACGGTACTTAGTGCCGCCACGCCAGTAAATACGATCATGGTATAAATTATGTACCGTATTTCCTCGACCCCCCCCCCCCACCCCCCCCCGAAATATCCCCCTCAAAATACCCCCACCCTCGAAATACCCCCCCCCCTCAAAATGACCACTACGAATTAATAGACCCCCCCTCGAAATACCCCCTTTGTTGAAACCCGCTCAAAATTTCCATTGTAAAAAATAAACCCCGGGGGTAATTCGAGGAAATACGGTATTAGCTCGATGATTGCAGTTTATAATGTGCTGGTTGACATGCTGGTTGACAACCTAACTTTCCACATGGACAATAATGCTTTGAACAGAGTTGAGTTGGCCAAAACTGAGCATCCTTGATCTCTTTCAGCATTAGTTGACGGACTCCTCATTCCGGTAAAATAAAATGCGTTGTAAGCACAGTTGTTAATGCATATTTACTTTTACTCAAACAGTATGCATACTCGCGTACCGAGTAAATACGCATACACATATCTCTGAAAAAAAAGTACTGTACTCACCTGCACACTTACTTTGGAGAGTAGTCGAGTACAGTAAGAAAAAGTTGTTTTTGCTTTTCGAGACCCCTGCTTTTCAAAAAGAAAACCTATTAATAGAAAAAAACACCTTTGTATTGTCCCGGGTGAACATCATAATGCTCCCTTCTACATTTTCCAGAAAGAAAAGGTGATTTTGATCACTTTTACGGTTTCCTGAGAAAAATACTCCCATTTACGCTTTCTTTGAGAAAAAAAATCTTTACTCTCATTTACTCGCGAGTAAAAGTTTAAAACAATTTTCTACGCTTTCTATACTCAAGGGGTGATATAAAACAACATAATTCAAGCATACGCATACGTTGAAAAAGTTTGGTACCTTTAACAACTCTGGTTCAAAGCTGATTTACTAATGGCACTAGTGTGTGTATGGCAATTTGTTTTTGAGGTTTGGCGTGTTCGTCGCGTGCTTCGCTGCGTTCCTCTACATCTTCGCACGCTAGTATACAGCATAGTTGTTAAAACGTATTTACTTTTACTCGATAAATATGTATACTCGAGTACAGAGTAAATACGTTTACGTTTCCTCCGAAAAAAGTTCAGATACTCGCTTTTACTTCTGCTTTTTGAAAGTACTCGAGTACAGAAAACATATTTTAGATGGTCTTTTATATAGGTTTTTAAATGCATAGAAGGGAAAAAGGGAGAAAATGTGCTTAAAATATGGGAAACTAGCTGAAAATGGGTATAGTACCAAATATATAGTCAAAAATTGCATAAAATAGACAAAAAGTTATGAAATTGAGTTATTTTGAGCGACGTTTCTCGAAAATTTTGGCGACATTTTTCAAAAGTACTCAAGTTTACATTTTCTACAAGGAAAACTACGTTTACTCACGTTTACTCATGAGTAAAAGTAATAAAATTTTACTTTACGTATTCTGTACTCAAGGGGTGAGTAAAAATAAATACTTTACGTTTACATATACTTCAAAGGGGTTAGTCAGAAAACAGATCAGTATGCTTCTTTCAGGGCTATTTTGCTGCTTGTCTTGTTATTCTTGAATATAACATGGATGTGAAGAGAGTGAATGGACAGTCAGTTCAATGTCATTCATTCAAAAAACAACTTCACATCTTTTTCTGTGGCACCTTTGGCGCCCGGCTCCATATTCCTTGGATGGCGCCATGGTGCCCTTGGCGCCTGGCACCCCTGGCGCTTTTTCCCCGTGGTTTCCTGTTTCTGAATGGCGCCATAGTGCCATAGCGCCATTGGTGCTTGGTGCCCTTGTTTCCGGCGCTTTTCTATCACTAGTGTCCAGTATAAGGTCTAATTAGCGAAAAACGTCAGGGTGGTGTGTTTTCCACTTTTCATCCCATATAGGTATTGAACATGCTCGATTGACATCCTTTACTGCATTACATTACTTTCTACCATATTTTTTCACAGTCAATACCGCGTACCTTCAATGGATGGTGAAAAAATCCAAGGCGTTAAAAACCATGATTTCAGGGTTGTTTTCAGATTTGGTTTGGTATTGTTTGAATTGACGCTCTGCTCTGATATTTAAATGTTTCTCAAGTCTAATGAAAAATGTTCAAATGATTAATGTGTGCAAAAGGTTGGTGAAAAAACCCAGAAGATTTTATTATATCATATTTGACAATTATGTTCCCCGATACCCATCAGTTCATCACCCGATACCCGACAATTTAACCTGAAAACCCGATCCGATACCCGATCTCAATATCCGAACCCATACCCGATATCCACAAATTTTGTGGAACCTATACCGGATAGCACACAGAAATTTTTTTTGAACCGATACCCGATACCGAAATTTTTTAAATTCCCTGGGGCCAGTTCCGCAAGTGGAAAAGTTAAGAGTTAAAATTTAAGAGTTGAGTAAAATGACAAATTTCAAGTTATGAGTAAAGTAAAGAGTTAAGAGTTGAGTAAAACGACAAATGATTTTACTCAACTCTTAACTTTTAACTTTACTCTTAACTTATCATTTATCATTTTACTCAACTCTTAAGTCTTAACTCTTCACTTTTCCACTTGTGGAACCGGCACCAGCCCTAGCTACCTAGTTGTGTGTGACTAAAAATCGCGTTTCTCTCATAGCGCTTGACGCTTTTTTGTTTGGCACTAGATCGTTTTCACATCACTAGTGGTGCGTTTTTTTGCCACGTAAAGATGGGCAAAAACGATGGTTTGAAAAAATTTCACCATCGTATATTTGTGTGCTGTTTTGTTTATTTTAACTTTCACTTTCTTTAACTTTTTATGTGATTTGTTCACTATCCAGAAATTTTGCACGCAAGAGTCCAATTTAGAAACGTTAATGCGACAAAGTCACGTTTTTTGCATGTGTTGTGGCATTTAGATTTATCGCGGCCTCATTTAGTGTTGTATGTAAATATTTGTATGCATAAGCATGTATTTGCGGGGGTTTTTTTATACCATGTCACGGTATAGTGATGGAAAAGCGTCAGTAGGAAATGGCGCAGTGGCGCCATTCCAATAAGAGTGCTGGATCCAACGATGTGAAGTTCTCAAAAAACACTTTCCGTATTTTGAGTTTTCAAAAATGTATATGTATCTGTATTTTGAGTATTTTCATAAAAAAATTAGAGTTTCCGTGTTTTTTTGGTAAACAAATTAAGTTTTTTTTGTAAAAGTTCAAGTTTTTTCTTCAAAAAGTTTCATTTTTCAGCACTTTGTGGTGGAAAAGTAGTGTTCTTGTATTTATGTTCCTGAGTCAGTTTTTATAGAAGGTATGTTCTCAAAACAAATTTTTAATTCGTTTAGGTGAACTTGCTTGGGACACTTGAGTCGTTTTTTAAAAAAACAACAACTTTATACAAAGCGGCACAAACTGTAGTGGGTCGTCGGGAGCTGCCCTACTGGAGTATAGGAGGGGTGGGTGTTGCCAAGATACCCCCAAAAGTTTAGCTTTCTACCACACCCGCAACTGGAGATACAGCCCCTTTAGTGTAGCTAATCAAGTGGGTGGTGTACTTGTTTGGGACACTGAAATCCTGGCAAAAAATTGTTGCATATAGGGCGACCCACCCTGTAGTGAGTCGCCATGCCTCCCCCCATTGATGCAGAGTAGAGGGATTACAACTATATATTCACAAAGTTTCAGCTCTATAACCCCACCATAGCCCGAGATATAGCTTCCGAAGTGAAATAAAAAAATGGGTGGCTTACTTGACCGGGAAGGTGTTTATAAGAGTCTTTAGACTAGTGATCGAAAAGTGCCAGGAACAGGGCGCCAAGCGCCAATGGCGCCATTCGGAAACCGGACGCCAGACGCCAATGGCGCCACGGGAAAACGGCGCCCAGCGCCAATGGCGCCAGGTACCAGTTGGAAAATAAGGCGCCAGGTATTTTCATAAAATACCCTGCCTGTGCTCCAAATATTACTTCAGCCTATTACATCACAGTGGAAAACTTCCACTGA
The DNA here is from genome assembly GCA_964036195.1 of Sphaerolaimus hirsutus. Lineage (NCBI taxonomy): Eukaryota > Metazoa > Nematoda > Chromadorea > Monhysterida > Sphaerolaimidae > Sphaerolaimus > Sphaerolaimus hirsutus. The sequence continues at coordinate 20,942,595 of OZ038452.1, read as the reverse complement.
AGCTGTAACAGTCATTCAATATTAGACATACTGACAATAGAGGTGAAAAGAAGGGGAACACGTTAAAAACATGCACTCACAGTATAACACAACACAACATACACTTCCGTTTTCCCATTGATTTATTCTTGAAGTGGACAAAACGGAATTGGGACAATTTAAATCCGTTGATTTATGAGTTTGCGCGTTGGACGGCCAATCATTTTCAGCTTCTGATCCATCAGAAGCGTCTGATGAACCGTCGGGCGAAAGATTTCTATCCGCTATAACCACTTCATCCAATTTTTGTCAGCGAATTTCGATTATCCATCCACGAGTTTTTATTTTGCATATTTTTTATCTATCTACATCGTGCTCGTCTTGAAACCCTGCTGGCGCCATTTTGACGCCCTTTTTGGGCAGGGCGCCAGGCACCAAAGGCGCCACGGGAAAAGGGCGCCATGGCGCTTTTCAGAAAGTGGGCGCCAGGCGCCAATGGCGCCACAGGAAAAGGTCGCAAAGGGCGCCGTGGCGCCATGGCGCCATTCCATCACTATTTTAGACGTATAAATATATGTACCGCAAATACTTAAATAAGTCCCCTCCCACGAATAACTCCCCCTTGAATACCCCCGCCCCTTGAATACCCCCGCCCCTTGAAAAACTCTCCCTTGAACGCGCCTTCTGCTGTGGCGCCTGGCGCCATTATTTCGAATGGCGAGATGGCGCCAGGCGCCATCATTTTGGATGGCGCCAGAAATGGCGCCAAGATGGAACACATCACCATATTGGGAACAATCAAGAAATGTCTTGACATTTTCTTGAAAAAAATATGCAAAGAGCGCGTGTTTGAAAGAGCGCGTGTTTGAAAAAGCGGTGCCGTTGAAAACTTTCCATTCCTACACTTAAGTATGCCAATTTAAACTATTAACTCCACTCATTCCAGTACTCAATGCAGTACGTAAATATAATGGCACATACATTGTACAGGACGCATAATTTTTTGCTGGCAGTGAATGTGGCATCAATACTACACCCCAATCTGCTGGTACTCATCGCTAGTGATGGAAAAGCGCCAGAAAAAAGGGCGCCAGGCGGCAATGGCGCCATGGCGCCATTCAGAAAGTGGGCGCCAAGTGCCAAGGGCGCCACAGAAAAAGGGCGCCAGGCGCCAAGGGCGCCATGGCGCCATTCGGAAAGCGGGCGCCAGGCGCCAAGGGCGCCACGGAAAGAGGGCGCCAAGCGCCAAGGGCGCCATGGCGCCATTTGAAAAATAGGGCGCCAGGCGCCAAGGGCGCCAGGATGAATAAGTGCATACAACACCCTGCGTGTGTTTAAAGTGTTTCTACAGCACCCTAGTACATGCATTCACTACTTAATTTGCGTTCTCGCGGGTGTAATGAACAAAGACAACACTAGCAACAAAAAAATTCGAGTAAAATACACATGACAATTCAAACACAATGGATATTGTCATTTGACAACAATCCATTCACTTCAAATTGACTTTTCCAATCACGTTCCTCGAAATGGACAAAAAACGGAATTGCAACGATTTGAATCCGTTGATTTATGATTTTGCAAGTTCAACGTTCCATCATTCTCGTCTTCTGATCTGTCAGACACATCTGATGAACCGTTGCACAAAATATTTATACCCACTCACACCACTTCGTCCATTTTTCTGGCAAATTCAGATCATCCATGAATGCGTTTTTCATCTTTTTTCCATTTATACAGCACTCACCTTGAAACCCTGCTGGCGCCTTTTTGGCGCCCTTAAAAAGCAGGGCGCCAGGCGCCAAGGGCGCCACGGAAAAAGGGCGCCAAGCGCCAAGGGCGCCATGGCGCCTTTCAGAATGTGGGCGCCAGGCGCCAAGGGCGCCACAGAAAAAGGGCGCCAAGCGCCAATGGCGCCATGGCGCGGCGCCCTTTGGCGCCCTCAAATGGCGCCAGCGCCATGGCGCCATTCCATCACTACTCATCGCCTAGCTAATCTTTTGCTCCAGTTTGCGCCAGTTCGATAATAACAGTTACCTATGTGTAAAATTTAAATTTCATTTGACGATCCGTTTCATAGTTGTGTGATTCATTCTGATTTCTTTTAAGAGTAGTTAAGTAACTGTAATTTCGTGTTTGGCTCAGTGCCAGCTTTTCGTTGCGCACTTAAAATGGGCCACGTGTCAGCCGTCAAGGATGACTTGACTGTCACGTTTCGTCGGACTATTTCATTAATGAGAACCGTGCAGCAAAATGTCGCTCGAGTTTTATCCATTTTACGTGCTTCTTTTACCCGTGCTGCGGACAAAAAGTGGTGACTGACGGGGAGAACATGACGGCGTCAAATTTCATGCTCTGGCTGGATCCATGGATTCCATGCCTCATTGGAATGCGTACGGTTGACATGCATGTTTTATCTGCATCTGGTATGAACGCAGCCAGCACTATTGGGCTTACGCTGGCGCCAATGCCTTCTTTTCCTATAAGTGTTATTATTTTGTTATCGGCTCTGATCTGTGTATGCATTTGCTTCCTGGTGTGCGGCTGAGTTGTTAAAAGTACCGAATGCTAGTGTCCTAAAATAAAGTACTAGTAAAATGTAAAGTGTATTTGGATGGAAATTGAAGAAATTTGTAGCACATTTGCCAGAAAAATTCGTGTGACCAAAAAAGTTTGATATGTAGTGCATGTAGATATTTATATGGAGCTGCTCAAACAAGGTTTTTGCACGTGTATAAACATAAAGATTTGTTGATGGAAATATAATTGCCCAACATATCCATAAGTGGCTAACAATTTCTCTGCCATGGATTCCCCCTCATTTTTATAAAAAATGTTTGGTTCAGAATATTTTTAGATAAGTAGGTAGATATACTCAGTGGGTTGCAAAGTATTTACCTATACACACGAAGTTACTTATGTCTTGGTGCCCAAGCAGAATATTTATGCATGCAAAATATTTAAAAAAGAAAAAGGCGGAGTCGCATACAATTCACGAATGTTTTTCGTGCAACTTTTTTTCCTGCTGGATTTATTAATATTTTTTAAACGATGACGTCATGATGGTGTGTTTCCATCTTAAAAATGCAAAGTGCGGTCCGCGGAGTATAGTATAATCATGCCAGTATTTTTGAATGAAGTATTTTTTTATAATATGAAGTGCTAATGAATGCAACGTTAACTTGTAAGTTTTTTTACGCGCTCACAGATTTCTCCCTGTGGCCAGCGCTACACGGAGCGTTATTCGTTCGCAGTTGGTGAGCGCATGGGCCCAAACGTCACCTATTTATGCTTCTACTCAGAGTTTATGATCTAAAATACGACGCGAGGGGGCAAGCCACGACGAATTCAATTCTCAAACTGGGTCGCATTCAGATGCGCAGCGGAATCGCTGAACTCTAGCCATTGAACGTGACGGCGACAACGCGGGCCGCATGGCGGCGGCTCACCGACGGCCCAATAGCCGCTGGTCGTCGGCGGCGCTCCCGGCCGCCGACACGCTGGTCGTGTGCGACACGTGCAGCGGCGTCGCGCCCGTCACCCTGTGCGGCACGAATGGAAAACTACCCGCTGAGCCAATCCGGCGAAGACAGACTCGCGCGCACACGTCGGTGGATTTTTTCCGTTGTGTTTGTAAATATTGAAGCCCAAATTTGTGTGTGCATTTTATTAATACTTTAGAGAAAAAAAACGTTATTTTTGCACTGTTTAAAATCACTGGACATCCTAAGGCTGGACTAGGTGTACACACTATGAGCTGTAATCTAGAGACAAAACACGTGTCTGTCTCAGAAACCTTTCCCACAGATGTAATTCATGGTAAGATAATTACAAAGGAAACTTCTGCATGCAAGTAACGACAATTATGTTGTCGCTGCAAATGGTTTTTATAGAACAAGCGCGTAGCGGCTAGGGTTCAAACGGAAAAAGTTTTTCGGGTCGTGACCGGAGTCGGCACCAAAATTTTTTCTTATTGTGACCGGGACAAGGACTGGGGCATCGTACCGGGTCTGGGATCGAGACTGGCTTTTTTAATCTGGACCGGTACCGGGACTGGGGTGTCGTGTCGGAACCGGCACCGGTACCGCTTCAGTCCCGGAATTTTGTTGAACCATCTATTGGGACCGTGGTCCCGTTTGAACCCTAACAGCAGCCAACATGGCTTCATCCTTTTACGGGGCGCATCGTCCACGCTTCTCTGCCGATAAATTAATCAATAATTGTACATAATTGTAGTCATATCGTTTCATGTGTAGTATTTTAACGATAAAAAAGTCGAGTTTTCCAATCGCAATCGTGATATAGGCAATAGCCAGCAACGAATGCCCAATCTTAAAATTCAATGGAAGTTGTTTAAAAAGAGCTTGCTCCGCAAGTGGTCGTGTAGAAATACACGTTGTAAATTCATAGAAAATTTACAATTTTCAAGTCAAGTCATTTTGCAACCACCGGGTACGATGAATAGTGATTTGTAGCGATTGTTTTTTTTGATAATTCGTGTTCAAATGCGGCATAAGCAAATCATGTTCCCCCGCCCCGCACTTCCGCTTGACAATATGTAAATGGCTTGAGAGAGTTGTTAAAAATACCAAACTTTTTTCAAAGTAAACGTAAACATATAGTATTTGTTTTTACTAAACCCCTGAGCACAGAAAACTTAAAGTAAATTTTCATTGAGGGGGGGTTATTTTTTCCTCGCTCATATAACAGAGGGAATTATTCCAGTAAATATTGTATGTGTGTTTATATACCGATGTTTGGCTAATTTTCACTTTTTTAACTTAAAAATCCCATGAAGCCTATCGGAAATACGTTTTCTGTAGTCGAGAACTGTCAAAAAGCATACGTAAATGCGAGTACAGGTACTTTTTCAGAGGAAACGTAAACCTATTTACTCAGTACTCGAGTATACGTATTTTTCGAGTAAACGTTAATAGGTTTTAACGACTACGTGGCTTAGTTACCATAATTTCTTAACATTAGACTACTGTCCCTGGGATGAACATTTAATCTCCATCTTTTCAGAGCTAAATCACAATGTGCCACGGTAAATGATATATTTCTTTTGTGCATTTAAAGGCATACACACGTCAGCAATTATTTATACGAGCAGTGTCTACTTTTTGCTGGCTCTAGCCGTTTTTTACAGGTTTTTAACATGAATAGCTAGAAAATGGTGGGTTGACTAAGAAAAATTCTTTTAAGTTCACTTTCCGCCACCTTTCATTTGACTTTTGTTATTTTGGTAGAGAATATTGTAGGTTCCGGTTTTTGATAACGCAATCAGCACAGAAGTTGAAGCAGAGTTGCGAAAGTGTATTTACACTTACCCGAAATACCCGGGTAAATGGGTATTTATATTCACACTTACACTTACACTTTCATAAAATACCCATACACTTTTTTTACACTTTCCTGGGCAAAATACCCGGGTACAGAAAGTGTATTTTCTTCTTTCAGATGGCCCTGTTTTATGCTTTTGAGAAAGCATAAAATAGGGTCATGTACAAAAAATGCGGTGAATGTAGAAAATATGGCAAATGTACAAACTACCTAGCCTTTGATCTACAACCTTTGATCAGTACTCATGGTATGTTACAGTTTCATCATACTTTTGTAAAAAGGACAAGATCAATGGAAGTTCACCAACTGGACACAAAGTCAACTTTTGCATTGACATTTGCTGCATGTCCATTCTTGCATTTAAACAGTGTGTATCTCATTGCTTAATCAGTAAAACATCAACACTGAAAAACTGCCATAATTAGGGAACTTCATACCACTACAGTATTTGTTACAGTCTGAAATGTTTCATAAAAGGCTGTAAAATGTGAAATAATGCATGAAAATGATAAATAAATTGATCTAATGGTGAGAACAGCGGTGTTTTCTAATGCTCAACAGTGAGAGCTCTTTCTAAAAAAATTTTTTACACTTACACTTTTTTTACACTTTCCTAGGTATTTTTAAAATACCTTACACTTTTGGTATCCATACTCAAAATTTAGAAAGTGTATTTACACTTACACTTACACTTTCCAAAAATACCGGTATTTTAACAACTCTGAGTTGAAGTGCGTTTGAAAAATGCCTTTTTAAGCTCTCACAATAATCCTGTTTTGTTGCACAAAGCCACTGTTTCACAGATTGTAATACCTATTTAAGTTATATTTATCGGGTATATGAGAATATACGAAATAACCAAGAAATGCGTAAGATAAAGTCTTCAGAAAATACATAGCGTATTTACTCGAATAATACCCCCTCTTGAATAATTCCACCCTATTAGACGAGTGGTAAAAATAATTCCCCCTTAAGGCCATAGGATAAATTTGTTATGTCCAATTTGAACAAAACGGTATTTTCGTATGTTTATAAAGCATATCCAGTGGAATGACTTGGTAGAAACCACCATTGAATAATCCCCCTTCGAAAACTTCCAAATGTTCCCTTCGAAATCCCCTACGTTCTCTATACACTATTTGGGGGGGGGTATTTCAGAAAATACGGTATATCTCATCTAACAACCAAATAACAAGACGGGGTCTACATATCGTCAACTAGAACTAATATACATAAATACATGCCGTTGATACCCTTCCGAAATGCACTTGCAATGCTAATGCGAAATAAACCAAAACAAATCAAAGTGGATTGTCCGTTCCGAACATCCTATTATTATCATACACAAATCCGAGCTGTGACTGTGTGGTCTTACAGTAATGCCATAGAAGTTGACACTTGCGTATTTACCGTATCTTCTTGAATAGCCCGTGTCTCCATGAAACAATAGTTGTTAAAACGTATTTACTTTTACTCGATAAATACGTATACTCGAGTACAGAGTAAATACCTTTGCGTTTCCTCCGAAAAAAGTTCCGGTACTCGCTTTTACGTATACTTTTTTAAAGTACTCAGGTACAGAAAACGTATTTCGGATCAACTTTTTATATATATTTTTTAAAGGCATAGAAGGGAAAAAAGGGAGAAAATATGCTGAAAATATGGCAGACTAGTCGAAAATGGGTATAAAACCAAATATATTGTCAACAATTGCATAAAATAGGCAAAAAGTTACAAAAATTAGTGATTCTGAGTGAAAATTTTGGCGACATTTCTCAAAAGTACTCAAGTTTATGTTTTCTGAAGGGAAAAGTATGTTTACTCGCGTTTACTCATGAGTTAAAGTAAAAACAATTACTTTACGTTTTCCGTACTCAGGGGGTGAGTAAAAATTAAATACTTTACGTTTACGTATACTTTGAAAAAAGTTCGGTACTTTTAACAACTCTGCTTGAAACCATATCGAAGCATTCTTACATCTGGGATGTGTAGAGTCTGCAGTGCACAACAAAAGCAAACCCAAACAAATCCAAACAAAGGAGGTAAATGAGTCAAGCTTGTATCATGGAATATGAATGCAGTGCCGCATTAGAAATCTTTGCAATGTGAGACTAGAATCACAGAGTGTGAGCAGTCCCCTCAAACGATCGATGTTTTTTTGGAAAGTAAGCCAATTTGATTCGCTTGAAAAAGCTCCGGTCAAAAAAACATCCGATAAAAAAGTCCCCCGAGTACTTTTTGTACAAACTATGATATGTGACAAACTACCGTAACTGGAAGCGGCAAGAAACGTCCAAACTAGCAGTTGGCACGCTGCGGGGATACAGCTAATTCTATTCTTCATTCATGCATGTCACTCATTCTTAAGAAAAGCGGCCCCCTGCCGACACACTCGACTCCAAAGTAACAGCCTGAAAAACTTCCATATGAGAAAAGAAATTAGTAGTCGGCTGTAGAATACTTCCGAATGTAAGTCACGTTTCTGGCACACTCGCTTTTTAATTACCGTTGAGTGCGTCCATGCCCCGCGGTTCATCTAACGACGTTTGAATGGCCCTTTATTTACTGCAGATAATTGACATTGCATCCCAATAGGCTTTGAATGCATAAAGTGCGATCTAACGCATGCTTCCATGTAATTGCCCCGGATGGACTGAAAAATGGCACAAAAAACACCTGTGTAATTGAGCATCTGCAATTCCTTTGATGTAAATATATATTATATAACTGTCTGTTACTAATAGTAATGGTTTATTGAGTGAAGCATCTAAAGCGCGTGTATAACACCTATTAAAATCAAACGACCCTCGACCACCGCAGAGTGAAGTTTCGAATGAGCGAACCGGATGAAGACGTAGCGCAGCGCATGCCCGTCGACTCCTTCGTCGCCGCAGGTTGGTGCAAAGCTCGCAGCTGCGACTTTGTGCAGCCGGAAGTCGGCTATTGTGCCGCGGCGGCGGCAGGCGCAAGTGACTGGCGCGGCGCCGGCGCGATACAAACACTCGGGGATTAGCAACGGCGCGGCCGCCGCGCCGCGTGAGTTATTGCCGCGCAAACGCGCCCGCCGCCATTTACGATCTAGAAACAGAAGCGCACGCGCCTCAATTTCGTGTGTGCGCGCGCACGCGCCTCAATTTCGCACTCGCTCAAATTGCATTTAAATAAACAACCCCGAGAATAGAGCCCTGAGATTCATAAATAACCAATAATAATGAATAGCCGGCCAAGGTGATGATGCACTCTCGCAACGGCGCCGCGCGCGCCACCCTGCGCCCGCAGCCGTCAGGCAACGCTGCCGTGTTGCGCCCGCGCGCAGATCTGCCCATGGCGAAGAAGCGGTCGATCGTGTCGCGCGCGTCCCACCGCGCCACGAGCGTGTTCCAGCCCGACGGCATCATCGAGGGCCGGCTCAAGCCCATGCTGCGCATCGTCCAGTTGGTCGGCTTCTTTCCCAACGTGGTGCGCACGCGCGAGTATAATGGGAAGAAACGTGAGAGGTGGGTGGTTTTTTAACGCTGGCTCTGAAACCGTGTTTAACTACGGCAAATCCTTGAATAAGTCCCTCCTCGAATAACTCCCCCTTGAATAACTCGGCCCTGCTGGCGAGGTGTGGAAAAAATACCCCCCTTGAATAACTCTCCCCTCTTGAATAACTTCACCTCTCACGATGAAAAGGATACAATACAAAAATACCTAAGAATGTAGCGACAGCAGATACATGATGTTTATGCATTGTATACAGATTGTTTTATTGCTGTTGGACAGTTAATTACCTGAATTACATGAGTTGACCTTGACAGACCGCATCCATACAATGAATTAAGTCAAGTTTTCTGAGGTAAAAATAACCCCTCTCAAATAATTCCCTCCTTGAATAACCCCCTCCCCCTCAAAAACTTCTGACGAAAAAATTACTCCCCGGGGACTTATTCGAGGATTTAGGGTAAATTGTATGTACATTGTGCGGCGTGTAATTAATCATCTGTTTAGAACTGTACGGAGCGATTGATTCCATCGCGCAGACCCTGTTTGCCGACATTCTGGCGTCTACTGAGCCTGTTCTACCTGGCCATCAACGGCTACTTCACCATGCAAACGGTGACGCTGTCCATCGACTACGCGACACATTTCGGCGAGATGCACGTGTTCACAGTGACCAGTATCATTACAGGCAAGCGCACTGAGCACTGCATTCGCATCAATGGGACACACGAATGGGCTATCGGATCGAGTATCGAGTACTTTTTGCATGTACGGTACTGACAAGAAAAAGTAGAAAAATAGTGAATTTCTATTTAAAAAAACCGTATTTCCTTGAATTAAGCCCACCCTAGAAAGACCCCCAGGACTGAGCGAGCTGGGGACATGACACCGCCCTTGATATGTCCCCATCCGAATAGAGTGTAAAGAGAATTTACCTAATCCTAATGACAAATATGTATAGCAACACTCTGACCACGTTTCCTCCAGGATCCTCCAATCCTCTAGGATTAGGCAGGATATGTCTCACGTATATAGTTCTACATATATCTCTGTTATATACATGCATCACAGATAACATTGACAAAATCTCTGGGAAATTGATATTTAAAAATTCTGGGGGGTATTTCGAGGGGTTTGGGTTATTAATTTAGCGTGGCCATTTTGAGGGGGGGTATTTCGAGGAAATACGGTATGTGGAATTTCATAAAATTTCTCGTGGAATGATAACCCCCTTCGAACAGGACCCCTTGAATTAACCAGAATTGGTATAAAGTACTGTACTTTTTCATAAGTGAATATAAATGTAAAGTATTTACCTATTTTTATTGTATCTCACCTCTGAGTACAGAAAACGTAAAGTAAAGTTTCTACTTTTACACTGCGTAAAAGGGGAGTCAACTTGAGTACCTGTATCTTTACTCAGGGAAACTGTAATACTCGAAACTCGAGTATACGTATTTTTTGAGTAAACGTAAATACGTTTTAAAGCGGCGTTTACACTGCATTTTGTGCCGACAAAAAAATTCGGGCAGATAATTCGGGCATGTCGTTCACGACTTAAAAACAAATTACATTTGTCGGTTCGGTTTTCGTTTTGAAACCGAACCGACAAGTGTAATTTGCTTTTAACTCTTGAACGACACATGCAAATTATCTGCAAATTGGCATGTGTGTGTACACTTCAGTGAGTATACTTCAGTGCCTTACCTTGCGTATATGGAACTTTATTCCGGAATTATGGAACTTTTTCACTCGTTTTTTTTTGTCGGCACACGAAACCGTGTAAACGCCGCTTTAACAACTACGGAATAAACCCCCTCAAAATTTACCGGCAAAATGTTTAATAAACACGCTGGGGGGGGGGGGGTGTTTTTCGAGAAAACACGGTCAAATAATTACGCTTACCATATCAACAATACGCGCTATGACGTAATCACCATTCATCGCGCAGGCCTAAAACCCTTGGTGAACTGCGTTTCGTTTGCCCTCTTCAACGTGTACTACAGCGAGCACAGGCGCATGCTGAACATGATGAACAGGGTGGACAAGGATTTCGTCCGCTACTTTAGTTACCGACACAACATCACCTGCATGAATATCAGCTCCATATGTTTCGTGTTCATCATTGGTAGGTTCAGTCCGGTATGGTAGGCAAACTCGGCGGATATGACACTTAGTATGGAAACCCATCTGAATAATGAACCAAAAATTATGCAGTTTTTTATTACAATATTCCATTTTTACTATGGAACAATTTATTATGAAATTTATCACGACTTCATTCATTAAATTATGGTAGGATTCTGCACATACTTTGCGGTCCGTCGAGTATTCTTAAGCTTCCCTTTTACCAAGTTTTTTGCGTCTACTTTCAACTCGCAGCACTCATCCACATGCTGTTGCGCTTGATGGAATTAATAATCACTAAAGGGAATAATTTCACTGCCAATCATCTCGCGGACCTTTCTTTGCTGATTGTGCCCGCAATTAGCATTTGGGGTTTGTACATTGATTTTTTTTTGATCTAATACATTTTTCAAAAATACATTTTATGTAAAATTTGATTAGCCCAACATTTTTTCGGTAGCCCGTATCAATGGACCAGAAATTATACGCTGCTAGAATTATTCGCTGTGGTCTGATTGGAATTTGGAAACCGATGTGGTCTGAACGACATTTCATACTCGCATACAGTATTTCCTTGAAATAGCCCCTTGGATTCAACCCCTTCGAATAACCCCACCCCCTTGGATTGCCCCCTCAAAACTTGCACTCAAAAAAATAAACCCTCGAGGAAATACAATGAAACAATAGTTGGACAAAAAATTATAGGACTAAAAAATTCCTTCTGTCGTATGTATTTATGCCTAATTATATTTTTTCTGCCAGTGCATTGCACTTCTGTCAAATTGCAAAATTCTGTAGTAGGTAAGGTAGGTTAAATCAACTGCTACAGTTCCAAATGAAATGTTGAGCTAATTTCCCCCATCTACAGCCACCGTGCCGCTGCTATATTTTGCATTCATCCAAAGAATAATCTACCTTTGGTGCACAGAGCTGTACAGTCAAATACTACTGGTAAACACTGACACAAATTACCCACTAAAGTTCTACTACAAGCTTTTCTGTGGGGTGACCGAATTGCAGGTTAATGAAATACAGTATTTCTTCTAACAAAACAGCGCCGTTCTATTTTATCGTCAACATTTTTACCTGCCGTTCTATTGGAGGCTGTCGTTCTATTTTCACCAATTCTTTTCACACATTTTTCATTTGAACATGTTCTTTTTTTAACTTTTAACAGCTTTATTAATTAAACTTTAGCCATATTTGATTATCAGAGCATCAATTTGATATTTAAAATCTATTTGAATGCTGTTTGAATGTTCACGGCATCCATTTTTTACGTTTTTGTATTTTGGCACTATTCCATTGCAATTTATACCTGCCGTTCTATCGGGGGTGCCGTTCAATTGGAGGTATGCCGTTCTATTAGCAGAAAAATTTACGGTATATCGTTCCTTTTCAAGTCAGATATTTTTTGTGAGGTCCCAGACCCTGTCAAATGTCATGCAAAGTGTCAAAAAGTATGTAAAATGCCCTGCAAAATGGCAAACGTATGTTTGAATGACATTTGACATTTTACAGAGTCTGGGAATGCCCCCAGGTGATGGTAAGGCAACATCACAAGACACTGCAATTTCACAGAGTGCGGCGAGCGATTTATTCGGCCCGTGGATATCCATGTCGCTCGGCTGGTGCCTGGGCACGCTGTGCCTGACCATCTATTTCACCACGCAGGCGCGCTCGTACTTTGACGTGCCCTATGCGGAGGAGTACACGGCTGAGGAGCTAGACTCTGCTAAAATGGTCTGTATATTGACAAATTTTTGGTAAAATCTGCATTTTACATTTTACATTTTACATGATAACACATTTACACATGTCAGACGCTGACGTTTAACATTGGGTGGAGTATTTTGCAAATACTGGTCGCGGCAATGTACATTGTGATCATATGCAGGATTGGCATTCTGGTCAATGAAAACGTGAGTAAAACTGTTTAACTTTAAGCTTTAAGTTTAAACTTTGGATAAACTGTTAAGCTAAAAGAACGACAGGTAATTAATTACCTAGTATTGCTTGAACGTGACACCAAAATAGTTGTTAAAAGTACTGAACTTTTTCAAAGTAGGTAGGTAAAAGTAAATGTACCTTTTTACTCGCCACTGCACTGTTAAAGGTAGATGCCCATTAAAGGAGTCTGCATCAAAATCCAAACAGCTCATAATCCAAACCCCATAATCCAAACACTTTTGAGGCAAAATCCAAACAAAATGAGGCAAAATCCAAACACTTCCATGTGCCACCAAATGGGGCATAATCCAAACAAAATCAGGCACAATCCAAACGAAAATGAGGCAAAATCCAAACACAATGTAGCAAAATCCAAACACTTTTTTGTGCCACCAAGTGAGGCATAATCCAAACGAAATCAGGCAGAATCCAAACAAAAATCAGGCAAAATCCAAGCAAATTTCATTCAATAAAGTCACCATATGTGTTCAGTTTCATGGATCAACTTTCTTTTGATGTGCCATATCTAATATGCCGCAAAAGAGATAAGCCGCGTGTTGACGCGTGCGCGTCTGTTGCGTCACAAGTGGACAACAGACGAACTTTGGCTTCGATGAGAAAATGCATTTGTCAACTTTGAAGTGACCGACTGCCTTCATGATTTTTCGCCATGATTGCCATTCAATTGCAGTTATTGCCAAAATGGCAATTTTTGGCAATGTGAGTGATGAACTGCAAGGTTTAACACAGAAAAACAAGCTTGCATTGTTTTTGAAGAGTAGAAAGTTTGAGAACCACTATTACAAGTTCACATACTGCAGCAAAAGGGCCCAAAGTGAGTACTACACCTGTACACACTGCTGCAGAATATCTGGGAAGAAAACGCGACCTTCGATTCGCATTGTGTGAGTTTTGGGTGTTGGGTATTTTTTAGATTATTATCACGCATTTTACCTACTGCGACACCGTTACACAAACAAAAAATCATGAAAGTTGATCATTCTGCAATTTAAAATAGGTATTCAATTGGTGAATGTAAATATTTCTGACCCTGTATATCAAATTTTTATATGTTTACAGGCCCGAGACAGGGGCGCTTCTCACCGATCCCGATGCGACGATTACACCGCACGTTTGCACCAGCGATTTCACCACGCATCCACGGTTCACATTGGCGGACATATTACCATAAATACCTCCCCGGAGGTTTATTTTTTCAGAGTGAAAATTTTGAGGGGGGGTTAAACAAGGTGGGTATTTCAAGGAAATACGGTACCAACATTAACATTTATTACACACATGTTTACATATTTTGTACACACACAGGCGGTTCAAAATGGGCAGAATGCGGCACCTGCGTATGCTGATGGTGGATTAAATGCGACTGCAGCGGTAATCGTGGAGGCGATGGAGACGCTAGTATAGAGATTTTTTGCATTCTTCTAGTGTCATTTTTGTCGCATTTTATACCTATTCATATGAATATATTTGCGCCTTTTTATTTGATTACTGCTTGCCGATGACCTGAACTTGAACTTCATAAAAATTTTGCACGCCTATGTAAAATACATCACATTTACACATCAATCATCTTGCATAAACACAAAAACAGGCAATATGAGTGTTTGGATTTTGCCTCATTTTTGTTTGGATTTTGCCTAATTTTTGTTTGGATTCTGCCTCATTTTGTTTGGATTCTGCGGCAGTTGGTGGCAAACAAAAGTGTTTGGATTTTGCCTCATTTTTGTTTGGATTTAGCCTCATTTTTGTTTGGATTTAGCCTCATTTTTGTTTGGATTCTGCCTGATTTTGTTTGGATTCTGCGGCAGTTGGTGGCAAACGGAAGTGTTTGGATTTTGCCTCATTTTTGTTTGGATTATGCCTCAAAAGTGTTTGGATTATGGGGTTTGGATTATGAGCTGTTTGGATTTTGGTTATTGCCCCATTAAAGTACGTTTTCTGTACTCGCGTTCTTCCAAAAAGTACGTACGTGTAAAGCTGAGTACCAGGAAACGTAAACGTATTTGTTCAGTACGCAAGTATACGTATTTTTGAGTAAACGTAAATACGTTTTAACAAATACGGACACCAACCACAACGCGTGAATGTAAATTCAGAGTAGACGAATAAATCAAGCTGTGCTCATGGTCGCCGCCGACTGCACAGAGGATGAAGAAAACAAGGAACCAACACTTACTGTGAGCATCGTTTTTTATTTTTCGATTTTGATTTAGGTAGGTTCAGGTGGTGCCAATTCCACAAGCGACAAAAAAAGTTGTCACAAGCCTGAGTGGCAAGAAAAATCGCGGTAATTTCTTATGGCTGCGTTGTATGAGAACTTCTGAGCAACTTTTTTCTACTCTTTGCAACGAGTTGAATGTCTAGGGGCGCGACTGATGAAAGGCACAAAATGAAAGAGAAATTTTTTTATTATTATTAGAAATGGGATCCAGGGCCCTACCCTTTTGCAGGGTTTCGCCCTTCCCTTCCCGTAATTAAAAACAATTTACAGCTGAGATGGTCAGCCTTGCATACTGAGACAAGTTATAAGTAATGATTGTAAGATTGCTATCTGTCATGTAAATGGCTGGTCCCGTAGACAAGTAATTTGTCAAGCTCTCTCCTGTGGTTATGACATACAGAGCTACCCAGTGGGTTGTTAACCCACTTACACGGAATTGAACATGTTGTATTTATTATTTTTTTTCTTAAGTTGTCTGTCCCCCTGCACACATATAGTATGTGATGCAGGTTGGCCACTGTTTTTGTGTATTTATTGGAGCACATGCTGCATAGCTTGTGACGCCCGCGACCCCTTGTGTGCAGAGCGTTTAGTCTTGCGCCGAACCAATTTAATTCATTGTAGCGAACACTTTTAATCTCTAGTGATATTTCATCATTACCTCTGTATGTCAGTGCCGTTTGTTTGCGCATAGTTCTTAGTGTCTCAGCCCTGCGTCGTCTGTAGACATGTGTTTTTATGTCAGCCTTTGTCAGAACATTTGTGTCTATGTTGATATCAAGGAATTCTTTGGCTGTCTCTCTTAGCGTTCTAGTCGTGTTATCCACATGTAACCTTCTATTTCCTGCCAGGGTACTATCAATGTCCCAGGCTCTATACAGCCATCTTGTCTTATCTATCCTGGACATGTAGTTATCATTTGTCAGTACTAGTTGATAATATTTGTCTGAAGGCAATAAACCATCTAGATCATGTAGTAGCGCTGAACTGCTAGTTTGGTTCGGCAGTCGGGCAATACATCGTATTGTCTTGATGTATAATTTATCCATTTCCATCAACGCATGTCTTGAAAGGCCTGTGATTTCTACACCGAACATACTTGCCGGTTCAACATAGCTTTTCCATGTTATTTTTCCATTGTAGAGAGGTGCACCGGAGTTCCTTGCTGCTGATAGCGCAAGGCTCGATAATTGCTTCATTTTTGTCAACCGATTGGCCTTATGTTCCAAGAATGGATCCAACCCTCTATTAATCTGTACACCCAAGTATCGTATGCTATCCGTTTCATGCAAAGATGTTATGCTTGGATTTTCCGGATTCCCAACTTGTAGGGGCCAAGATCTTTTTTGCGTTTTGAAGTCCCCCATCAAAGTACTTCACTTTTAGTAGGGTTAATCGACACACTCCAAGTCCATGACCATTTGCTGAATGTCTCTAACAGCTTTTCCAGCTCGCTGTCTTTGCTTGCCAGCAATACTATGTCATCTGCAAAGAATAGAGCTGGAATTTTGTCCTGTTGATACCCACATTTAGCTCCGCATCCTGTCTCAAGCAGAACACCTGCAAGATCATGCATATAGATTGCATATAAGGTAGGACTTAGTGCACAGCCCTGTGCAACTCCTTGTGGATAATCCAGAGGGTCGCTTTCAAAACCCCCATATGTCATTATTGCTTTGGTAGTGGTGTAAACTCTGGAGATAGCGCCAACAAGTATCTCTGGTATGCCCATTTTCCGCATTTTTAGCCATAATTTACCTCTGTCCACTCTGTCAAAAGCTTTTACTGCATCTACAAAGCATGTAACAAATTCATTTCCGTTAGCTTGAGCGTAATTGTAACAACTTTTCAGAATTTGAACATTATCTAATGTCCTTCTACCCGGTCTGAACCCACCTTGCATTTCTGTTAATGCATTGGTGTCTTCTAACCATCGGATAAGACGTTTGTTTATTATGGACATATATACCTTTTTGACATTGCATGACAAACCTAAGGTTCTGTAGTTTTTCAAGTTGCTCTTGTCACCTTTTTTGTGAAGTAGTATCATTTTACATAACGTGGCATCAATAGGAATATCACCGCCATGCAGCCAATCATTAAAGATATTTAGAATCTGCTTCATGTGTTCCTCACATAAGAGTTTTAGATGTTCATGGAATATAGAGGTAGTACCACCTGATTTGTTGTTTTTCAATTCATGAATAGCCACTTCAAGCTCAACCATATTTATATCCATCGTCAATTTCCTCTTTTGCTTGTAGCTCGTATGGATATTTCTCACTGAATCTGTTGTAATTTCTGACAATTCTTGTCCAGGATTTTTACTCATAACCACAGACCATGCGCTTTCAAGTTCACTTTTCATCTCTATGTCATTAGAGATAATTTTTCCGTTATCCGCATGAATTGTGTGAATGATGTCTCTGTCCCCTTGCCTAATATCATTCACTCGTTGATATACAGCATTTATTTCCAGCGTACCACCTCCTTTTGCAAGTTTATGTATTACATAATCCTTGCGACTCTTTTCATGCTCCTTTTTGAGGGATGTTAGTTTTTTCCGTTCTATATGTAATTGGTTAAATAACTGTTCTGTATCATGTGTGTTAGTCGATCCCTTAGATCCATCATGAGTACTAGGCTCAAATCTTTTGATTCGTCTCCTTAGTTTGTTAATGACCTTTCCTTGTTTACGTATGTTTAACGGAACTATAGCTGGTTGTGATACCTTCACGTCGATCAATGCTGCCTCCGGAATATCATGTATCAAATCACGATACGTTACCATTTTCTTCTCAGACATTTTTTGCATAAAAACCACCTCTTCTCTATGTGTTTTAGGACGCCCTATTTTCAGGTTTTCTTTCTTCGTTTCGTAGCGGTAGTTTAACTTGAGCAATATAGCGTTGTGGTCAGATTGGATGCTACTGTAGTCTCCCATTTCGTCGACGAGACCTGTTGACATCAACTTCGGATTATTTGACAAACATAAGTCTATTGCAGACCGCGCATTTCTTCTGTTAAATGTCCATAATCCCTGCATGTCAGTGTTTAGGAGACATAGGCCACTCTTATGAATGAAGTCCCTAATTAGATGCCCGTTTTCATTTATTGTTGGGTTGTTGTGTGGTATTCCCAAATCATCAGAGCCTATATGGCCATTGAAATCCCCCATGATAATTACGTCTTCATTACAATTGGAATATCTATCAGCCGCGATGGATATGTAGTGCAGGATCTGTTTATTTAGCTTGTGTATTTTTGCTGATTTTTTACTTTTTGTGTTGTTTTCTAAATATGTAACAATCACATTAAAATTATTACGTGTGTTTGTGTCAAAGCGCTTAACACCCCGCGAGGCACCTTTGTTGTGATCATATTTGATTTTTATATCCAATACATTTTTATTCACACAGTCATCGACCTTATTCAATGTGTATTTAACACCTTTCCGAATATAAACAGAGATACCTCCTGTACCTTCTTGTCCCTTATATGTATTCACAGAACAATATCCACCTATACTGGATACATCACCGCGGTCAGCATGTTGTGTTTCAGTTAGACACAGAACATCTGCCCCCGTTTTAATGATAGTATCCAAAAGCGCCAAAGATTGTTTGTTCAAACAGCGCACATTTTGATACAGTAAAGTCAGGGCAAGATGTTCAAGGAATGTATATGCTCCTGGTATATCTGCCACCGAGGTTGCTTTTGTACCAGGTATCAACCACAGTAATGTTAGTATTGTTAGAAATGGCCTTGATTTGCAAGAAAATAGTTTTTGCGTGAGACACAATTTCTGGCCGGTAGTCAAGCTAATATATATTGACAGACAGAGAATCAATTTAGATTCAGTACACCACACTAGTAATATGTATACAATTGTAAAGTGTACTACTTGTCCAATGAATTTCATAAAAAATGTGTGGTAAGTTTGAAATGTTCGCCGTAAACCACACATACCCACAATTGTGCCTGAAGACATATAATCTGTCATGGTAGCAGCACCCCACTCGTCATGACGTTGCGCTCTCAAAAAACGGCAAATGTGAACCATTTTCTCTAGTCGCTTTTTTAGTGAAGCCATAAAATATGTGTAAAAAAAGCAACCGCTATTGTATAGGATAGTAAGCATAGTATAAGGTCGTCTTTTGTGGTCAAAAGCCATTGGTGTGACCCCAGTAGAAGCTGGGGTTGTCGTTGAAGTTTGGGAACGCAAAAACAAAAACATCAATATCAAAGAAATAGATTCATGCTGAGAAATCACTTCCAAAATATACGAGATAAGCATATGAAGCAATGCACTGCTGTAAATATCGTAGTAATTATCACAACCGGGAAAAAACAGGTAGTAAAGTAATGAGCAAATATCATGCCAAGCAAAATTCCATCTGACAAAAAAAATTGTATATTTTTCAGTGTAAATAAATATATTTCCTGAATGCTGCATGGTCATTTTCACGAGTAAAAGTAAAATCAGGGAGAAAAGTAGGAAAAGCTGCTGGCGTCTCAGCTTGATAAACATTCATATCACTATGTGCCGAGATATATCTGCGCGATAGGTGTGAATATTGATTGTATTTGCTTGATGTAGCCATCATGTAACTGCTGGTTGTTTTACATATGAAACGATTTATTTGTATGTAGTAGGGTTCAAAAGAAATATTGTATCGAGTATTGAATAACGGATATCGACCATTTTTTAATATCGAATATCGAATATCGATATTTAGAATTTTGAAGAAATATCGAATATCGAATATCGACCATTTTTCAATACTGTATATAGAATATCGATATCGAGGTTCTGTATTGTATCGATATAGAATATCCAGTTTCAGGAAATAATCTCGAGGATCATTAATTACATCCAAATAATTAAATATCAGCTGTAGAAATGGTAAGAATAAATATAGCCTGTCAGATTCACGACACAGGCAATAGACATTAGACAGGGTATTCTGACAGTACCATGTACCCCCTTTTTGCTCTGACACACCATGCAAGTAAAAGCTCAAGTAAAATGTCAAGCAAAAGCCCAAGTAAGAACTCACTGTAAATACCTCTTCGACACATATGTTCAATATCGTCGCATCGCCGATATCACCAAGTTTGTGTGACCTTGACGCCATTCGCGGTTTCTTTCTATCCATTTGTAAAATATTCATGTTAGTAATTAAAAAATTTGTTAGCCATCGACCAACGTATCTGTGTTTGGTAGGTGGATGTGGTTTATCGAGCAAATGTATAGATAAAGCATTGCAGGCACGACAAGCAAGCATGGTTATGCACATGGGGTTTGTAAGCCAATGGGTTAGCAAGCCAACATCGAAACTTACCATTGCCATGACCCAGATAGTGAGAGTTAGAAAAAATCGATGTTTTTGGCATCCTGCCAATATCTGAAAATCTGCCATCACAAGCCCTTTAAGGGATGGTAGTTTTACTGATGGCGCTTCAACGATCCTCAGATAATTGACATTTTGCAATAAACAACGAGGTATATGATAGTGTGGGGATTTACCCATGATGTGGTTCGAAATGAACCGTGCCGAAGAAAATTGGCACTCTGCCAATTTGGCAGATGTGGCTAATAAGCCATTTCTCGTGATAAATATCACTTTAACGAGGGACACACTAGGCGTAGAGGGATTATACCTCTTGCCTGTGCCCTCGGTACACTCAACCAGTCTTTTAACAGTCTTCTGCAGTGTGAATCAATCTCTGTACGGGATTAACCGTGGCGAGAAAGATTTTCTTTTTTTTCACATTCTTCACACTAGTCAAATAGAAGCACGAACCGGACAGAAAATTTACCCAAGTAAAACCTCAACCAAACCAATTAATATGAAAGATATCCACAGGTGATGTCATTCGTCTACCGCATGCAATCGCAGTCAGTGTGGGGCGTGACCGTCTGGCGGGCGTTCACTCTGGAGCGGACCGTTTTCTTCACTGTAAGCAGCAAATCGTATTTTCGTATTGACTCTAACATCAAAAAAGTGACCACCAGAAATCGGATGCGCGCAGATGTTCAGCCTGATAATGACCTACGCGTTCCTACTGCTGCGCTTCCGCACCAGCGCCACGGACAAGTCGCTCGCCGCATGGGGCGGCGGGCTGGTGCCAATCCCAGACCCTGTGAAATGACCTGTAAAATGTCAAATATCATGCAAAGTGTCAAAAGTCATGTAAAATGCCCTGCAAAATTTGTTTGCCAAAACAAACATGTTTACCATTTTGCAGGGCATTTTACATGACTTTTGACACTTTGCATGACATTTGACATTTACAGGGCATTTTACAGGGTCTGGGACTGCCCCCAGAATGTGACCGACGGGTCTTTGAGTGACCAGTTGCGCGAGATCGCAAACGCCACTGTTGCTGGCACTGTGCCAAGTGATGGATGAAGCTGCGCCGCTTGCAAGTTGGCCCATTGCACTGCTTTTGTTATTGGGCGATGGGTTGTGATTTTTATTTAGAAACCTGTATTGAATATACCGGTGTTTGTTTATACCTACTCTGTTTCTTTAATCTCTTTGATATCTTCGTTTATACCCTAGGTAATCATAATTTTTATAATAAATAATTTCTATTATTATTGTTCAGACCGCATCCTTTGCACAGAAAATCTACCATATTTTGACGAATAAAGTCATGTTATGCACTAGACTGTCCCATACGGAAAATAATGCATTGCGAGAGAAAATTTCAAGTTTTGGTTTGTGGATAATGTAGATTTGCTTGGTAAGTGTGCGGTCGGCGGGCTGAAACATAATTAGGTACACAGTTTTTTAAACCGCTCAAAGCTTTTAAAAGAAAAACTTTTTAAATAATACATAAATATATAACTTAAAAATAGCCACTCAAACATCTATCAGCCTCCATCTTTCAAAAAAATCACTGAGAAAATGTCTCTAAAGCTGAGAACAAAATCTCCCAAAAAAGTTCATTTCAAGCTATATTTTCGGGTTCATTTTAAAAGCATAATACCTAGGCACCTAAATATATATATATATTCAAGGTGCCCACAGTCAATTTATCTTCAAGTAACAAGCAACAAATAACATAATACAGGGGTTTAGTAGGGGGATTGGGAGGGGAGCCACCCCCAAATTCGCCAGCTATGTATATACCTAACTATATATGGAGCGATTTTTTAGAAATTTAGAAATCTATCCCCCCGCAGGAGCGATTTACTATCTATATGAACCTCCGCGGGGGTACAAATCTACAAAACCCTGACATAATATTTATGTTATTTTGTGTGCATGTCGTGCTCTAAGAGGGGCTTTGAAAGAATTGCAAATACATACATTTGACTGAACAGATACTCAGCAGCACCGCAGCAGTGCCAAGTTCAGATACAGTGTGCAAATAAAGTTCAAAACGAAACCTATCTAGGAAAGTTATCGACCAGAAATTAATTACATTACTTTCTAAATTTTGAGTTTGACACGGAATCCATTTATTTATGTGGGTATGTCAATTGTCAGTATGTGTAAACGAAAAAAGTTGCATAGAATCACAATGATTTATAGGCAGGAATCATTTAAAGGATAGAATTTTAAAGTGATCATATATTTGGTAATCCGATTCATTGTCGCTGACATTCATTACATTGATTGATCCTTGGTGCTCTGGTTGGCAAACACGTTAAGGTTTTTTTTGATGTTTCAGCCATGCCACAAGCTGAATTTTGGTTGATGAATTGTTTACCTACCCTGATGACGCACATCACAAAGAGATTTTTTGAGGGAATCAAGGAATAAGAGCAAACTGAGACATATTTTAGATATAATGACGCACCCACTCCAATCATTTCGTTTTCTCACAAAGCAATTTTGCACTACTCTCTGCAATCATGGGAAAAGTGAACAACTTCAAAAATTGATCAAAAGAGAGCAATCAAAAATTACCGCACATTTACCACACAGTAAATAGGTAATCGATGGACCACCACGCCATGCGAATTCTGAAAGTCTGACAATGTCGGAATTACTGTTATTGAAGATCGTTTTATTGGAGATTGTTCCATGTAAATATAATTATTACCTGTACCTGTAATTGTTATTCTTTCACGTTCATCATTCAGAATAACATTCAACTGTCAACACTTTCATTGACTCCTTTGTGATTTCGAAAACTTTTCACAGCCAAGTTCACTATGCAAGTGGATGTGCTCTTTGTTATGGAATTCTGTTTTGTATAACAACCAAATAAAACCTGTAAAATGGCGACCGAGTGAGTATACATATTGATGTGACAAATACTTTTTATCGTTTTTTTCTATACTACTGCCTGTAAAAATGTTTTTTATCCACTACGTGAGCAATTGCAATAAAGTTTCATGTGAATATCACGAATACTTACCTGAACATGCGACGGTCTTGCAGTCAGGTATTCGTTAGTAAAAAACACATCGAATATGCTGATAGACGCTGTAAAATCGTTAAAAAAACTACAAATGAACTATAAATTCAAATCGCAGTCACGCATCGACAGCAATATCTATTACTCCCCACTCATGTATTAGTAGTAGACTCAACCTACTCCCAAATAGACCCACATAATGACGTCACTCTAAAAGCGGCTCGCCGCCGACTGAGGTGCACGTGGAGAACTGAATTCACATGGTGCTAGATGCCCAATCGTAGGTGGCGTGCGCGAACACCCGCGTCAGCTCAAGCACGCACAGTGAACCCAGGCGACCACTGGTGCACGGCGGGCCGAGGCAAATTCCATTTTTAGATTGATAGTGCTTTTAGGTAGCGATTTTAAGGTAATTTTTGTTTTTAGGTTGGTAGCTGGACTGGAATTATAAATGAATAGTTGTATTATTTGGAATTTGTAGGCATTATTGTGGACATTCGCTTTTTAGATCTGGTGATTAAATATTTAGGTAGTTGGTTCATTGATGGCGGAGCAGGTAATTTTAGTAATATTTAAATAATGGCAGATTTTTAAGGTGAACAAAATTCATTCGAAGATAAACATTCACATCAAGGTATATATAACGCCCATAAAGCTCTACACTCGATGTGGGAAGTAGTTGAAACAAGTGCATCAACGGCTCAATGTTGAACACAAGCACCTATCTGCCGCACCTACAGGCGTCGAATGGAAAGTCTCCAATTTCCAGTGCACATGACACGTGCACTCATTCGTCACATGCACTACGCCACAGCATGTAGGCTGCACTTGATTACTGCGGCTGCGACACTAGCGCCGCGGCGGCGGCAGCAGCAAACTACCTCGGCTTACAAGTGAACACGCGTCTAAGCGCCGCCGACTGCACGTTTGAGCCGAGCCACTGGCGACTAGCCATTCACTCTAGAGCCGCCTTGAAAGCCTCGCATGCGCTGCTAGGTAACCAGTGGGCGCGTCGGCGGCACACAGACCAGCCGCGCGCGCTGCCCCTGTTCTCAAAGTGCCGAGTTGCCAGTTCGAGTGGCTGATGTGAGGCACGATGGAGGTAGAATTCCACGCAGTGTGAAAACGTGTTGAGATTTGTTTCAAGCACATACCTAGATAGGTAGGGTAATATTTACGTGAGTGGTGAAGGTTTATGCAATCTTCGACGCATAACGATCATGCCAGGAAGTGCGACTAGCTGCTGATAATTGTTGTATTGATGACACTGCTCTGAGATCCTAGTCGCTCTGATCCTAGTCGCTAAATTCATGACATGGCTAAAACAAATCTGTCATCTGAAAATCACGTTGGGCATTTAATACAGCTCAAATGAAATCGCACACTAGGTTCAATTCCGATGCAGCACATGATCACTACTTTTAAAATGGACCAACATGAAATGTTTCTGAATGTTCTTCAGCGGCACCGGATGGAAGTAAACTGTTGGTACGAATGTCACATACGTGTATGTGGATGGGGGAGGAATACATGCATACGTACATAAACGTATTTATGTAAGTATTGGTGTACAGTGGATAGTGTAAGTCAAACATCTCCCAGTATAAATACAATTTGGCAGAGATCAAAAGGGCATGGACAAATGTCGAGCGCACGAGCTGGATGCCGTTTTGCAGGATACCCTGCTCAAATCATGGCTTTTATAACGCAGGAAAAATCCACTGAAAACAAGCTCCAAAACCACATATTGATACACTAATGTTCAGTATGTGAAGCAAAAATAGGAGAATTCTGTCTGAACTAGGAGCCGAAGTAAAAGCTGCCGGTTGGTAGCAAATGGTAGACTGGCGCCGGGAAGCATGAGCGCGGCCGGTCGGCGGCAGTGTGTCGCAGCGGCGACAGCTTGCGCGAGTGCGGCCATCGCAGTGCCGGGTCGTGTGCCGCGGCGGCGCATTGCACATGCATATGCTACACGGGGCGGCATACGTGTGCACACGCGCGAGCACAATAACCGATACATTAGTAATGAGTTCGCGCCGGAGCGCCATGGAAGCGGGCGACGGGCGGGGCGGCACGACCGAAGGCCGCGCTCCGTCGCACACTGGGTAATTATGGGCCGGATGACACCGAACCCAATATGCTCATGCATAAGCATTAGCTGGCAACTCAGCGGCGGGCCGAGCGGCTGGTCGCAGCGCGAACGACGGGCGAGGTCGCGTCCGACCTGGCGGCGCGGCGGCGCGGCGCTCCTAGCAACCGGGCGCGGACGCACTAACGCGCGCATAAATGTAGCTAATGCAAGCCCTAAAGCTTGCTGACAGGCGCCGCCCGCAACAATAGGGCGCTCGCTCGTGTCGAATTAGCAGGTAGGCGGCAGTCGCGAATAATCACGGCGGCGCATTGTCCTTGGCGGCGCGGCTAAACAGCAGATGCTAGCAGGTGAAGCATGATTATAATGTCGCCAATGCGACAGCGAACATTCATAATCGTAGCGGTGGATGGCAATCATTGCAGATGGGGCTGATGCTCTCGGCAAAGGGAATCGAATAAATATGTCATAATTGGGTAGCATGGAAGCGCGATATGACATGTGCATCTCATTATCATGTAGTCGTTGTATTTATGCCGAGTTGGTAGAAGGAAAATAGACACTTAATAGCTTTCTCGGCTACCCAGATATTTTATGTATGTTTCTGTGCCGCGAAAACTTTTCGGGATTCAGCACGAAAAATCATAGTACAAAAAGGAAGTACAGTGAAAGACGGTGTAAAATATCCTACAGAATTTCCCCTGCCATACCTGTCCGCCGCATTGAAAAAATACTGCCCACCTACTCTCATTTCTTATTCCGTTAGCAAAACAGTTATAAACCGGTCAAAAGCGCGCAAAGAATACACCCGGCCGCACTGCCGGACGGCGGGAACCGCGCCGCATGCTAAAATAATTTCCATCCATGAATAGTGGGAGTTTCTCGCGGGGAACAAGCGCCGGGCAAAAGCGCACGAGCTCGGCAGCGGCAGCGCGCTGGTGCCAGTTCAGGACCCTGTAAAAAGCCCTGTAAAATGTCAAATGTCATGCAAAGTGTCAAAAGTCATGGAAAATGCCCTGCAAAATGGCAACTCGGTTGCCATTTAGCAGGGCATTTTCCATGACTTTTGACACTTTGCATGACATTTGACATTTTACAGGGTATGGGACTGCCCCCTGCCGCCCCGTTGAGCTAGGAGCGGCGGTAAGCGGGCCGGGCGGCGCCATTCAATAATTCGTTAGAACCGCGCCGCTCGGACGGCGGCGGCGAGCGCACGGAAACGACATTAGCACATGCATGGGAGCGCGGCAAGGAAAGCATGACGTGGCGCGCGCCGCCGCAGCTGGCCACCCGCTGCCATTGCTGCGGCTAGCAGCCGCCGCTACGCACCCGTCGCGGTCGCGAAACACTTGTCACGTCCGGCCGGGGATTAAAAAGGACTTTTTTCAAATAACCCGTTTTTAAAATACATTTTTTTAAATTGCATTGATATTGTGTTCTACAAACTCACATGGGAGTGGGGATATATAAATTTCAAACTACCTACCTATATTTGGTTATTCCTGTTGTAAGCTGTACTATCGCTTCTTCTGGCGTCGTAAATATAAACCTAGTTATTTACATAGTTAAGCTGCATGGAGTAGCAAGAAAAAGGATGATTTTCGCTTTGACAAGTATTTACCGTATTTCCTAGAAATACCACAGGGATTTATTTGTTCGCCAGTAAAATTTTGAGGGCGTTAATCGAGGGGGGCTTTTTCGAGGAGATTATTTTTACGCCAGGAATTTTCGTGAAGTATCGTAGTACAGAATAGCCCTATTTAATATATCATGTACTTATACATTGCATACATGATGTACCTATTTCAAGACGGGGGATATTTCGAGGGGGAAATTCGGGGAAAGGTGGCGGGTGGTATTTCGAGAAAATATGGTAGTTTCTAAATAGGTCAACATTGTTACGTATACCACTTTTTCTTTTCAATTCAGTTAGTGGAAATGAAACGTCCTCTTGAGAATACTGGCGACATCAGCTCGAAAGTCAAGGTGAATGTTGCAGGAATGTTTTATGTCAGAGAACAGGATTAAAAAAACTTAGCCCAAAGTTTCTCGGTGTATTTATATTTACATGCTCAAAGCGTTCTGAAAATTTATTCAACTCGTTCATTTATTCTACAACCCGAATTTTTTTGCACCTTCGGAGACGCCACTTTAACATCTATAAAAGGACAAAAAAGTGCAAATGTTGGAGACGCATATCACGCAAACACACGCTCACACAAACTGGCAGCAAAGCTAGAACTAAGTGAATTCAGTAGAACCACGTCCAGAATACAAATTGTGAATGGCCGTGAATTGATTTTACGGCCACCGAATGCCTCAGGAATACATAGCAAACTACGAAATTATTTGCTTACACAGCAGAACTACTTTTATACAAATGAAATTTGAACAGATTTGAAACACAAAAGTTCTATAAAAAAATGATAAAATTACAACGCCAATACGAGGGACGTGGCGAAATACGCGTAGTATCGCGGGGTGGGCGGGCGGGAGACGCGTCACTACCGGGCCGACATCTCTAGGAATTCTACCCCAACTACACAGTGCGGGCTCAATGGCCGGGCGCAGCGGCGGCGCGAACCAGCCGCACCCGCCGCCGATGTGGCTGCGACGGCGCATGTGTGCAAACACTGCAACACCTTCACCTTGTAATGCGCGCGCATGCGCGTTTTTGCTGCCGCCCAGCCGCGCCGCGCCGCAGCCGACTGCACACGCGGTTTTATTGAACCGAAATCGAACGTGGCCGCCGCGACGCCATTTTCACAACAGCGGGAGAGTGATATTTATTGGGCGGCCGTTGGGGTGCCACTGCCAATGCGAAAAAATGTAGTATCGAATCGATATAATTTTTGCGTTGTCTATAAGCAGAGGGTAGCTCAGGTGCAGGGGGGTGACACGAGGGGTTGGTTTCGGGGAAAATGACACAAATAAATACAAGCTGTACAGGGGGCACGCGTACCGCTGTCAGATCGATCGCATTGCTTTAAGCTAGGAGAAATCCGTTTTAGTGAGGTGCTATTTACACAATATCCTTCAAAATTTTTTGCTCACCATAAAATAAATACCTTAAAATGCAATGTAAAGTGCAAAACTGCAAATTAACTGGAATAAAAAAACTCTGAAAGTTTTTCTGGGCATGATTAGGGTTGGTAAATATCGACCGTTTTCAGCTGCACGATTAAAAAAAAAACTTGGTTCCCATTTTTATTTAAAACCACCTCTGAAGAAGATATCTCTAGATGAAACTAAAAGTTATATAAACTGATAGTCATTGTACTGATACTTTCTGTGGTAAAAGAATTACTGGAGTGCTTTGGAAAATCATGGAAGTTTGTGATTTCAATTTTGAAAGTAATTTATTTGTTATATTTGCTGTGTGAATCACATTTCATTGACAACTTTACAAGTTTGTTTGAAAAATTGCGTGTTCTTGCTGAAAACAGTGGCTAAATAATATTGGAAGTGAATGTCAATGCATTTGCATTAATGTATCTGATAGAAAAACGCATAAACAGAACTACTTACTAGAACTAGAACTATTCACAGCTTACCAATATACTGGATGCTAAACCACCAAAATTTTTTGCGAAAGAGATGAAACCCAGTTATTCCATTATGTGAAACTGCTCACTCAATTGCAGTAAAATTTTGGCATTTTTACTTGGTTTGGTGCAGGAGTACCAAAATTTTTGTGAATGATTTAAAAAGATCATATTTAGCTGCTGAAATTTTTTAAATTGCTTACCAAAGCTAAACAGGCTGATATCCAAAACCTCACTGACTTGTAGGATTCAAATGGAATCTATTCACTTTTCTGGATAGGGATTGGTTCTTTGGATTTTTTGGATCAGGATGGGTGTCGGGACAGGGATGTGTTTGGAAAAAATTGCATGCAGCATTTGATATAGCTTCATCCCCTCTAGGGATCGCTGAAAAGTTTTTTTCAAGACAGGGTTTTATTTTAAAATAAGACCATTTTTTCAAAAACACAGTTTTATTTTTAAAACCGTTTTTTACAAAAGCTACCAGATATGGTCATAAGTAACATATACAGGTAAATCAGACAGGTGACAACAGTACTTTCTGATGTTATATGTAGCCTTAGCATGGCTGTGGGGTCATGGGATAGCATTATAAGTGTTGATTTCTGTCAAAAATATCATTTTTATGTCTACTTATTATGTATATTGCCTTTTGTCAAACATTCATGATTTCAAGTGAAGTTGGGCATGGAAAAGTGCTTAAATAATATTATAAGAGCAGGCTAAAACATTGGCAGTGGTGTTTCACACTATACAAGTATGTGGGGGTGAGCCTGTGCCTCTGTGCATGTTTACCCGCTGTGCATGTCAGGGATATTCTAGATTTTGACCCTCCAGGGGATTGGATAGATAGCTAATCGCTCCTCTGGAGGGATAGATAGCTGGAAAAATTTTGGGGGGGGTTTGGGGGTTTGCGGGGGTTCAATATATACCGTATTTCCTCGAAATACCCCCCCCCCCTCGTTTGACCCCCCCTCTCGAGACCACTATGAAACAATCACCCCACCCCCTCGAAATACCCCCCAGATTGAGTGTAAAGAGAACATACATGACAAATATTGCAGTTTGTGTTCTGCGTAGTGCAGAACACACGTTAAAACAATGTCGTAATCACGTTAGAACAGTGTTTATACCATCTACGTACTACTATTAGTCTACAGGAGTCTATACTAGGGATGGAAAAAAGCGCTTTTTTTTAACGGCCCCGCTTTTTTAAAAAAAGCGCTTTTTTTTAAAAATGCGCTTTTTTTTAAAAAACGCGCTTTTTTCGCTTTTTTTCAAAAATTGTCAAGACGCTACCTAAAAAGCTCCCAAATATGCTCCCGAGTCAATATATACAGGTATATCAGACAAGTGGCAGTACTTGTGATGATATATAACCATAGAATGGCTATGTAATCATCTGATGGCATTATAAGTGCTGATTTCTGCCAAAAAATCCAATTTTATGTTGACTAATTATGTATATTGCCGTTTTTGAATGTTTCTTGACTGCAAGTAAAGTTGGGCATGGAATAGTGCTTAAATTTGGCTATAAAAGATGGCTAATACATGACAGTGATGTTTCACACTGTAGAAAAGTGGAAGCACATTGGCTGGATATTATTTACTACACTGACATATCTCCTCAACTTATTATTACATGATACCATGCAGGAATAGAAGCAATGCCACTAAAATGCTACAAAACCAATGAAAACAACCACCAATGGCAATTTGCATGTGACATTATGGGCTTGCGCGCAAAATGTTTTGCAAAATACCTAGTGCATGAGTACTAAAAATTTTGCCAGCGTTTTTTTTTTAAAAAGCGCTGGGATCCTTGCGCTTTTTATAAAAAAAGCGGCGTTTAAAAAAAAAAAGCGCTTGAACACAAGCGCTTGCCATCCCTAGTCTATACATGTCAGTTATTGATGCATTTTTCTACCCCAGTGTACATCACAAACGACGATTTTGTACAGGATTTGAAAACATTTCTGGCGAAATAACCCCCCCTCGAAATACCCCCCCCCCTCGTTTAACCCCCCCCCCCCCTCTCGGGACCACTATGAAACAATCACCCCCCGGGGGGTATTTCGAGGAAATACGGTAGGCTTTTTCAGGCTTAATCAGGTCTGTGGGGGCACATTGGCTGTATAGTAAAGTGCAGGTGAAATTGCATGCATGCTTGCAAAAAATTGCAAAATATCTGGTGCTTAGTACTAAAAAACTTCGTCAAGGTTTAAAAAAAACGGTTTCGATGATTGTTTTTTTTAAATAAAACGTTTTTTTTTGTTTTTTTTTAAACTTTAAAAAGAAACGCCGGCCATCCTTAATCCCCTCCGAGATGATTTTGGTGCAATCTGAAAGAAATCAACTTTAATATAAAAATCGATATTTTAAAACGCGTAGCTTGAAAATAATTTCTTGACTAACTCCATGATTGACACTAAGCGAAGCAGAATTTTCATGGGAAATATGCTTGGTTCTTTGCAGAGATTCCACCACCGGGCCATGTAAACCGATTTTACAGAAGCCAGGAGGGTCCAACGAAAAAAGACAATCGCGATTGAGCAGGAAAACTGGAATTAAGGCACACTGTCGGTCGAACTCGAGTTTCAAACGTCCATCCACAAAAACGACGACACCTTTTCAATCCCACCGGCACAACAACACAGACACTCAACGTCACCAAAACTTTTTCTCACACAACAATTTCAGAGGCACTCGAACCAAAGTTGTCGCCGGGCACGCCTCGTCCAGATAGACAGACGACCAATGCGCAGCGCACGCGCGCCCTACAGCCGCGGCGGCGGCACTAAACAGAGCGGCGGCCATGAGCGCCCCATAGTGCACATGCGGCCGGTGCCGACGGCGGCGCGCCCGATCGATAGACGGCACCAGGCGCAGCCGCCGCCGCCGCGACGGCGCAAGCGAATTCCGGGGGCCTCGGCGGCGCTTGCAGCATGAGCGCCGGGTGCTGCGCAGCGGCACAGAGGCGTCCTGCCGCTGATTGCATTGCGCACATCGTTCCACGAATGCACTGGAGGATCATTTCCCGACCGGCTTTCGTACGACGAGCAGGTGCCGATAAAGTAATTTCAGTAAAAAAGAATATTTTGTCGAGAAAACGGTTAGTCAGTCGTATCATACAAATCAGTAATCGAGCTATCTGGGCTGCTGGGCAAAAAAATGAAATAAATCGCTGGGAACTAGGGTAAATTTTAAATTTAGAAATACATAGTAATGATAAAACACGCTACCTAGGCCAATACGCTGTAGAGCACCTGCAGCGGAGCGCTCAACTCAATCACTATTGAAATGGGAAATTGGTCGGCGACAAACGCATCAGCCACCTCAACGGATCGGGGCGGCGCGCGCATAAATGGGGTGCGAGCGATGCGGCGGCGCGCCCGCCGCTCGGCACAATTTGCACCCGGCCGTCGAAACTGTAACAATACAGGCAGACGCATGTCTGGGCGCGGGGGGCAGTGGGCCGGGCTCGCCGCGGCCGGAGCCGGCCCATGAGATGTAAAATCGAACCAGGCGCGTAACGCGGCTGACCAAGAACAAACACTCCACTGCGGCCGCCGCGGCGGGCAGCAGGACCCATTATTCCGCCGCGCGCATGCGCCAACTGGACGAGGAACAATGCGGAGCGACAGTAAAATGCCCCTGCCCTGGGCCGGCGGCAGTTGCGACCGCCGATCGACCGCGACGAGGCGGCGACGCGGCCAGGTGTGCCGCAGCGCGGCACCTGGATCCGGCCGGCCGCGCCGCCCCGTTGCATTGACCCGGGGCGTATGCATTGTATCTAAATTCAGTCACAAATGTCGGCATTCATGTTTAGTCTGATGCGTTCGAAATATTTACGTTTCCGATAACCGCACTCAATTTCGCCAGTTAAATTCGGTAATACCGTGTGAAAACTGAAACAAAACCAGCCTCGTATCGTGCGCAGCAATAAATAAATCGAACAGGCCCTCTATCGCACAAATTCTTTACAGAGGGATCCAAATGCGGACGCAGCAAAATGAAATGAAACGTACAGCAGAGTCCAAGTAATTTTCGTGTGTACTTATCCGAGTATCAAGTAAGAATGCATGCATGAGGGGGGATAATTCGAGGAAATACGACATCTTGCATGCAGTGTGGAAATGCACTAGCAATGCACATGGGCTGACAAGCGTGTCAAAAAAATTTTTACGGAAAACGGAAAGGTAAAAAATATTCACCTGGTGGCAATCCCAAGCCCTGTAAAGTGTAAAGTAAAGTGTCAAATGTTAAGTCAAATGCAAAGTCAAATGTCAAATGTAAAGTAAAGTGTCAAATGTGAAGTCAAATGCAAAGTCAAATGCAAAGTCAAATGTGAAATGTAAAGTAAAGTGTCAAATGTAAAGTAAAGTGTCAATTGTGTATCTAAACCTTATTTTTCGTATCCAAATCTTATGTTTTTGTATCCAAATCTTACGTCGAAAAATATGATTTGGATACAAAACCATAAGATTTGGATACTAAAAAATAAGATTTGGAAACACACTTGACACTACTTTACATTTGACACTTTTCTTTACATTTGACATTTGACTTTGCATTTATTTGACTTAACATTTGACACTTTACTTTACATTTGACATTTTACTTTGCATTTGACTTTACATTTGACACTTTACTTTACACTTTACAGGGCTTGGGATTGCCCCCTGGCGGAAAACGGAAAGCAAAAAGGTATAAAAATTTCATGCTGAACGAAGGAAACGGAAAAACGGAAAGCGAAATTTGCACAGAAACGGAATTTTTTGGCAGAAATTCATGTGATTGAAGGAAAATCTGCATGCCGATTTGTCTGTTTGGCTGTGATTGTGGTACAGTGGAACTATTGATTGTGCCAGTATAACTTTACTTGTAGTTCAATCTGAACTGAACCAACTAACAAAAGTCGTTACAAATGATCAAAGTAGCAATAATACCCTACAACAACAATAAGTATTTAGCAAGAGGGAACTTAAATAAGTGCAAAGGTAAACCTGTTAAAATACAGATTGTGAAAATAACGGAAAATTACCAGAAAACTGAAAATCAAGCCGGAACATTGGCGAAAAATGGAAAAATGTGCCGGAAATATGGAAATTAGAAAGTGAACATTTTTCAGCTGCTGAAAAACGGAAAGGTAAATTTTTCGGATTCCAGAAAACGGAAAGGTAAAAAAATTTCAGCTGCAGGAAAACGGAAAGAGAAAATGTAAAAAAAACATTTCCTGTGAAAAGACGGAAACGGAAAATGGACAACAGAAAGTTGACACCCTAGGGCTGACCTCCTCCCCTAAAAAGCTACCCCAAAAATCACCTATGATTGAGTCGAGTCGAATTCGAGCCACACGTCAACACTCCTTGCCACGCATCGGTGTCGATAATGCCGGTGGAAAGGAGGAACATGGCTTGTGTTTGTAGCACCCGCGCATGCGAGCAATGCGCCCAGACGAGACGCTGAAGCAAGCGAAACCGACATTAAGTCGCACTGGTGCGGCCGGCGCCGGCACCGCAGGGCAGGGACGTAGCCAGTATTTTTGAGCGCGGGGGCGGATTGTATACGGAGCCCGGCGAACGGGGGGGGGCGCCCCCTGTTGTTGGGGAATGGCGCCATGGCGCTGGCGCCATTAGTAAGCGCCACGCCATGGCGCCACTGGCGTTGGCATTGGCGCCAAAACAGCAGTATACGTCTGTATTTTACAGGCATATACAGCGACATGGACACACATTTCACTGGCTTTTAGGCCGCGGAGATTGGTCAGCCAAAAAGATATGTTGTGAAGGGAGAATGCGCGAAAATTTTTTCAAACTGTCGATAAAATCGTCGTCTGAAAGTGCCATTTCTAGCACATTTTTTGGTCCGGCCCGGGAAGGGGGGGCGGCCGCCCCCCCGCCCCCCCCTGGCTACGTCCTTGCCGCAGGGCACTGCAATACAGAGACGCCGCCGCGGCGACGCCATGCGTTCGCGTGTGCATCCAGTGCGCTGCATCGACCCGCGCATGGTTGACAAACGGGCTGGGCGGCGAATGGCGGAAATTCTGCCGCTGCGTATGTATCGTGAGAGCTTTTTGGCGATCAGGAAGGCACCAGGCCCCATTTCTTCTACCCTGCAGCGGGGTGATCGAGCACTTAGTGTCCCACGGGGCGGGGCGGCCATATTTCTAGCCGCTGCGCCGCGGTGCACAGATGGAAGCGCCGATGACAATTGAGTTTTGCGAAGCGACGCTGCCGCGGCCGCGGCGCGGTCCATGCGTGCCCAGTGCGCGGCGATGGGGTGGGCGAACGCGCGGAGCAGCGCACGCGTCCTGGGGGCAGTCCCAGACCCTGTAATATGTCAAATGTCATGCAAAGTGTCAAAAGTCATGGAAAATGCCCTGGAAAATCGCAACCGAGTTGCCATTTTGCAGGGCATTTTCCATGACTTTTGACACTTTGCATGACATTTGACATTTTACAGGGTCTGGAACTGGCACCTAAACCAAGCGGCCGCGTGCTGCGCTCGGCCCGGCTGCAGTGCAGCGTGCAGTGCACTGCAGCAGAACGCACGCACACTGGCTGTCCTATTCCAAAGGGCGAGTCCCAGCAGTCAAGCACTAGTGGTTATAATGTGTGCACGTCGTGCACGCCACCGCGTGTATATATTCTGTGTATGAATGCGAAATCTAAGCAAATAGTCTACCGGGGTAACCCAGATGTAAATACGTGCGATTTTACGTTTATGCGATCTGGAGAGTAAAGAGACCCATCCAAGAGCCAGTTCCGCAGATGGCAAAGTTACCCGCCCCACCTCAAATCGCCCAGCTATCTATCCCAGAAGCTGCTCAGCTATCTATCCTTGAGCCGAATGTTTTGCTACTTACCAACGAAGAAACCCCCCCCCCCCAAAAAAATTGCTTATGATTTCGCCAGAAATTGTTTGAACCCCCAGTACTCATTTGTTGTTTGTAATGCACGCAGAAAAATACTACAATCAGGGGTATCTTGAATTTTGACCCTCCGAGTGGTTGGATAGATAGCAAATCGCTCCTCCGGAGGGATAGATAGCTGAAAAAATTTCTGGGGGGGGGTTTGGGGGGGGGGTTGTGGTGGTTCGCTATATAGGCTTTTTCGGGGCATAGAAGGAAGAAAAGGGAGAAAAATCGTTGAAAGCAGGGGTCTCGAATGGGGGGGGTTGGGGGGGGGGTTACCCCCCCCCCCAAACCGCCCAGCTATCTATCTATCCCGGAGGCCGCTCAGCTATCTATCTATCCCGGAGGCAAAATTTTGGGCTACTACCCCCTAAACCCCCCCCAAATCGCTCAGCTATCTACCTATCTGGAACGATTTTTCAGAAACTATACCCCAATTTTCGCTCAAAATCGCTATTTTTCATACCTATATATAGATTTTCACCTCCAAAATCACTGGTTCATGCGTCTAACTGCCTATTTTCAGCTATTTTAAGTACTATATGCTCTTGTATACCCATTTTGAGCTATTTTACACCTACTTTTAGCGATTTTTCTCCCTTTTGATCCTTCTATGCCCCGAAAAAGCCTATATATCGAACCACCACAACCCCCCCCCCCCAAACCCCCCCCAACCCCCCCCCAGAAAATTTTTCAGCTATCTATCCCTCCGGAGGAGCGATTTGCTATCTATCCAACCACTCGGAGGGTCAAAATTCAAGATACCCCTGGTTGAAAGTAGGTGTAAAAAAGCTCAAAATGGGTATACAAGAGCATATAGTACTTAAAATAACTGAAAATAGGCAGTTAGACATGTGAACTGGTGATTTTGGAGGTGAAAATCTATATATAGGTATGAAAAATAGCGATTTTATGCGAAAATTGGGGTATAGTTTCTGAAAAATCGCTCCAGATAGGCAGATAGCTGGGCGATTTGGGGGGGGGGGGGGTTTAGGGGGCAGTAGCCCAAAATTTTCCTCCGGGATAGATAGATAGCTGAGCGTCCTCCGGGTTAGATAGATAGCTGGGCGATTTGGGGGGGGGTAACCCCCCCCCCCCCAACCCCCCCCCATTCGAGACCCCTGACTACAATAATCACTATGTGAATATAAGAAGAGTCTATAGACTTAGGTATATTATAAGTATATATGTAGATGGTATAAAACATGTTCTAACATAACACAGTCATTGTTTTTAACGTGTTCAGCATCGACTGGATCACAAACTGTAGCTTTTGTCATTTACATTCTTTTTACACTCAATTTGGGGGGGGGGGTATTTCGAGGGGGGGGCTAATGAATTCATTGTGTCCTTTTGAGGGGTATTTTTCACGGGGGTATTTTGAGGGGATTAGTTCGAAGAAATACACTATATTTTTATCACATAAGTGATTGCGAGGGGGGCGTTATGCATGGGAAATTTTTGGTTAAATATTTACATATTTGGGGTCCCTCCCAGTGTGCATCGAATTCAATGATAAAACGTGCATAGCGCGGAAAAACAATGCGTGCCACATGGCACAACATTCAAATAGTTCAACCAAGTGGGTGATTCATTACCGCTCAGCTTGATTTGTCATGTATATAAATATTTCAACTTCGCTTATGTTTTTGAAACCAAGCATAGCGCCCCAGGGGTGCTATAAAGCTGTATAACTAGGGTGTCAAATTTCCGTTTCCGCTTTTCTGCAGGAAATTTCTTACCTTTCCGTTTTCCGGCAGCTGAAATTTTTTTACCTTTCCGTTTTCCGTTTTCCAGCAGCCTAAATTTTTTTCCTTTCCGTTTTCCGTTTATGGCAGCTGAAATTTTTTTACCTTTCCGTTTCGTTTTTCCGGCCCATTTTTCCGTTTTCCAGCTGAAAAAATTTTACCTTTCCATTTCCGTTTTTCCAGGCAATTTTTCCGTTTTCTGGCTAGATTTTCAGTTTTCTGGGATTTTTCCATGATTTTTCCAATCTGTATTTATCTTTTTCCACTATGGTGTATATAACTACCAGGTTCTTGTGTCTCTCTTATATACTCAGCAGACTGCATGCCATTTTTCTGAAGAAAATGCTCCATTGTCACTGTTTATAGAATCAAAGATGTCCCAAAAAAAGAAAAAACATTTCAGGAAATGAACATATGTTGCGTGTACATACTACTGTATTCTGATTTTTAAATATTTTTCTCTTTATGTGAAATTGCATGCCCAATACATAAGTAATTTTGTACATACTTTGCAGTCTGCTGAGTATGCTTTTTACTGTTCAGTTACATCAAAGTTCACTTTTGCTAAATTCTTATTGTTGTTGTAGTGTACTTTTGCTACCTTTTGATGATTTTTGTTGGTTCAGTTCAGCTTGAACTACAAGTGAAGTTACTGGCATGATCCTTAGTTGCAGAATGTACAGCTAACACAATCAAAGCCATGTACAGCTACCACAATCTGCATGCAGGTTTTTCTTCTGCAAATTGTTCCATTTCCATGCAAATTTCGCTCTTTTTTCTGTTTCTGTGAAAAATTTCGGTTTATTTTTTCTGTTTTCGTGAAAATTTCACTTTCCGTTTTCCGGCAGAAATTATTTTTTTCACCTTTCCGTTTTCCGTAAAGTGAAAAATTTTTACCTTTCCGTTTTCCGTAAAAATTTTTTTGACACCTATGTATAACACCCCGGGCGTTGTGCACGGGGGGGCGGTTTACACGGAGAAATACGGTACTTGCCAATTGTCATTTTACTCTACTCTCCAATTTTTACTCTCTTCTTTTCACTAGCGGAACTGGCCCCGGCTTGGAAATGTTACATGAGTGCTGACGATTCCAAAACATGACGAAACGAGAACAGACACAGAAACATGGTAAATCGAATACGGAACGAAATTGGTTAAAGCGAACAATTGAGTTAGAAATTGTCGCGGCTTCCGGTCGCTCCAAGCGGCCCAATAAAAGCCGCGTACATGCGACGCAGTTTTCCCGCTGACAAATGGAAGTGCGGAAAAGCGAGCAGCCAATATGTAGAGCAGTAGCGCACAGACCGTCAGAAAAAAAGACGGAAAATGCCATAGGTTTGGTGAAGTCACCGCGATAACAAGAACAAATAGGTGCGAGTGCGTGATCACAGTGCCTCATTTTGCTTGGCACAATGCCAATAACGAACGAAAACGGCTGACTTCAAACACGGTCGTGATTATGATAGTGAATAGAAGAAATCTTAAGAAAGAGCAGTTGAAAATATTAACATTCAGTGCGACGCAGATCTCAGCAGCGAAAAAAAGTTCCGGGCAAACAGAATTTATTACGCGGTTCGGCCATTACGAAATCGTTTCTACACTATTTTTTACGATATTTCTATATTTCCACAAACTCGCTTGCTTTAGTCATTAAAAAGTAAAAAGCCTAACATTTATCTGGCATAGTTCCAACTACAGAAAAAAGAAATCGGGAATCGAAAATGGATGGCACTGTGCCAGAAACTGCTGCGGAGCCAGTATCTGAGCAGGCAACGTCTCAACAGACGAGGCCATCGATTTTGCAGTGTGTGAACGATCGTAAAAAATTGCTTTTCAGCTTTTTTGCAGCAGTTTTCATTACTTTCAGAAAAACGGTGGTTGTAGACGGCCGACAATACATAGACACTTCGGATGATTCCTGCGGCGACAGCGGGAAGCTGAAACAATGCATCGATCCCACTGACTGTGGGTTTCATTCAGTCGCTTTTTGCTACAAGTGACCTATGACGTTCATACAGTTTCATGAACACAATTTTTTACCTATTGTCGGCGGACATCACACTTAGTATGGAAAGCTACCATAACCCATGAATAATGAACCAAAATTTTACAGTTTTTCATCATAATATTTTGTTTTACCATGGAATAATTGATTACGAAATTTTTCACAAGATTTTACTCATTTAATTATGGTAGGATTCTGCACAAAGCTTATGCGCTCCACTCTGTATAGTCCGCTATAGTTCGCTTTCCTTCTCTTTTCTAGTTCCGCTAAAGATACTGCCTCAAACCCAGTCCAGTACTGAACAACAACCTACTCAACTCCATAGATATTCCACAATTTGTTTCCTATTCACAGCCGTAGAACTGGAGCACGACGGCATGGTGTCGCTGGTGGCCGCCGACCTGAACGAGCAAGTAGCGCAGAGCAGCACGGCAGCGAGCGCCACCAACAGCTCAGGTGCCAGTCCCGGCTTTTGTTAAATGCCCTGAGTAATGTCAAGTGTCATGCAAAGTGTTAAGAGTCATGGAAAATGCCCTGCAAAATGGCAAACAGGGCATTTTACACGTTTTACAGGGCATTTTCCATGACTTTTGACACAGTGCATGACATTTGACATTTTACAGGGTTTGGGACTGCCCTCAGGTGGCACGAACACGTTGGGCGGCGACACGGCCGCCATGGCCAACGCCGTCATGCTCGCGTCCATCGAGGGTGACGCCAAGCTCGCTGCGCATCACCTGCAGCAGGTGCTCGTTGAACTGCGAGGGTCTCTGGCTGGGGTAGGTTGTCGTGCTTAAAGGTGCCAATTCAGCGGCGGGTCAAGTGACAGAAAAAGTAATAGGAAATTTGTTATAAGAGAACTTATATGTGCGTGTGATGATGGAAAAATTTTCTTGTCGATAAAAAAGTTTAAACTTGAAGCTTTTTTACCTCTAAGTGCAAAATTAGCCCGATCTTTACTTGTTTTATTGTAAATTCGTGTTTCGTTTACCGACTCAACACTGTTTATGCAGATGTGCGATCTCACATTAGAATCTGAGCAAGCGTACAGCGGAGCAGTGGATAGCAGCTGCGATTCTGTAGACCAAGCTGTGAAGGTGAGTCACCTTTACGATTGGCAGCTGGTTTTTTAGGCCCCTTTTACACTGTGACGACAAAAATGCAATTTTTCAGCCATTATTGTGGGATACATATGAAATAATTCACATGTGTGAAGCCTCAATTGATCATGACTTGATCAGCCTTACAGCCTAAGATAAACATCAAATTATATACATTGAGTGTTCATGCACACTAGATCACACTTTTTATTGTTGTCGGAGGCTGTCGCTGTATTTGTTAAAGGGGTGTTGTCGGCGGTCTCGTTAAAGGGGCTGGCGACAACAAATTCAGCGACAGCCTCCGAGAATAAAAAAAGTGGGATCTAGTGTGCATGAACACGCAATGTAAATAATCAGTAAAAAAATGGCTAAAGCCAAACAAAAAGTGGACGCTGCCTCCACAGCAAATAGACATGAAGTGTGTCTCTCAAATGGACATGAAGTGCATCTCTCAAATGGACAGTAATATATGTTGGATGCACAAAAGAAATGTATCATTGCTTAGAAAATGGCATACACTTCACTGATAACACACTTTACTGTGGTTACATATCCCACCTGAATAAAGAAACTATTTGTATTACATCACAAGAGTTACATGTATTGACTGTTAAATGCACTGACATTTGGCCTGACATTTATTGCTTGACATTTATCACTTGACATTTGACTTGACATTTATAACTTGACATTTGACTTGACATTAACCACTAGACATTTATGACCTGATAGTAATCACCATGCAAGGGCACATGCTCAGTATCACATCAAGCAGTAGTTCAGGCATGTTTGCGCATTTTACACAAAACAAGCAAACTTGAATAACTTTTGTAAATCTCAACCAAAATCGCCAAAAATTGGCTCATTTGAAAGCTCTAGTCATGGCGCACATCAACAAAAATTTTTTGCTGCATTTGTATTCAAATTTTAAATTTATTGAGGTTTGAAAATTTCAAACAGATACCGTCCCAAAATGGGCGGAGGCTGTGAAAAAATTTCCCGAAAATAAGAAATGGCATCATATGCTCTTTCATATGAGCCATCAACCATGAAAATCGGTCGTGTTTCAAGGAAGTTATTGCAGTTTGAAGATTGTCGGGAGAACAAGAACAACAACAACAACACTACTTGAAAAAGAAAATCCGTAATCCTTCGAACTCAACCGTTGGATCTGAAAATTTGCATGGTGGTACTTTTCGACACGGGCTTTTTAATGGTGAAGTCGGTTCTGCACTAGCGCATTGCGTTCCGCAAGTTATTGCGATTTTAAATTTGCGATTTCCGCATTTTGGTGTGTCTGACCATATTATGGGTGGGTCGCTTGCGCCGACTGAGACCTTCTGTGCATGTTTACCCGCTGTGCATGTAAACCCTAATTTTCACTCAAAATCGCTAATTTTCACACCTTTTTATAGATTTGCACCTTCAAAATCACCAGTTCATGTGTTTTATTGTTTATTTTCAGCTATCTTTGGTAGTATATGTGCTTGTATACCCATTTTTAGTATTTTTTCACCTACTTATAGCGATTTTGTCCCTTTTTTTCTACATCATGAAAAAGCCTATATATTGAACCCCTGTGAACCCTAAAACCCCCTAAACAACTTTTTCAAGCTGTCTAACACTCCATAGGAGCGATCAGCTATCTTTCCAACCCCCTGAAGGGTCAAAATCTAGAATATCCATGACATGCACAGCGGGTAAACATGCACAGAGGCACAGGCTCGCTTGCGCCCTCCCTCGGCAGCGAGGGATGGCGCTGGCGCGCCCACCCGATTTTATGTTTGTTTTAGTCGTGAGGCTGATCAAGTAATGATCGATTGAGGCTTCACATATGTAAAATATTTCATATGTATCTAACAAAAAGTGCTGAAAAATTGCATTTTTGTCGTCACAGTCATCACAGTGTAAAAGGCGCCTTAGAAACGCATGTTCACGAAACGTTTTGACTTTTTCAAATGTCGGTTCACATTTCTAGTATTTACTTATTCACTGGGTAATTTGTTTTAAAAAATTGCGTGTAATTTCATCTACAAATTGACCTTGCGTGTTCATGAGTTTGTTGCTGATGTGAAAAAACGTTTCATATAAAAAACGTGGTCGCTGAAAAAAAACATTATTTCGAAAACACCAAAACACGTTATACACCAAAAACACGTTATTTCCAACCATTTTCACGTTGCATTTTTATTTATTTTATTATGAATTAATGGGGACCGTTTTATTTTTGACAGAGCATGTACCAAATGCTGGCGAAGGCAGAAGAGTTAAATGAATCGATGAAGTCATTGTCGAAGTTGGCACAGCAGATGTGAGTTCACATTACAATTCAAGCAGGGGTCTCCAAGATTTTGGCCCTCGCGGGGGCTGGATAGATAGCACATCGCCCTCCGGAGGGATAGATAGCTGAAAATTTTTCCGGGGGGGCTGGCGGGGGCACAATATATAGGCTTTTTCAAGGTTAAGAAGGCAGAAAGGGGAAAAATCGCTAATAATCAGTTAAAAGTAGCCAAAAGTAGCTTTTAAATGGCTCAAAATGGGTATATAACCATGTATACAGGGCCGTATCCAGGGGGGGCTGCAGCCCCCCCCCCCTCCCGGGGCGAGACCAGAAAGTGACCGGAAAATGAGACTTTTTCAACGTCAGCGTCAAAAATTTTGCGCGCAAGCGCGCATTCTTCACCAGACATAAGGTATTGTCATCAGATTTGCTCCATGTGGCTGCAAATCGCTATAAATACTCTCAATGTTGAACTTTTCGCTGTTTTATATGTATATTTACATACATAATTTTGTAATTTTCGGGGGGGGGGGGGCTGAGCCCTCCCCCTCGCCGGCCTCCATAAACAAGCAGCCCCCCCCCCTACTCAAAAATTCTGGATACGTCCCTGCATGTAGTAGCCCAAACTTTAGCCTCCGAGATAGATAGATAGCTGAGCGGCCTCCGGGATAGATAGATAGCTGGGCGGTTTGGGGGGTAACCCCCCCCCCATTCGAGACCCCTGAGTGCACCTCTTCTCGATATTGATATAAAATGTATACACACCTAAATTTTTATATATTTACCGCTTCAGAAAGGACATCAAACGGGTGCTTGACTTGTTCGAATCTCACATGCAGAAGACTATCGCCTGATTTTGGTCAAATTGTCTACACTGTACACTTGTGTTCTATTTAAGTATTTCGCTGATTGTACATAGGTTGTCTCGATACACAGCCAGTTTTGTACAGAAATGAAAGCATATTGTCAAGTATCTGTGATTCTAGTTTCCTTATTTCAACAATTTAAATATGTACGAACTGAACACATTCTGCTCGCTAGTCAGAATACCTGCCGTACACCATTAATCCTCTGTTCACCGCTCATCGAATTTACTCTACGACCAGATGAGTTCCACTGAGCACCAGGACTCTGCTGTCCGCCACGACGTGGTGCTCATAACTGGTGGGAATAGCATTTTGGGAAAACACCTT
Source organism: Sphaerolaimus hirsutus (assembly GCA_964036195.1). NCBI lineage: Eukaryota > Metazoa > Nematoda > Chromadorea > Monhysterida > Sphaerolaimidae > Sphaerolaimus > Sphaerolaimus hirsutus. The sequence goes on along the minus strand of OZ038452.1, from coordinate 20,898,215 downwards.
GTGCAGCACCTCCAGCTGTATGATGATCACGTCGCCGAGATTCGGGTACTCGATCCACCGGGAAATGGACCTTTTGTCGGCTTGCAAGGTATGTGATAAGCTTTTTGCTGTGGGCGCTTTTATGGTGGCGTAATTTGCCGTTCCTTACCGCATTTTGGAAAATTTACCGTACCGCTCACCGCACTTTTGGAAATGTACCGTATCGTGTACCGCATTTTCCGAAATTTACTGTACCGTTTACCGCAAAATGGAAAATATACCATACCGTGTATCGCAAGGCCGTACCGTTTGCCACCGTAGACGTCGTGCCTGAATTTTTGTTTTTCCTCCGGAGTTAAACTTCTGTGAATTACTTTGTCAGGTACGGTAGACAAAGTTCCGGTGCGCGCCGAAGTTGGCCACGTTCACAATTTTAGTGAGATGCTCAAACTACTCGACGGCGTCACTACTGTCATTCACTTGTGCGAATATAGAGACTTCTCGGTGGCGCCCGACCGCGACAAGTTGCGGGCTATCAATGTCGACGGTTAGTCAAGCCGTGTGAACCAATCCGTACGCCCGTCGTGCCTTGCCCAACAAAATTGCAGAAAGCTGTCAGATTTGGCCCATACACGCTGGTTGACATCACAAATTCGTGTCAACTAAAGCCCTATCGATGCCAACTAAACAGCACAAAAAATTACAAGCATTACACTTAACGGAAACAATGAAAATTAAGTGTCATTATGTAAAATTATTTATGCTCTATCAGATAGGAAAGTTGAAATCACAATACACTAAAATTCAGTTGACACGAATTCAGTTGACATCCAGCGCGTGTGGCGCCATTGAACCAGTGGCGCTGCGCCCACCAGTACACCATTGAAATTTGGGGAAACTCTTAAATCTGTTTTGCACATATTTGAGTTTACCACAATAAGGAATCTGTCAGCTACTGTTGAGGGCGATCAAAAATATATCATTGTGAAAAACTCGAGTGCGTTCAAAACAGATTCATCAGTTCTCCAACTTTCGATGGTGTACTAGTGTGCGTGGCCTCAACATGCCCCGCCGTTCAGACACGTCCACCCTGCTCTTCGCGTGCCACACGGTGGGCAGCGTGCGGCGCGTGCTCCTGTCTAGCAGCACGCTGGTGAACGTGAGCATGCGCAAGCCGTCCGTGTGGAACCCCGAGCTGGCCGCGCTGCCGCCCATCGCCGACTCGCCCTGCCCCGACTACTGCGGCAGCAAGCTGCTAGCCGAGAAGCTGGTGCTCGACTTCGAGTCCGCCCAAACGATGGTGGCCCGCGTGCCGCCCATGTACGGCGAGGGCGACGTCGACTCGCCGCTCGTCTTCTTGCTGCAGTGTGGCTCGGATAATGGAAAGGTCGTGCCCGTTATTGGCGATAAAGGTGGCGTGTTCGAGGTTCGCTATACAAAGGGCTTCCGACTCCGGTTCGGCACCCAAAAAACCTTTGCTACGGAGGGATGTAAGAAGCCAATATCTGTAGGGGATGTAGCCCACATCCTCCCATAGTATACACCAGCCGACGAGGCCTCTGCGACTCACTACAGTGTGGGTCACCGAATATGCACAGTTTTTGTGTGCATTTTTGGCACTACTAACAAGTAAAAAACGGTGCCGAACCTGAGTCGGAAGCAGTTTAGTACTGTTTTTTTGTGCAATTCAAACGATTGGATACATGCTCAGTTTGCGTATGCTGGCAACGTTGCCTGGTGCTTGCTGGCGGCACTGCGCAAGATGCGATCTGATCCAACCGTTACGAAGGAAATCGTGTTCATGCTGGATGATACACCAAAGGTAGGTAAATAATTACTTTTGAAGTGCAGTCAGGTTTAGGGTTGAAACGATATGACTTTTCGATATCGATATTCGATATTTTTTCAAAATTTTCGATATCGATATTCGATATTTTTTTCTGAAACTCGATATTCGATATCGATACGATATGGAACCTCGATATCGATATTCGATATTTGATATTGAAAAATGGTCGATATTCGATATTTCGATATTTTCGATATTCGATATTGCGATATGCTTTTGGTATAGCAAGGCATATTTCAAGTGGCATATTGTATTTTCATGTGGTTGCACACATTGTTAATCATCTTTTTACTGAAATGTGAATGGTACAAGTGATTTTAACAAGCTTTACATCACTCAATGGTAGAAAATGGAAGAAAAACATGATGAATCAAAGTGTATCAGACAAATAACAATTGGTAGATATTACAGTTCATCCTTATAACCTAATTGCTGTTTACCTAATTACTGCTTATTGCTGCTTATAACCTAATTACAAGGGCATGTTGCAAAAAAAAGTATGTCAGCGTTTTCTGGCTTCAAATTTAGCACTCCAACAACAATGACATTATAAATACTGTACTTTTACTCATCAAATACAATACTATAAGCACATCAGATCAACCATAAACATCTCAAAATGAAAATGAAAAGTAAATTTGGGGACACAATACAGGTTCGATATATCGAAAAAATGGTCGATATTCGATATCGATATTCGATATTTTTTCAAAATTTTCGATATCGATATTCGATATTCGATATTTTTTCAAAATTTTCGATATCGATATTCGATATTTTTTCAAAATTTTCGATATCGATATTCGATATTCGATATAAAAAAATGGTCGATATCCGATATTCGACATTCGATACGATATATCGTTTGAACCCTAGTCAGGTTATTACTATATCAGTGGTCTCCGAGGGGCGGGGGTAACCCTCCTAATCGTCCTGCCATCTATCTATCCCGGAGGCTATGTAGCTATCTATCTACCGCTAGGCAAAATTTTTGGTTACTTATCTAATTATTTGTAGCTATTTTTGAGAAATTTTGCCAGTTTTCAGACAAAATCGCTTATTTTCATGACTTTTTGCCCATTCTTACTTTTAAATTCCTTGTTCATGTGCTTTTATGGCCATTTCCAGCCATGGCGCTGGTACCATTAGTAGACGCCATGCCATGGCGCCGTTGGCGTTGGCGCCAACGCCATGGAACACTGTATATGTATGTAAATATAGGGTGGCCCACGTCACCCGGACGGTTTCAATTGGCTCCCAACACGTCAATTTTCAATGAAAACTGCTCAAATTTGGTATGGAGGTAGATAAATGATGTACCCCATTTGGTGTGTTCAGTGCAGTGGTTCCACATCGCAAAAATTTATGTCGGAACTAGGGATGGCCAGCGTTTTTTTTCAAGCGCTTTTTTTTTTAAAAACGCCGCTTTTTTTTAAAAAAAGCGGCGTTTTTAAAAAAAAAGCGCTTGAAAAAAAGCGCTGGCCATCCCTAGTAGTATATAATATCCAGCCAATGTGCTTCCACACACTTTTCCACAGTTGGAAACATCAGTCTCAATGTATTAGCCTTCTCTTATAACCTTATTTGTGCACTATTCCATGCCTAACTTCACTTGAAGTCACAAAACATTAACAAACGGCAATATACATAATGAGTCGACATAAAAGTGGATTTTTTTCGCAGAAATCAGCACTTATAATGCTATCCCATGACTGCAGTGCCATTCTATGGCTATATATAATCACAAGTACTGCTACTTGTCTGATATACCTGTATATATTGACTCAGAACCATATTTGGGAGCTTTTTAGGTAACGTCTCGACATTTTTTTGAAAAAAAGCGAAAAAAGCGCGTTTTTTTAAAAAAAAGCGCTTTTTTTAAAAAAAAGCGGGGCCGTTAAAAAAAAGCGCTTTTTTCCATCCCTAGTCGGAACGTGAAGCACAGTTTAATACGTGTTTGAACGTGGCGCAGATTCAATCGTCTACTAAAGCACCAATTCTTCATAAAAACTGCTCCAATTTGGTGTGGAGGTAGATAAATCTACCCTATTTAGTATGTTAAGTGTACACATTCATATCACAAAATTTTAACATTTATCACAACAAATGCAAAACAACGTCACCCCACAGGACCACCTACAATGGTACACGTTCAAACACATAAATATGAAACCGCTTAACGCTCCGACATGAAATCTTGTGATTTGAAACTGTGCACTTAACACAACAAATGGGGGACATTTATCTACACACATACCAAATTTGAGCAGGTTTCATTCAACATTGACGTGCTGGGAGCCAATTGAAGCCGTGCGCCTGACGTGGGCCACCCTGTATACATACAAAACAGCAACAGATTGAGTGTATTTATAACGATTTGCGGCCACATGGAGCAAATCTGATGATAATACTTTGTCTGGTGAAGACTGCGCGAAGACGAACTGACGAACGCGACTGACGAAGACGCATTTTCCGGTCACTTTTTGGTCTCGTCCCGGGAAGGGGGGGGGCTGCAGCCCCCCCCGCCCCCCCGCCCCCCCCTTGGATACGGCTCTGATGCTGAGTGATTCGCTTCTACCCAGGTCAGCATATACGATCTCCTGGCGCCAATGATCGACAGCCGCGCCATAGCGCTCTCATCGTGGTCCGTGCCGTTCCACTTGTACTACTACGGCTACAAGCTGGGCACGTGGCTCGCGTCGATGTTTGTGTCCGAAGACAGGCTATCGAAATGGCCCGTGAGTTTTTTTATTTTTGTATTTCCAGACATTTTATTTTATGTTTGGGTGTGAATTTTTCTGACCGGTTTTCACCACCTGTGATTTAATTGCTAAATTTTTTCAGTCGGCTGATTACCTGTATTGTCTGCTGCACCATTGGGTCTTCTTCCAGTGGTTGAAGGCGCGTGTTTTTCTCGATTACAAGCCCCTGTATTCGTATGAGGAATCGATGGAACGTTGCAAGCCTTATTATGAGCAGTTGGTGTTGAAAAAGGATGGTCACACTGCTGGGGCGTGAATTTATAGATTTTTTATCTGAATGTGGAAGTGCATGGACAGTTTTATCTTGCCGATTTCGTACAGTTTTTACTTTAATTTCTGATGCGGGTTTTTTTATTGCTTTCGATACGGGTTATTTATTCTCACTTAGCTTTTGCAAGCGATGTCTTTAGGTAGACGCGTGGAAGTATTTCTTTTTTCTTTCCATTTGTTGTGATTGTGGAACTGATGGTTGACACTGTGATAAAAAGGGCCCACACACGCTAGTTGACATTCCAAATTCGTGTCAACTCAGTGTCAATTAAATAACACAAAAAATTTGTTAGAAGAATCACACTTAAACTAAACAATGAAAATTAAGTGTCATGGTGTAAACTTAACTATGCTCTATCAGATAGGAAATTCGAAATCACATAATTCACTAAAATTTAGTTGACACGAATTCAGTTGACATCCAGCGTGTGTGGCGCCAAAGATGTGACAATTTCCATGAAAACTTTGAGAAACCTGTTCCTGTTTTCCTGTTGGTGCAAATTGAGTTGATGCGAAGTCATTATCTTGTTTACCTTTCTAACATTTCTTTCTGTCTTCTCGCTTGAGATAGAAAAATCAATTTTTAGGCGGCTTTATTTTTTTTCTCCAGACTGACATAACTAGAATAGTTGTTTGAGCAAGAACAAGTGTATGTACATGTATATGATGAAAAAATATCAGTCACAAAAATCAACGGTCTACCAAACATTGTTCCGTTTTCCGCAGTGCGAGCACAACCCCACATTGTTCACCCTGGCCCATTCGTGACAAAATGACCGCTATATACCGACAAATGACCGCCGACGACTTGTTGACATTCAACCAAGTGTAAGTGTCTCTTTCCCAACAATGGATAAGTTTTTTGAGGACATTGTTTGAGGGTTTTTTTGTAAGTGGATGCCTGTGTTTTGATTTTTTTTTGTGGAAGCCTGAGCTATCTTCATAAAATGCAAACTTCAGTTCTCAACCAGAAGGTTTGTTTCAACATATAGTAGTTGATTGAACTTGACTACAAATGTCAATACTGTTGTTTTCTCATAACGAATTGGCTCATGCATTTTCAGGGGGCACTCCCACAGCTTGCAAGATGCCTTTTAAAATGTCAAATTCAAGTTTTTTACATGACATGTATTTATGACAGGACAAGACATGCACATACCTTATTTTGTTCAGTTCATACAGCGGTGTGGGATATAATGAAAAAACTCAAAAAAAACTTTCTGTGTTCCCGTGTTCTACCATAAGACAAATTCATTTGAGTTTTTAGTTATTCAAAAAATTTGTTTATTTACGTGTATCTGTTTAATACAAAGACACAGAAACTCAATGAGTTTCTGTATATAATATGTGTGTTTTTGCCATCGTTGCTCTTTCCACATCCCTCTTTTATTCAAATCCATCCACAGACAACTGGACAGATGGACGGAGACATACGGCGCCCATTTCTACCTGCACTATTTAATGACCCAGCGGCCCTACTGCGTGGTGGCGGAGCACCCATGCACCAGGCAGATTATGGCCTACATCATTGGCAAGGTAGAGGGCACTGGCGACAATTATCACGGGCATATCACTGCTGGTTGGTGGGGGGCGGGTGCAAAGGAAACCAAAGCATGCATGCCATTCTGGTGCTCTTTACTGAACTCGTGTTATATTGACATTTTATAGGTTGTTTTCACTCCATACTACCCGGGCAATCTCAATATTCTGTTTTCATGATCAAATTTGTACATACTGACTTCACTCTCTATGGCAAAACCATTTTTTGGACCATTCCACCGCATATTTTAGTCATTTCTCAACTGCTAATCACCATTCACCACTGCTGACAGCCGATTTTTAAAAAATCGCCATCAAAAATTCTGGCGCAACCGCAGTACAGCCATCAATCGCACGCAGTCAGCGTGGCTGCGCCGTTCCGACGAGAGCGTCTGGCCACGGCGCTCATGGGCAAGTTGGAGCGGGCGTTCGATGCGTGCGGCTGCAAATTCGTCGACCTGTTCGTCCGGCCGAGCAACGTGGCCGCGCTGCGCATGTACGAGAAGTTGGGATATGTCGTGTATCGGTACGTCGGTTCTTTGGCATGGTGCTAGTCCCACACCCTGTAAAGTACAAGTTCAGTATCAAATTTGATATATTTAAAATGTCATTTTCAAATTTTCAAAACGTTCCATAATTGAGGCGTCCAATTCTAAAAGTCGACAAAATATGAAAATTTCGAGTTAGGCCCGTAAACGTCATCTGGGGCTACTGCCGCACATTTTTCATAATATTCCATAAATTTTTTGACCTCACATGCCCCATATGGCATAGTGCCAAATTTGACATTTTTGGGGAAAAATGCAAAAAAATTGGGCAAGAAGTCGACAAGTCCACTTAGTTTTGGGCTAAAAGTCGACAAGTCCATCCTCCGCTCCCTTTTTGTATGGGATGAAACGCAAGAAATGTGATAAGTCCACTATGGGCACCGATTTCTAAAAGTCGACAAGTGCATAAATTTTCCATAAGGGAGGCGCAATGCGGGCGGGAACAAAAATGTTCTCGCGTGCAAGAAGTCGACAAGTCCATTTCCCTCCCCAAAACAGTTTTGCTCTGACCAAATGGATTTTTATGGACACCCAATTTTTCACATATAGGTTGAGATTAGGGGCTGAAAATTTGACACTTTATTGTCACCACAGGCCTGGAATTGGGTCTGAAACTTAAAATGCGATTTACTCGAAATCGCATTTTGTGGACTTGTCGACTTTTAGAATTAGACGCCTCAACTACGGAATAAAGTCCCACATCTGCAACAAAAAGCAGTGATGTATACTCACCATTTGAGCGTACACACATGCCAAATTGCAGATAATTCGTGCATGTCATCCAAGTTTGAAAACTAAGTTCAGTTGTCGGTTCGGTTTCAAAACAAAAACCTAACTGACAACTGTAACTCGCTTTCAAATGCCAATATGTCTTGAACGACTGGCTCAAATTGTCTGCAAATCGGCATGTGTGTACGCTTGACTAGTAAGCACACTACACTGCCTTTTCTCGCAGATATGGAACTTTATTCCGGAAAGCTGGAAGATTTCACTCCATTTTATGTCGTATCTGTGCCGTATCTAAACGCTGCTTTAGTATCTACAGTCATCGGGTTATCGGGGTTATCGGGGGACTATCTACAGGGTTATCGGGGGACTATATACAGGGTTATCGGGGGACTATCTACAGGGTTATCGGGTGGAGTGAAATTTTTGAAATCTTACCCGATAATGCGGGGAACCCGACAACCGGGGGGGTGTAATTTTGAAGCGCCGTGGTGCTGGTGCATCATTTGCATCAGATTTGATACAATACACACAATTTTTTCCACCCAGATTATAGTGGAATGTCTTATTAACTGCGCGATCTTGTAATTTACTGTGCGCAATGTGTATTTCATCGGGTTTATGGAGTTTTTTTAGGAATTGTTGTCAAAAAGGATTCATTCAATGTTTAATACCCTATAACTGAAGCCGTTTTGTATATGAAAATGCAGAATATTTTCAGTAATCCCACCCGATAACCGGGAATGCGGGGAAACCTTCAACCCGGGGAATTTTCTTCACACATGTCCCCGTTTTTCACTATTCCACCCATTAATCCGGGGAACCGTTAACCCGGGAACGACTGTATTTAGGTTGATTTTCTGCTACATTACAAAATTTGAGAGTGTGATTTTATATAAATGGCACGTCGAGGGATCGATGATCGACGGCATCGATATCGACGACAAGATCGATGGGAGAATTGATTGATCATTGATTTGTACTACAGCTAGTTGCAAGGAATTGTGTGTTGTATTTGTGTAATTGCAACGAAGGTCCACATGGACTGCACATTTACAGGGGTCTAGCAGATGCAGTCTAGTCGAATGGAAGCTGAATATATGTTGGACAAATTCCTCTCAATAACCCCCCCCCCCAACATTAACTTCATGCATTTGCAGACGAATCCTGGAATACTACGCGAGCGACGGTGGCGACGAGGATGGTTTGGACATGCGAAAGTCTCTATCTTCCGATCCCGACCGCCGGTGCATGATGCCGCTCGAGAAGCCCGTCAAACTAAATGATGCGGGCAATTTGTGATAGGCTAACCACCATTGGTTCAATTTGAGTTGATTGGCTTCACGCAGGGTAGTTGACGGCCGCAGTTTCGGCAACTGATAAATCAGCTTTGTACGTATTTGAGTTTACCGGGATGAAAATTGTCAACTGTTGTTGACAGTGATCGGAAATGATTCATTCTGTTGAACTCAAATATGTTTAAAACAGATTTATCAGTTTAGAAGGTTCTGCCGTGAATTTCTGCCTCACAGCCAAAATGCGTGTTCAATGCCTGATTGGTGCTATTTGTACATCACGCTGAACTTGGACTGACTGGCCTCGATGTATTTATGTCTAACTATTTATTTCAAGAATTTGTCATAAATGTCAACACCCTAATTCCAAATAAATCGGTGAACTTCCCAACAGCTTGTTCTATGCTAGCCCTGAAAAGGCATACCGCTTATGCGCTCAAACCACGTAATTTAACGTTTGCACATAATACGACAATTTCCAGTAGGCATGCGAGCATGTTCCCTCCCGAGCTGTTAGCGCCCACGCTGTCCGAGTATGTCGCTTTCAATATGCTCTTTGTGCTGACTGCCGCCTTGTTCTGGTGGTCATTTGACACTTTGGTTGGTGGTTACGTTTTTGCTTGAACTTTTGAGAGTGACGATGCTTCCCGACTAAGGTTTCGCGTGCACGCTTCCAGAGTGACACCTTACCACTAGAGTTCAAACAACCAGTTTTTTGGACCGGGACCAGGACCAGAAATTTTCTAATGTCGGGAACTGGACTGGGGTGTCGGGACCGGGACTGGCATTTTCAAATGTCGGGACTGGGACTGGGGTGTCGGGACCGGGACCGGGACCACCCCAGTCCCGACTTTTTACCGAACAATGTACCTGGACCATGTAAAAATAAGCTGTGATATGTTAGTGTGGTAAAAAATGGCTCAGCAGCTGTGGACATCAAACACCCCGGGACAACAAACACCCCCGGACAACAACGTGCGCGCAGTGGGCCGCAATCACCCCTGGACAACACAGACACGCGCATGCGCCCGCCAAGCCGGCGCCAATGCGTGAGAAGCGCACGCGCTCGCGCCCGACTGGCGCCATTTCTGCCGCGCGGCTGTGGATTTCATGCAATTGTTATTATGTAGTTAGCGCGCCGCCGCGCGGCACCCCAATCTAGGCCGCAGCCACGCTATCGTGTCAGTGGTCATCAATTAATATTTAATTACATAAATAATTAAAGAAATTCAAAGATGTACAAACTAATTTGGATATTGTTAAGGGCATTGCCGACGCAGCATGTCAGCCCCTAATAGTGAAGAGCCCAGCCGCCTCTGTAGTCTAGTGGTTAGGGCACTCGTGTTCTATACGAGAGGTGCGGGTTCGATTCCCGCCTGAGCAAGTGCAATTTTGCACTCTTTCTGGTGCCGCGACCGTGGATCATACGACGACGCCTGACCATCACACATGGCTGGCCGAGTGTGGTTCAAACACCGGTCTTTAAACAGCACGGATATCCATCCGCTGCTTACTCCTACATCAACACGATGTCAGGGATGACATCTCCGCAACGCCGCGAGGTGTTAAGGGCATTGCCGACGCAGCATGTCAGCCCCTAATAGTGAAGAGCCCAGCCGCCTCTGTAGTCTAGTGGTTAGGGCACTCGTGTTCTATACGAGAGGTGCGGGTTCGATTCTCGCCTGAGGCAAGAGCAATTTTGCACTCTTTCTATATCGAAATAATTTAAGTGTAAATTTGACAATACCAGCTACCGTTGGTATAATTAACGGACATCACACTTTCTTCCACATCGAATTTAGTATGTAAACCATAAAACATCTGAATAATGAACCAAAAATTCTAGTTTTTTCATCAGAATATTTTGTTTACACAATGGAATAATTAATTACGAAATTAATCACAACATTCTTTTCATTAATTGATGGTATGATTCAGTGCATACGCTGCAGTCCACTGTGTAAACTACATCATTGACGTTTACTCCAAAAACAAATCAATTAATAAGTCAAGTCAAGATTCCGATAGCATCAATTGATAGTTTCCTATCCATATACCATATAATGGATATATATCAGTGCTGCATGAAATTGAGCGATTAGATTCGAGCGCTGTGCGGCAGCGAACAATACATGACAATGCATGAGGGTGGACGAAGCCGCGCGGCAGAAATGGCGCCAGTCGGGCGCGAGCGCGTGCGCTGCTCACGCATTGGCGCCGGCTTGGCAGTCGCATGCGCGTGTCTGTGTTGTCCAGGGGTGATTGCGGCCCACTGCACGCACGTTGTTGTCCAGGGGTGTTTGTTGTCCAGGGGTGCTTGATGTCCAGGGGTAATTCGCCGTAAAAAATATCCAGCCAATGTGCTTCCACACAGTATTTCCACTGTAAAACGCCACTATCAATGTATTAACCTTCTCTTACAATATTTTTCATCTCTTGCCGGGACCACTACGAAATTTCAGGACTGGGTGGTCGGGACCAGGACCGGGACTGGCTGTTTTCAAATGTCGGGACCGGGACCGCCCCAGTCCCGACTTTTCGCCGAACCCTGTACCGGGACCGCGGTTCCGTTTGAACCCTATTTATCACCGGAACTACACTCTGACTAACACCAGTTCTTCGTGTGTGATTTCATTCGTATTGTAAATACCATCACAGGGGCCCAGCTACGTTTCAAAGGCACCCACCAATGATTCGAATGAAAAGCAGTAGTGTGTTCCTGCATTTCATCCATGGCCAGTTGGAAGTTTCGTTTATGGATTCGCCAAGTGACATGAGATAAAAATGGTATGGCAGTCCACTTTTCTTGAGATTTCCCAATTTAGACATTAATTTGAATCTCTGTATTTTTTATATCTAGGGGGGTGCACTGATACGCACATCTGCCCGATACGCACATATGCCCGTTTTTTCCTCTTGACACTTTTTTAAGTGATTTTCAGATATGAGTGAAGTGAAAAACGCTGCGCAATGACATTAGTGAACTTTTTCCACTTCACTGATGTCTGAAAATCACTTGAAAATGTGTCAAGTGAAAAACAGTGAAAAATGGCTATTAATTATTCGTACTTATTTCGTAATTAATTATTCCATTGTGTAAACAAAATATTCTGATGAAAAAACTAGAATGGCTATTTTTCACTGTTTTTTAACTTGACACATTTTCAAGTGATTTTCAGATATGAGTGAAGTGAAAAAAGTTCAATAATGTCATTGCGCAACTTTTTTTTCACTTTACTCATATCCGAAAATCACTTGAAAAAGTGTCAAGTCAAAAAAACAGGCAAATGTGCGTATCGGGCAGATGTGCGTATCAGGCCTGCCCCATATCTAGTGCATCCATTCGCCTGCTACCGAACAGCTGGTACCTACGCTAGTACTATACCGTGTAAAATGTCATGTAAAGTTTAAAGTATAAAAAAATTGCCATGTATGTAAAGTGCGAAATTTGTATGTAAAGTGCGAAATTGCAAGAAAATATGAAATTTTACGAGCCATTTTCCCTTTCACATGACATTTCGCAAATTTGTCATGACATTTTACAGGGTGCGGGACAGTCTCCTGCGTGCGCAGAAGACTTGGTAGTCTTAAAAAGGTGTGGCAATGATAAATTTGATCTCGCGACGTAAATGTCTAGTCTTGATTCGCCCAGAAAACACAGTCCGAGTACTTTTTGAATTGATCAAAGAAGTAAATATGTAAATGTGTGTATATATGTACGCAAATATTTTTATGTATGTGCACCTGAATGTATTTATGTCAGAGTAATTAAATACAATTAGGTATTAACGACCCTTTATGTGCCTGTATTCATGTAAACTCGGTAGTCATGTAGACCCGCCAGTTATGTATTTTAGGGGGATTAGCACAGTATGGGGGTTAGCAGCAGCAGGTTTGGCGCAGGCCACAGTGCGTGTTCACTCGCATTGTTTTTGTCACTCTTGTGATGATTCTGTTCAAAGAAAAATTGAAAAACAGCAAGATGGGTTGTTACACATTAATTTTTCTATTTTTCTTACAGGTATCATCAAAACAATGAAAAACAATGTGAGTGGACGCGCACTGCGACCCGCGCTATGTACTCTGCTTATCGTGTAAAGCTGATGCCACTACCCCTGTGCTATGATAATCCCCATAAAATACATGACTGCCGGGTCCACATGACTAGTAGGCCTACATCGCATTAAGCATGAATAACTGAACCTTAATTACAGTTTTGTTCTTCGGCATAATCACCACAGGATGCGGAAATTGCAGATTTGATGTATTCTGATCGGACTGCACGTCGACGCGGCTTGATTTTTCATGGAGCATAAGTTGTTTTTTAGCGATACTCGACGGATAGCACACCTAGTATGAAAACCTACCATAATTTAATGAATAAAACTTTGTAATAAAATTCGTAATTAATTTTTAGTTAGTAAAAACGAAATATTATGATGAAAAAACTGTAAAATTTTGGGTTCCTTATTCAGATGCGTTATGGTAGGTTTTCTTACTAAGTGTGATGTCCGCCGCGTATACTCTCGTCTCGTGACATTAGTCGGACCGCGCATCCGCTCACTGCACGCGCGCTTCAAAAAGTTAGAACGCATAGCATAACTGAAAATTTCTGTGTTTTGTGTCGCATCGTTCCTGTGTGAAACGTGCAAAAAATAGGAAATGCTGTCGAATTTAACATGTTTGTTGCAGTTTGCTTGTTTTTGACAACTTTTTATGCTATATATGATCAGTTGTTCATACTTTCTAGCGCAAAACAGCATGATCCCCCGGCGAAATACGCATTGAAGTAAAAATTTAGTATGAAATGGCTATCTTTAAGACCAAATCACTGCGCGAGCCTCTTCAGCTCATCCTCGTAGGCCTTGAGCTTGTCGTAGTTGTCGAACGAGTACTTGCACCACACCGAGAGCGACACGTTCTCTGCGGTGCACGGCTGGATCTTCCAGAAGTACCACTGTCCGTTGGGGCGGTGCTCGGTGCCGTACGTGTGCCCCTTGCTGCACTTGTGACGCGATGAGGGCACCCTGGGATTTGCGTGCGTTTGGCTATTATTTGGCTACCTGGACGGTGACATTCTTTGTCAATTGGTGTGTGAATTGATAGGATTCCACTTGTGACTTTATCAAAATACGTTACTTCATAAATTAGCAAGTTGGCTCTAGCAAAGCGCCAAGATTTTGGCGCCCAGCGCCATGGCGCTGTTCGAGCCACCGGCGCCAATGGCGTCGGAGTAAAAAGCGACATAACGCCATGGTGCTTTTCCAACCCCAATGTGCATGTCATGCAAAGTTTAAATAGTCACGTAAAACGCCCTGCTTGACATTTTGAATTTTACAGGGTCTATGACTGCCCCTGTACGCCCTTAAACCGAACAGCCTAAACGCATCCACCCCACCCACCCACCTGAACACAACCGAATCAGTAGTGGCGTTCTGGCACTCAACTGAGCACAGATACGAGTCGACCAATTCGTCGCTGCCGCGCTTGGCGCGCATCTCCGGCTGGCACACGGCCGCGTGCGCGGTCGGCTCCTTGCGCAGCTCCAGCGTGCACTTGGGCAGTGGGTCGTTGACCCCCTGCGTGCAGTTTAGGCGGCGCCGCTCTGCGTAGGAGTGTTTTTGTTTATTAGTGCAAAATCAAAGTATTTTACATGAGTAAAAAAAATGATTATTGGTTGCAAATGTATGATCTTCAAGGCAATCTACATAGGCTGTTGTTGTTTTTTATTTGGGGGTGGGGTGGTTTCCTTTGAGTTGAAACTGTATACGCCGCCGCTATCCACTGTCCGTATTCGATAAACATCAGTTTATGTACCTATGGCATGTATTCATGCGTATTTATCTGTTTAAACATAAGACCTATCCTCTAAGCATTTGTCAATATGGTAGCTCACCCCACAGGACGTCATTGAAGGCAAATGTGGCTGCAGCGAGTACCGCCAACAGCGCAGCAGGTTGCCACAACGCCGCCAATTGACCTTTCATCGTTATTTCAGCACCAAAACTCTGAATACTATTTTTAACTTAACTATTTGTTTACTTAATAAACTTAATTGCCGTAGTGTAGTGAAATCGGGATTCGATTAGCTGCACTCAATAAGTTTAATTACACAGTGCATCTCCCATAACCGGATTTGTTGAATCTTCACATCGCGCAGCATGCGTTCGAATGTCGACACGGCTGAAGAATTTTTAGTGTCAAAACACCCGACATGCAGACGAGTTTCGTAAAATCGATTAGGTTGATTTGCATTATGCATGACTGTGAATTCAGTAGATTCAAAGAACAGCCTATTCAAATGACCACAAGACGTTTTTGCGATGCTATCTGTACTTTATCCTAGGTAATTACGGACACCTTTACAAGAGCATAAATACTGTAGATTTCGCTGTAACTGGTAGATCTCATGTTTAAGATCTGCGGTTCGTGGTACAATACCGTATTTTCTTTTTTTCCATGCCATGCTTGAATTGTGTCGCATGCTCGAATACAGTGCCATGGTAATCAGCCTCTGGTTGTTGAAAGTACTGAATTTTTTCAAAGTATGCGTATGCGTAAAGTATTGTGTATTTACTCACGCCCTGAGTACAGAAAGCGTAAAGTTAATATTGTTTACTTTTACTCGTGGGTAAATGAGAGCAAAACACTTCTGTTTCCCAGAAAGTGTAAATGCGAGTATTTTTCTCTCAGGAAAGCGTAAAAGTGAGTAAAATTACCTTTTCTTTCTGGAGAAACATGAAGAATGTTTAGAAGGTGTTTTCCTGAGAAACAAGAAGGTGTTTTCTTTCCATTAATGAGTATTCTTTATTAAAAGCAGGGGTCTCGAATGGCAAAAATACTCTCAAAAATGATCTGAACTCGCAAAAATTCTCTACCATATGCGAGCACTCTCAAAAAGCAAGCGCACAGGCAGATACAGTAATACAGTTACTTTTTCAAAGTATGCGTATGCGATTTACTCGATACTCGAGTATGCGTACTTCTAGAGTAAAGGTAAATACGCATTAACAACTGTGGTAATCACCTTCTGTAAAAATAGAGTACCATGCTTGAATTGAATATCCTCCCACCACGAATCACACTTCGAATTAAAATACAAACATGATGATCAAAAATACAAACGACTTTATAAAGTGACTACACGTAAATATAGACCGTCTCTGTTCCCGAATACCCAATGCGTTGCATGCGCATCAAAGTTGAGATCGACGAATACAGAAAACAGGCATCGAATTGAGTACCTAGTAGGTAAGCACGTTGTGAAACTGTAAGCCGCTACCAAATTTGACGCACTTGTGAGCATCAACTTCTCTAACAGTGTACATTATTGTTATTCGTGCATTGTAACGTGATGCCAGGACTCCAGGATGCACTGACGTGATTCTGTTTTCGGCCAGTAACAAACGCGGGAAGCTGATGGGCGGGATGGAAATGATTGGCAGAATGCCAGAATCCAAATGAGACAATTTTGGGGGAAGTATCACTTCCGTCCCGGGAATAGCCGTAAAGCAGATTGCTCTTTTTATGCAAATAATGCATACTAGTTATCTATAAAGGCGGAGTTTCAGCCGTATCATCCCTAGTGTTCGTAGTTTTCAAAAAAAGGAAAAATACGAAGGCCGCCACCAGAAACAATGGCCGCGGGACCGATTGTTGATCGAAATCAAGGTACGATCGCTTGTAAAATTCTTATATAACTATTGAAGACTGTCCCCAGTCTCTCCAAAGTTCATTTTGGTCCAAACTGAGCTTTAACAAATTTAACAGATGCGACAATCTACGTTGGCGGGTTGGACGAAAAATGTACGGAGGCAATCCTGTGGGAGCTTTTCGTCCAGGGCGGCCCAGTGGTCAGCGTGCACATGCCAAAGGACAGAATTACTGGCGCCCATCAGAGTTTCGGCTTTGTCGAGTTCATGTCAGAGGAGGATGCAGATTATGCGATTAAAATAATGAATATGATAAAATTGTATGGCAAGCCTATCAGAGTGAATAAGGTTCATTTTGCTTGGTTACGTTGTGGCAGGTGGTGGTCATTTTGATGTGCCATTGAGCTTAGCAACTTGCAAAAAATTCCAGGCTTCAGCCCACCAGAAGAATCTTGACATTGGCGCCAACATTTTTGTCGGCAATTTGGACCCGGAAGTGGATGAGAAATTGCTATATGATACATTCAGCGCTTTTGGAGTGATATTGCAAGTACCAAAGGTTGGTTGATCTGAGGCCAGTCCCGCAAGTGGCGAAGTGAAAAGTAAAATAGCAAAACGAAGTGTTTTTTTTACTTGGCTTTTGCCAATTTACCTGCCATTTCACTTAGCTTTTGCTATTTTATATCTCACCTCTAATCGCGGAACCGGCACCTGATCGTTTTTCATTCCTTCCCTTGAATTTTCACCTTCGGAGCAATATGGGATGTCAGTTGTAATGTGACTACTGGATGCATTTTCATCGGAAAACACCTGAGAAAGATTTTTCGTTTTTTTGTGATTTTAATTGAAATTAGTGAAATAGATTTTTTTATTAAGCAGGTCAAACAATTTACCATTTCTTTACCATCCCCACCTAACCTCAGATTATGCGTGACCCCGACACCGGCGGTTCCAAGGGATTCGCGTTTGTGAACTTCGCCAGTTTCGAAGCATCTGACGCGTCAATCGAAGCCATGAACGGCCAATACCTGTGTAACCGGCCGATCTCCGTGTCATACGCGTTCAAGAAGGACACCAAGGGCGAGCGGCACGGCACGGCGGCAGAGCGCATGTTGGCCAAGACGAACCCGCTGTTTCCGGCCGATCGTCCACATCAGCTGTTCGCCGACGCGCCGGCCGCCCTGTTTGGTTCCATGCGGCCGCCGCCGCCGCCGATGGGCGGCACGCCGCACATTCCGCCGCCGCCGCCGCCGTCTGTGGGCGGCATGCACCGGTTCCCCCCTATGCCTCCAGGTTTGATGAAATGAAAGTGGTTTATGCGGGTGGAGAGGTAAAAAAACCACATTTTTGAACTGAAGTAATACGTTGAAAGAAAAGTTAAAAGTAAAAGTCAAATGATAAGTTGGTATAAAAGTCAAATGATAAGTAAAACGTTTATATTTTTACTGCTTATTTCTCATTTTACTTCTCATTTCACTTTTAATTTTTCTTCTCAATTCTAAAAGGTTTGTTACTTCTCCACTGCGGAATTGACCCCCTACTGTTTGTTTTATTCGTTCATAATGTATATGTATGTATGTATTCATTTTTTCACCGATTTTGATGTAGGGACTAAACTGGTGGAACATTTAAATGAGAAATCAGATACCGCATTTTTCATAACAATCTCACAGGAAAACGTGCAGCCCAATATGGCTGCCATCCAGGGGTCTCCAAGATTTTGGCCCTCGCGGGGGCTGTATAGGTAACAAATCGCTCCTCCGGAGGGATAGATAGCTGAAAAATTTTACTGGGGGGGGGGCTCGCGGGGGCAAAATATATAGGCTTTTTCAGTGCATAGAAAGAAAAAATCGCTAATAATCGGTTAAAAGTGGTCAAAAGTAGGTTGAAAATGACTAAAAACAGGCATATAACCATGCATATAGCCGGAGAGCACGATTTTGAAGGTGAAAAACTATAAAAAGGTGCAAAAATTGGTGATTCTTAGCGAAAATTGGGGCAAAATTTCTCAAAAACCACTCCAGATTAGGGTTGGCCGATGTTTTTTTTTAAACGTTTTTTTAAAAAAAAAAACGTTTTTTTAAAAAAAAAAACATGACGTCCGAAATGTTTTTTTAAAAAAAAAAACATCGGCCGAAATTTTTAGTACTAAGCACTAGGTATTTTGCAAAATTTTTGCGCGCAAGCGCGCAATTTCACACACAAATTGACATTGGTGGTTGTTTTCATTGGTTTTGTTGCATTTTTAGTATCAAAAAATCTATTTCTATGTGCTACCATGGGTGAATAAGCCGACATATGTTGCTGTAATATATAATATTGAGGTAATGTGCTTCCATGTACCTCCACAGTGTGTAACTTCACTCCCAAAGTAACAACCTCCTTTTATAACCTTGTTTGATCACCATTCCGTGCCAAACTTTACCTGAAGTCACGAACATTCGACTATAAGGCGATATACGAATGATATGTCGACGAAAAATGGATATTTTTGACACAAATCACCACTTATAATGCTATCCCATGGCTCCACAGCCATTATATGGTCATATTTAACATCACAGAGTATTGCCAGTGTCTGATATACCTATATATGTTGACACTAGGTCATATCTGGGAGCTTTTAAAAAAAAACGTTTTTTTAAAAAAAAAAACGTTTTTTTTTTAAAAAAAACATCGAGTTAAAAAAAACGTTTTTTTTCCAACCCTACTCCAGATAGATAGATAGCTGAGCGATTTGGGGGGGGGGGTCTTTGGGTGTAGTAGCCAAAAATTTTGCCTCGGGTAGATAGATAGCTGAGTGGCCTCGGGGATAGATAGATAGCTGGCGGATTTGGGGGGGGGGGCAGCCCCCCCCCTAGGAGACCCCTGCTGCCATCTGTTGTGGGGGTGCCCACAACATTTGCCTACAGATATGCCAAGTGGCACCCCATGGCACCCCCCTGTTCTGCTGCTACAGATTGATAAAGATTTTTTGCCAATTTTTTCCCGGAAAATATAAATGAGAATTTTCAAAAAACCACACAAAATATAACTGTGGTGAAGTGTGCAGCCATTTTTTGGTGTGGTGACAACACAAGTGGTGAATACATTTGTGTTGGTGCTTTTTCAAAAAATTAAAAGTTCTTGTGGCTTGCCCAAAGCCATCTTTTGACCCACTGGTAATTAGGGGGTATATTTTGACCCCCTGCCCACTCCCCCACGCGAAAATTACCCCCAATATACAGACATGTGCCACAGAGCCATGTCAACAATGATTTTAAACTTTGTGATTAACTAAATTGTGGTTGTGATTAAAAAACTGTGATTTTTGATTTTCTGGACATGACCTCTTTATTTGTCTGGCCCACTCACACTAGATACAGGGCACATTTCCCAATGGCCCCGACAGGTAGGGTTCAAACGATATGACTTTTCGATATCGATATTTGATATTCGATATTTTTTCAAAATTTTCGATATCGATATTCGATATTTGATATTTTTTCTGAAACTCGATATTCGATATCGATACGATATGGAACCTCGATATCGATATTCGATATTCGATATTGAAAAATGGTCGATATTTGATATTCGATATTCGATATTGCGATATGCTTTTGGTATAGCAAGGCATATTTCAAGTGGCATATTGTATTTTCATGTGGTTGCACACATGTTTAATCATCTCTTTACTGAAATGTGAATGGTACAAGTGATTTTAACAAGCTTTACATCACTCAATGGTAGAAAATAGAAGAAAAACATGATGAATCAAAGTGTATCAGACAAATAACAATTGGTAGATATTACAGTTCATCCTTATATTGATTGATTCAACCTAATTGCTTAAGGGCATGTTGCAAAAAAAAGTATATCAGCATTTTCTGGCTTCAAATTTAGCACTCCAACAACAATGACATTATAAATACTGTACTTTTACTCATCAAATACAATACTATAAGCACATCAGATCAACCATAAACATCTCAAAATGAAAATGAAAAGTAAATTGGGGCCACAATACAGGTTCGATATATCGAAAAAATGGTCGATATTCGATATCGATATTCGATATTTTTTCAAAATTTTCGATATCGATATTCGATATTTTTTCAAAATTTTCAATATCGATATTCGATATTAAAAAATGGTCGATATCCGATATTCGATACGATATATCGTTTGAACCCTACCTACAGGTTTTTATCAGATAATAAGTGCCCACATTGAATGGGCACAAGTATTTTGTAATTTGCATCACGACACTGCAGGTGCTGGACACGCTGTCACGCGAGTGCCCTCTTTACACAGGGCTGTTTTTATTGTTCACCATAAAAAAATACTTGAGTGCAAAAATGGGGCCCAGGAGCAGCCATATGTTGCCCCTGACACTGAGCAAGCCAATTCTGGCCCCCATGTGCTCCATGAATAGCTTGGGATAGTGGATTGTCCACTTTTTCAAATCTATGTTTTTCTCAAAAAAAAAATTGGATTTGATCAACAACGCCATCATTCTGAGGGGGTAGAAAAGTTAACCTAACTTACAATCTACCAATGTTAAAAAAACTTTTTGGTCTCAAATGTCCAGAAAAAAAATATTAAAAATATAAATTTCTTCAGGAACAAAAATTTGTATGAATTCTCATTTATTTTTTCCAGAAAAAATGTGGAAAAAAATTTTTTTCTGCGGCAAGGGTGGCCTGAGGTGGGTGCCCCCTAGGGTATATATATAGTAAATACTTGGGAGCTCCCTCGCACAAGATGAGAGCCTAACAGGTTGCATGTGGGATTTGTAAAATACAATAAAGTGAATTTCTCATTTATATTTTCCCCCAGTTTACTAATGAAAGTGATCATCATGTATGAAGCCCATCGGTTGTGTCTTAATGCGTGCGTTAAATAATAAAATTTCAAATGAATATCACAAAGTTTTCGCCCAACACGCTACGACATGGTCACAGGCATGCCGCCGATGATGCCACCGCCACCGCCGCCATCCGGTGCACCGACACCGATGCCGCCACCGCCGCCGTCCGGTGCGCCCACGCCCATGCCGCCGCCGCCCAGCAGTGGCGGCTACACCCCGCGCCCGCCGATGTCCGGTTAGTAATAGGGACATTGTTTCTTTTGGCTTGGTGCCTAGTGCGTGCGAACACTGCCCTAATGGGGGGGGGTATCGTTTTTAGGGGGTCAGTCGACAGCCCTCTCAAAATGGACAGCACAGTAATAGATCGGTAAAATTTTCTCAAGTTCAAGTTTTCTTAAAGTTCTCAATATCCGTTAACTAAACCTGCAAAGTTCCCAATTTATTCGCAGCGCCGCCGGGCATGTGGGGCCCGCCGCCGCCGGGCATGGGCGTGCCGCCGGTCCGCTGGGAGATGGGGCACATGCCGGGCATGGGGCAGATGCACGGCATGAGTCCGTTCCCGCCGCCGCCGCCGCCGAGCGGCACGCCGCGTCCGCCGAGGCCCCCGCCCCCGCCGCCCAGCGCCACCGGGGGTGGCTTCCCCCCGCCGCCGCCGCCGCCACCGAGCGCTGGTCAGATACAGATTTATTTGGGTGTTTCAATTTGAATCATGGATATTGAAGTATTTTAGCGCCCTGGGTATTTTTTCAGTAAAATATTTCCAAAATGATGGTTTTGCATATTATGCTGTTGTGCTTATGGCAGACAAATCGCTTATTTCGAATTCCGCATCAAAGAACTCCGTATGCGGAACACATTTTGGATGACTGAAAAGCGCACTTTTCAGGTTTTTCACATCGGCCGCCGCCCCCACCGCCGCCGTCGATGCCGCCGCGTCCGCCGCCGCCCCCAAGTTGATCGCTTTTATAAGCGTGATTACTTATTTATATTTACTTTTGCTCTTTGTTGTGTCCCTGAGAGGGTCTAAAATGCGGCTTTTTATGTTTATGAAGGCGACTTAATTATCTGGTGTGGTCGGTCTCGGTGTGCTATATTCGCGCACAATAAATACTGTATCGTTTAGCTGGGCAGTGTGTCGCCTGATGAATGGATCGCACGATCTTTTGCCGGAAGGCATTTATCTGATCGATCAAATTTTTTTTAGAAGCCTGCATAATTAAAAGACCGTAAATAGAACATGGACGCCGGCGACACTAATTTTGAGAAGTCCAGTCCAGATAGATTGGTGCGGCGCCCCATTCACACGCTGCAGTTGTCTCCGCGAAAAGCCACTGGCGGCACCAACGGCCAC
Organism: Sphaerolaimus hirsutus; assembly: GCA_964036195.1. NCBI lineage: Eukaryota > Metazoa > Nematoda > Chromadorea > Monhysterida > Sphaerolaimidae > Sphaerolaimus > Sphaerolaimus hirsutus. Next base: position 20,875,392 of record OZ038452.1, on the reverse strand, counting down.
AGCGGTGGCTCTGCTGAAGCCAACGGGGTTCGTTCTTTGTGATTCAGGGGTCTCCACTGGGGTTTTTCTTACGGCCTGTCAATCGTGTTGGCAAAATTTTTTGCGACCATCTGAAACGCCAATCGCACATCGCACATTTTAAGGAAATTTTGTACTAATTTTTTGCCCAAAATTTTTAATTTTCATGACTTCTCCGTTTTCACCTTCAAAGTCACCAATTCTTTGTGTCTTATATTTTGCTTTTTTTGGCTGTATGTTGTCTTATTGACCTTAAGGATGTCGACTGCACAATTGAATTGCGGCGTTACGAGTTCTGTGGAAGTTTTGGCGTCGCTTTGCTGTTCTGGTTGTCGCCGATATTCTTATTCTGTGTCAACCTGGCACTCTTGCAGGTGCGCTTTTTTATGCCCGATGTCTAACTGAAAATACTTGTTTTCAAAAAATATATTTTTTGTGTCTGCAGAACTACCGCAAACTGAATCTGCTTATGGAACAATTTCCATCGATCTTATGGCGGAGTTTACAAGATTGGCAAGCTTATCTACTCGTCGTTGGCTGGTTGTTTGTCCATGGTGCCTTCTACCGTTTCACGTTTATCGACGTGTCACGAAATGCTGTGTGGGGTCGCCAATTGGCTGATGGTAGTAGGTTGATGTACAAATGCAATGGTCGGTTTTGTGCCTTTTTTGAGTTAAAAAAAATTCAGTTTTAATTATTATTTTTTTTGAAAACTAGTGACTGTGGTAGTGGTCATTTAGTTATTTGCTCCTAAATAAATGGTACTTTCTGAGCCAATCGGATCAGCGTGAATGTTCAAAATAGTTTTCTATTTTTACGCGAAATTTGCACCAGATTGTATCTTGTGCGGAACAGCAGTTTAATCAAACCTGTACAACCATCATAGCCTCGTGAACGCCGATGTCTTTTTGCCAGGTGTTTCCTGTCTGGTGGCATCTCTGGGCCTGGTGGCCTTGTGCGCGCTGTGTGGCTTTGCGGTTCACGTTGACGCGTGGCTAGTGCGGCATCGACTCGGCTTGGTCGCGTCCTCTGTTGTTATATCGTTTGTCCTGGCACTCTGGTTCTATTGGAGTAGTTTCAGGGGCGTGCATGCGCTTGGCTTGACATTGGATTGCAATGGTTGGTGGCGTATTTATTTCATACACCTTAACTAGAGATGGTCGCGGGGTTTTAAAGTTTTTTTTAACTTAAAATTTTAAAACGAATATTTTTGACAGAAATCACCACTTACAATGCTATCACATGGATCCACAGATAAAGTATGGCTATATATAACATCACAAAGTACTGTCACCTGTCTGATATACTTGTATACGTTGACTCCTAGCCATATCTAGGAGCGTTTGAAGAAAAAAACGGTTAACAGACTTTTTACGAAGAAGAAAAAATCGTTTTAAAAAACATATGTCGTTGAAAAAACACGTTTTTCCATCCCCAACCTGAATTCACACCTCAATAGCGCACCAGTAAAAACACAGGCTCACCACTGTACGACATGTTCATCGGCCGCCAGCTGAACCCCCGCGTGTGCACCGTGGTCGACGTGAAGTTGTTCCTGTTCCGACAGGCGCTGGTCGCTTGGGCCGTGCAGATAGCGCTCAGTGTCGTCGCTGTGCATGCATCGCGTATTGATGTGAACTGGCCCATGATCGTGCTCGCCGCCACTCAGCTGCTATACATCTTTGATGCCCTGTGGTATGAGGTGAGTGGGGTTTAAATGGCTCTGCGTGTTGTTAATGAGATGATACTTGAATATCCGGTTTTTATGCCGGATTGTTGATCGGGGTCGGAACTGATTAATTTCCATTTTCGAAGTTCGATATCGAGTTTTGAACGGGTTTTTATTTTATTTTTATTTTGAGTGTTCGTGATTGTGACTCGAAAATTCCTTTGACCGACATTTGTTAGACTCTGTATCGTTACCCCGAACTGTGTCCGTTTCACGCTTGCCAATAATGATGACTTGATTGATAACTCACACCTTTCATTCACAAAGGAGCAATTTCTCAACACGTTTGCAATGTTGCACGATGGCGTGGGTTGGATGCAGCTGTTCGGCAGTTTGTGTGTCGTGCCATTCCTGTTCTCTGTGCCCATGTGCTATTTGGGTGTGTTGAAGGTGCCGGTAACACCGTCGATGATGTGTTCCCTGCCTCATTTGGCCATTTTCGGTGGGTAAAAATAAGTGGGATTTTGTGTCTTTGCTAGGGATGGCTGATGGAGTTTTTCATCGTTAAAATGAGAACTTTTTGCGACAAAAGGCGACAAAACGACTTGACAAAAAAAATTTTGCTGAATTATAGTCATTTAGGTTTTCTCTATTTTTCACTGTAAAAACTAGAAACATGTATATTCCCACATGCAGCACTGGGATATTACATCACGCGCTGTGCGAATTCCGAAAAGTGGCTGGTACGGCAAGATTGGAAAATTTCAGCGTTTAAAGGTTCGGAATATTCATCACTTTTTTATAGGGATGGCCGGTGTGTTTTTTAAACCGTTTTTAAATAATAAAAAAACGTTGTTTTTTAAAAAAACAGGCATCGAACGTTTTTTTTAAAAAAACGGCAGCCAAAATTTTTAGTACTAAGCACTAGGTATTTTGCAATTTTTTTGGCGCGCAAGCGCGCAATTTAACACGCCGATTACCATTGGTGGTTGTTTTCATTTGTTTTGAGGCATTTTTAGTGTGAAACCTTCCATTTGTTCATGCTATTTTGTCATAATAAGCCGTGATATGTTAGTGTAGTATTTATATAATATCAAGCCAATGTGCCCCCATATAGCTGTACAGTGTGATACATCACTGCCCATGTATTTGCCTGCTCTTATGACCTTATTTAACCACTTTTCCATGCCCAACTTCACTTGAAGTCACGAACATTTGACAAAAAGCGATATATGTAAGAAGTCGACATAAAACGGATATTTTTGACATAAATCACCACTTATAATGCTATCCCATGGCTCTACAGCCAATCTGTGGCTATATATAACATCACAAAGTACTGCCAGTTGTCTAATGTACCTGTATATGTTGACCCATAACCATATCTGGGAGCTTTTGAAAAAACCCGTTTTAATTTAAAAAAACGTTTTTTATTTTAAAAAACGTTTTTTTATATAAAGAAAACAGGGTCGTTGAAAAAAAACAACGTTTTTTTTCATCCCTACTTGTTTACCGTATAGCACTATTTCAATGAACTTAATTGACCCACATCAGACAAAAAGTTGGTGCACACGTACAAAGCGTCTTTTCCCCTGTACGCGGATGGCTGGTGGGGCTGGGTGCGTCATCCAAATTACACTGGTGAAGTTATAATGGCCGTTGCATGGACATCATTGTGTGGTGTGTTTCAAACTTTAAAGTGACGTCGTTACCCTCTTAATTACCTTCCTTAACCCCCCCTCCAGGCTTTGGGCACTTTCTGCCGTACACCTACCTGCTTTACTTGGTGCTGCACCTGGCGCTGCGCACCGGTCGCCAGGAAAGAATGTTGCGCTTGCACTACGCCACTCCCTGGTTGGACTACTGCGATTTGGTCCCCTATAGGGTGGTTCCGAAGGTTTGGTGAGTTGTGTGTGACCATGTTGGAGTTGGTTAGGATGTGGGGGTTTTGTCTTGGCTGTCAGGAATTTGTGTGAAGTTTGTATTTTGCGTGGGTTTAGTTTAGTAAGCTTGTAAGTACAATTCTTAGCATTTTTAATTGCCTTTTTTAGTTTTTCACTTCACTTTAAAGCCTTTTTTGTTGTGGTAGATAGTTTGATACTGGAATTCACTTTATCTTAAATTTTGGAATCAGGTATTGTTTGTTTTTTATCAGGTCCTTACTCAGCTACCTGTTGTGCAATTATTGAAGGTCTCTATTCAGTTTGTTATATGCATTCATTCTCCGTCAAATTTGCGGTACAGGCTTTGGGAATGGAAAAAATATTTTAAGTCCTTCAAGCTTGGTGAATAGTGCTTTTTAAATCCATTTTTTTAATTAAAGAAATCCATAAAAGAACTGAGTTTTTGATATAAAAAATAATTGGCCTCTTTTCAAAATAACCCAAAACTGCGTTCAAGAGCTCGAAAGAATCTTTGTGAGGCGGCACATGCTGTATCGTCATGTTTTTTTTGGCAGTACAGATAAAATGAATTGAATATTTATGTAAATAAAATTTACCCCTCTCCTAAAAATTGAAGAAATCTGAGTTCACTATTCAACTTTTTTGGCTTCTGACTTAACTCTTTGAAGAAGTTTCTGTTAAGTCAGTTTAAAAAAAGATTCCATCCCCATATAGATCCACATTAATATTTGATCAGTGTTTTACTCAGTTACCTGTTGTGCAATTATTGAAGGTCTAGTTCGATTGCAATGTTCATAATGTTTTACTAAACGTGCATCTCGATTCATTCACGCATTTTTGTAATTCTAATTGAGGCGTCTACTTCTAGAAGTTGACAAGTCCACAAAATGCTATTTTGAGTAAATCGCATTTTAAGTTTCCGATCCAATTCCAGGTTCATCCTGCGTGTCCAATTTGGCTCTCTCGCGCCTACCATTAAGTTCCAAATGTTGACAATAAAGTATCAAATTTTCAGCCCCTGCTCTCAACGTATACGTGAAAAATGGGGTGTCCATAAAATTCCATTTGGACAGAGCAAAACTGTTTTGGGGAGGGAAATGGACTTGTCGACTTCTTGCAATAACAAACATTTTTGTTCATGGCCTGGATGAATCTCCCTTATGGGCAATTTATGGACTTGTCGACTTTTAGAAGTAAATAGCTGTCCATGATGGACATATCATATTTATTTCTTGCTATTTTTTTCCCATAAAAAAGAATGGGAAGGATGGACTTGTCGACTTCTTGCTCTAAACTGAGTGGACTTGTCAACTTCTTGTTGAATTTTTTTTTGCATTTTTCACAAAAAATGTCAAAATTGGCACTATTCCATATGGGCATGTGAGGTCAAAAAATTTATGGAAAATTATGAAAATTGTGCGGGATGTGGAAATTAGCCCCAGATGACGTTCCCGGGCCTAACTCGAAATTGTCTTGTTCTGGACTTGTCGACTTTTAGAAGTAGACGCCTCAATTGTCGGTACTCCCCAGTTGCTTTACGTTGGGTTTTCTAATCTACCTATGATGTTTTAACATGGTTTCAATGTGTGTGTTTTTGTGGACGTTGGTAACTACGGTATACAGCAAATCCCCAAATGCTTTCCATCCTATAATGTTTTCTTCCATTGGAAAATCATACCTCCGGTGCAGCTGCCTATTTAGTCGAATATTTACGCACTGGGTGAACCTTTGTGATGAATTAATAAATATTTATTGGTTGGAGCCAGATTCTCTCAAAATATTTATCTAATCAAAACCACAAATCACGAGAGATGGGAAGATTTGAGGATCTCGGTAGGAGTGTTGTGTTTGTGTAGCATAAAATTATCCATTGTCTCCTTTCTCTGTTTTTCTCATACCTGATTGTATTGCTGATGGATTTTTAAAGTAGTATATATGTAACGGCAAATGAAGTCGGTGCGTTTGGTTGAATACATTATATTGGCGTTACATGCACTAATCGGCACCGGATGTTAGCTTGGTTCGATGTAAACTCAGATTTTTGTTCACGCGTCGCACAAAGATGTTGAAATGGACATGCTGCAAAATAAGTATTGATGCATATGCATTTCAACATCGATCAGCGTCTAGTCAACTAAAATCTGAACTGAGTTGACACCCAGTGTCATTAGTGTGCGTAACCCATCGCATAATCGATGCATTGCGGCTCACCATGCATGGCATTTCGTCACTTAAGACAAAATTGCTTCAAAAAGATCGAGATCGCATTTTTATGGCCATGTGCCAATCAACGTTTCTAGCAATCATGCTGCCCGGTGAATCGGTGCCCTCCGGCGCTGACAACTGGTGGCTGTGCGCGGCGCGACTGCACGACGCCGTCGCTGCGGCCACGCAACAGCCGACAGATTCAGATGCCACTGCCTATGTGAGGGCGTTGCTGCAGCGCGAGGAGTATGGCCGGCTGATGAGCAAGCTCTTTGAGTGTGGGTTTTTCAGGGCCTTTTTGGTGTGATGGTACCGTTCCTCCCGTTAGAGCTGCAAGTTTGCATCTGGCGTTAGTTTCCTCATTTGTGTTCCTCGCCTGGCATCTGTCCATCACGGCCCACCTTTCTATTTTAACTTTGGGGTTTTTCGTTTTTTTTGTTGATTTTTATAACCAGGCATACAGGCAAACCAAGTTTTTTTTACTAATTTTTCCAAGATTGTCAAGTTTTTGCAGTGGGCCCTTCGTATATCGTTGTTGTTCATGAATAATTTAATTAACAAGTTTCGCACCTACTGTCAAATTTTTTCAAATATAGGGTGTTCAGTGACTTGATGGTTGTATGGCGTTTTTCTCTGCTGGTGTCTTGCATCTTGCATTTACGCTACGACTTTACCTACTCTAAAGTTACTTTTGAGAATGCACGTACGGCTATATACGCTATGTACGTAAATACTGCCTCCCTTTGCAGTCACACCTCGATTAGCGTCCGATCGGGCAGCCATAAACCACGCGGCCGGCTGCAACGGCTCCCTGAAACTACGTCCCGATGACGCGCACGCGACACCAATTGACGGTCCGCTCGCAGCTGAGTCCCTCCTGCTGAGCGACCTGTACGGGATCAACGAGCTGCTCGCAGTGCAACTGGTGCCAGTCCCAAACCTTGGATAGTGCCCTGTAGAATGTCAAATGTCACGCAAAGTGTCAAAAGTCATGTAAAAGGGCATTTCACATGACTTTTGACACATTGCATGACATTTGACATTTTACAGGGCATTTTACAGGGTCTGGGACCGCCCCCTGGTGATGGCTGCTGAGGCTGAAACTGCGTACCAGGAAGGCGCCGCCAGGGGGCTCTGCGCCGTGCTGCTATTCTATAGCCACAAGTGGTATGTGGCGAGAACTTTGTGCATGATGGCTGGCTCTGCTAGAGGTCGATACTCACTGCAGGATGACGGTGGGTTCGGCGTGCCCATTTTCACATTTTTAATTTTCGGCGTTTTTGACGCGTCGGTGCGGTTGCAGTACTCTGGGAAGGATATTTGTACATTTACATTTGGAGTTAATAATTCTCCTATTTTTTCGTGAAACGTTCGTTCAGTTTTCATGATCATTTGAAATAGTTTTACAATCACTTTTTCGACGGCAAAATGCTAATCCGAAGTGCTTATTATGCATCAAAACGTTGTTTTAGAAAAACGGCAGCTGAAATGTTCTGTACTGATTCACTAGGTAGGTAAAGAGCCGGCTAATATAATTGAGCTTTTGATGACATCTGGATTCCATCAATTCTATCTCACTCCCCAAGCACAGTTGGGCCAAGTGGTTTGGTGTGGAGTTGCCCCCAGGTGTTTACTACATGCACCCCTGGGGGGACCCCTGTGGCTGCTCTGATGTGGCCACAGGGGTCCCCCCAGGGGTGCATGTAGTAAACACCTGGGGGCAACTCCACACCAAACCACTTGGCCCAACTGTGCTTGGGGAGTGAGATAGAATTGATGGAATCCAGATGCCATCAAAAGCTCAATTATATTAGCCGGCACTTTATTTCACATTCAAATTAACGTTGGGGTTGTTTTCATTGCTTTGTAGTATTTTTTGATGGCGCACCTCCCATTTCCGCAGGCTACCACATTTTTTTACAAAACCAGTTTGTAAAAACAAAGTTTTAAAACTTTTTTCATCTGTGGTGCGTACAATTGGCGTTTTCGCGCAGGTGGCGTTTTCGGCGAATTTTGTGCCGAATACTTGGATCGATTGTTCTGTGGAAGTGAATACGTGCAGACTCTACTCGGTTAGTGCAGTTACGGCATTCATTTACCCCCCCACTACCCCCATAACTGCCCTACTACACCCCTGCTTCTCAGACACGATCACCTCAACGGACGCGTCGGTGGAGATCGAAAAGCTGCAGCAGCCGCACGTGAAGGGCGTCGGCGACGCGCGGCACCAGCATCTCGTGTGCAAATACGTCTCCGAGAGTGCCGAATCACTGGCCGACGCTTTATTACTACGAGCGTGCAACGCCGGGTTGTCGAGCTCGCAATTTGCGACGTTACTGAAGCCATTCCGCACGGGTCAATTGCCGTTTGGGGTGCGACACGCGGAGTTGTCGCTCGTGTTTGCAGCCCTCTACGCTATTGATACGTCTTTGTTGGATTTTGTCCAGTCGCAGGAAGGTAAGCGAGCAATTATCCATTATGCGCTATACTCGGCGGACCGCGAAGTATGTGCAGATTCATACTATAATTTAATGAATAAAATCTTGTGACAAATTTCATAATTAATTTTTTCCGTAGTAAAAATGAAATATTGTGATCAAAAACTGTATAATTTATGGTTCGTTATTCAGATTGGTTACGGTAGGTTTCCATACTAAGTGTGATATCCGCCGAGTATGGCAATTATCCGAATGACCGTTCTACAACACGACACCGGTCTTCTCTTTCAGACCTGAGCGTGGCCGTGCCGTGGGTATCTGACACGACGCAGGTGCACGCGTTCAGCGAGCAGGTGGTCACGCCCGCCGGCGTCAGCTACACGCAAGCTGGCGCGCACGCGGCGCTCATGCTCGCCTGGGCGGTAGCGATACGCGCGCTCACGCACAATCATTGGGCCGCGCCCGCGCTGGATGGGTTCCCATTGGATGAGGAGGATGTGGCTGAGAGAGCGGCCAGGTGCCAGTCCCGGACCCTGTAAAATGCCCTGTGAAATGTCTAATGTCATGCAAAGTGTTAAAAGTCATGCGAAATGCGCAGGAAAATGGCAAACACAATTGTCATTTCCCAGGGCATTTTGCGTGACTTTTGACACATTGCGTGACATTTGACATTTTACAGGACATTTTTCAGAGTCTGGGACTGCCCCCAGGGCTGGCGTGTTTGCTTGGCTCCGCGCACTGCCCGGTGTGCCTAGATTTGCCGAGAGACCGCTGTGGGCGCGCCGGATACACGGGATGCTGACGCAATTCGTCATTTATTTTCCCATGCTCGTGAGTCTTCTTTTGCGCAGCAGTTTTTTACCACCATGTTTCACCATGTATTCTCGAATGTCTCCCCTGAGTTTTAGCTTCATCAGACATTTTCGACGAGAGAATTTTTCAATGGGAGGGGGTTTATTTTTCGTAGGAATTGTTGTTCAAATAGACTGAGTCTATTGCTAGACTGTCAAAGAGCACTTTACTTTGTAATAACTTCAACCGTAGTGAGGCGTCGTTTTAAGTAGTAGAGTAGTTGAGTATTTTAAGTAGAGAGTGTTGCATGCGTATCTCTGACTAGGTAAATAGCTGCTTCTGTGCATACCACACTCTTGTCTAGCTGGGGTTATTTCCCCCAAAATTCTTTACACAGGAGAGTCAATCGAAGTAGTTCTTTATTCAAGAATACACAGTATTTACATTACAACCCAATTTGTTTGCCCCGTGCAGCGCAAAGAGCTCGCCGCCGAGGCTGAAGAAGAACTTCGTCGAGCGCGCGACCTGGCCGAACACGGCGCCGGCGCCATCCGCGTGCCCCAGCTGCACTTCGAGCACCTGCTGCTGGCTGTCTGTTGACACACTTTACAGTTCTCATTTTGACTTGTGTGGAAGAATAAATAGTGTGAATATGGCGTTTTTGGCCCGCACACAAACATAGTTGACATCGCTAATCGTGTCAACTCGATGTCAACTAAATAACAAAAACATTTTTTTTAAGCATCACTCTTAACAGAAATATTGAAAATCAAAGTCATTTTGTAAAATTAACTATGCTCTATCAGATAGGAAAGTTGAAATCACATAATGTGCCTGCGCACACTAGTTTTCACACTAAATTTCGAAAACTCACAAATCAGGTTAGAACGCATTTGAGTTTTCTACAATGAGGTGGCCGTCAACTACAGTTGACGGACATTCAAAATAACTCATTGTGGAAAACTCAAACACGTTTAAAGCTCATTTATCCAAAGTTTTCCAAATTACGTGTGAAAACTAGTGTGCGCAGGGCCAATTCACCAAAATTGTGTTGACACGAATTCAGTTGAGTTCACGAATTCAATTCAGCGTGAGTGGCGCCATTTTCACAATTCAAAGTGCTCAATCGTGAACAGGTATCAGAGCTGTACCAAAACAGCGATGAGGAATTGGCAGAGAATTTGGTGCTCGATTACTGGTGCGGTGCCGGTGCAGACGGCGGCCTGTTTGGCGGGCACTCGATGCTGTCCGCTGGAGGTGACGTAACGTCTGAAAAGGTATTAAATACTTTTTACATTTAAAAAATTTATATACTTGTAGTAGCTTACTTGATTGAAATAAACATTTTCACACATTTTCAGCATATGATGACACTCAACATATTTCTGAACTCACTTAATTCTGCCCTTTGTAGGTGGTGCTGTATAAATTCGTGCGGTGGAGTGGCGACAGCGGCGCCGCCGAGGTGCACGTTGCAGCGTTGCGAATGGTCACTGCGCTGTGTCGCGGTACGCCCGCCGCCGATGCCTGCCTCACGATGCTCATTAGCCCAGGTTTATATACTTTAATTGAGGTGTCCAATTCCAAGGTGAGATGTCCAAAATATTAAAATTAGTCTCGGAAGAGTTAGGCCCGGAAAAGCCATCTGGGGCTGCTCTCGCACATTTTTCATTTTTTTCCATAAATTTTTTGACCCCACATACCCCTATTTGGGAAAATGCCAAAAAATGGGCAAGAAGTCTGCAAGTCCACTTAGTTTGGCTAAAAGTCTCCATTTTGTTGGAAAAAAGAAGGAAATGTGGCAAGTACAGTATGGGCACCGATTTCTAAAAGTCGATAAGTCCATAAATCACTTATAAGGCAGCCTCATCGTTATGGCGTGCAAGAAGTGGACAAGTCCATTTCCCTTCCAAAAACAGTTTTGGAAATGAGATTTTATGGACACATCATTTTTTACATATACGTTGAGAACATGGGCTTAAAATTTGACACTTTATTGTCAACAGTTGGAACTTTATGGCATAAATTAACTCAAAATCGCATTTTGTGAACTTGTCGACTTTAAGAATTAGACTCCTCGATTAAATCTTCACGCTTTTTCTCCCATGTTCACGACACTCCTGCCGCAGACACGACGGGGCGGCTGAATCTGCTGCATTTCATGCACGCTCTGCAGCAGTACGCGGCCGCTCTGCAAAGCGCCACTGTGCCGCGCATCGACGGTCAGCAACGAGCGTCACTTTCAATGGGGCGGATGCCTGCCATTGCGCCGCAAGAGTTGGACGCGTTGCTGGCGTGGCTGGAATTGCTGAGGCAATTACTTCAGCAGGTTATATGCACAAAAAAATGGCTACTATCTCCTGACCCCCGAAAAATGGCTACTAATCGGCCAGCAATCTATCCATATGGAGCGATTTCTGACAAATTTCACCCCAATTTTTGCTCAAACTCTATAATTTTCATTTTCGAATTCACTAATTGATGTGCCTGTTTGCTTATTCTCAGCTATTTTTGTACTATACGTTCGTATATACCCGTTTTTAGCTGGTTTTAACCCATGTAAAACGAGCTTTCCACCTTTCTACGCTCTACACCTTTAAACAGCCTTATTTATTGAACCCCGCAACCCTGAACCGCACCCCCCCCCAAAAAAAAAAATTTTTTTGGCCGCTATCTATCCCTCCGGAGGAGCGATTTTCTATCTATCTAACCTTTTAGAATCATATTTGTTTTTACTCCACAGTCCGATATGGCGCGTCGGTTGATCACCAGCGGCATCGCCGACGGCTCTAACTCCATAATCAAGTCCGCCCCGTCACTTTCGTCGCTCACTGGCTCGGCGGGCGTGCGCACGCTGTTGCAGATATGCATCGCAGTGTCGGCACCGGCGCCACTGCGCGCCGCCTGTCTGCGCTGCGTTGCCGCCGCGGCGACCGATGAACGGGGTCGTGCTGTGGTCACGGCGCTGCTGCCCATGTCTGTGGTCCATTTGCCCGCTGGCCACAGCTGCACATTGATTCAGGTCGGCCGGAAATTGTCATAGGTCTCACACACGCTAGTTGACATAGCAAATTTCTGTCAACATAATAACACAAAAAAAATTTTTAAAGCATCACACTTAACAGAAACGAATAAAATTAAGTAAGTGTCATGATGTAAAATTAAGTATTTATCATATACGAAATTTGAAATCACATAATTCACCAAAATTTAATTGAGACGAATTCAGTTGACATCCGGCACGCGTGGCGCCATTTTCCCCCACTTACATCCAATAACACCTCCATTCCTTCCTAGGCCGTGCAGCGTGAACTGGAAGAGGTGGAGTCCACCAGCGAGTCATACGTGATCACTCTGGCCGGTCTCGAACTGGTCGACGCCGTGCTCACTGGGCAATGGCAGCACTTTGACACGGCCGTTGATACTGACGGCAGGGATCCTGCCGCCGCTGCGACGCAGAATAGGCAGTTGGTGACTGACTGCATCATGTTTGCAGTTGACGCCGTCGCCGCCCATTTCGTGCACAGAGCCTATCAGAGTGACGAGGATAAGGTATGATGATTTGTTTTGGTTGCTACTTCTCACGGTGGCAAACTCTCTGTAAAAAGTGTTTGAATTTTTGAGTGTTTTTTTGAATTTCTAATTTTGATTTTTTTTCAAATTTAGTTTTCGAATTTTCGATTTCAGTTTTCGATTTTTTGGAATACTAAATTGTTGCATTTTAGAATTTTTCAGCTGAAATTCGCATACATCTTGATGGTTTTGCGTCCTTCCAAACTTTCACAGACACATTTTCACTATTTTTTCTGCCGATATGAATCGATCCACACGAAATTTACGTTTTGAATTGTGTTTCCAAATTTTATACGCTTTTTCAGCCAGAATGACTAAAAAATAGGTTTTAAATGTGTTTTTTCAGGGGCGAAATAAAAATTTAAATTTTTTGTTTGCAATCATTAGATACTTCTACATTCTTGCTGAAAAGTAGACCAACTCCCCATCATTCAGTGGCTGGTGGGCACTCGATCGATGAAAGTGCTGCGGCGCGTGGTGACAACAGTCGAGTGCTCTGCACAGGCACTGGCCAGTTTGCCTTTGGGAGGACACGTGCTCGCATCCTTGACTAATGACACTCCGCTGTTGAAATCTGTTTGTCTGCTGCGGCTTGATTCTTTTTTAAGCTCATATAACTTCACACGATTTTATTTTCCAGGTACTAAAAATTATCATGGATGGTCTGAGCTATTTGGAATCTTACAGCGATGACTCGAGTGCGTTTACTTTTAGTATTGGTAGATAGGGTTCAAACGCGATTGACTTTTCGGGATCGGTTTTCGTTTTTGAGATTTCGGGATTGGGATTAGCATTACATAGGGTTTCGGGATCGGGATAGAAATCGGTGTTTTGGGTTTGTGCTGATATAAAAAAATTTGAATTTTACTTGGCACTAAAATTGTCTAATAAATACAACTGGATGCCTTAAAAGTGGCATAAATTTGACACCGGAGTTTGGACACTGGGATCGGGATTGGAATTTGAAAATTTTCGGGATGGGGATTCGTTTTTCAGATTTCGGGATTGAGGTTTCGGGATCGGGACTGCCAAATCCCCCCCCCCCAAAAAAGGGATCCTTTTTGAACTCTATCAGTAGAGTCCTATCCATTTTCTCACACTTACTATCCACCTCTCCCTTCACAGGCTCCAGCAGCCAACTTCACTGCACCATGCACGCGCTGGCCGTGCTCGACGCCGTCCTAGCCAAGCAGGACGCGCTGCGCGACGTGGCCAGGGACTGTCCCGCCGCCGGAGTGATGGTCGGCGACGCGCATGCTTTGTTGTTCGCCGGCGCGTCCGCTGCTGAGTTGATCAGAAGTTTTGCTGGGTGGGTTTGTGGTTGTGATTGTAGTTGAGTTTCATTGAGATTGCAGTTGATTTCAACTTGAGCATAGTTTTGGTGTCGGCATGGTTGAGTGTTTACAATGACGTAGGCTCCCTGGATATGTAAACCCCCCTCGACATAAATAAATAAATCATTGTAATAATTATGTCGTTATTTGCTTAGGTAAAAAAGTGAACTGTTATTTTTCACTTTTTTATATAATTTCCACTTTTGTTCACTTTAAAAAGTGAATTGTGACAAGAAAAATGTGTTCACTTTTTTACTTCACTTGTCACATATTATCACTTTACTTTTTACTTTTTTATAGTGATGCTCAATGGGGATGGTCCGGCCGTAAAGTAAACCCGGCCGTAGTAGAGGGTGCTACTTTAGGCCGGGCGTCATTACGGCAGAGTTGTTTAAAGTACTGAACTTTTTAAAAGTAAACGTAAACGTAAAGTATTTTATTTTTAGTCACACCTGAATACAGAAAACGTAAAGTAAAAATTTTCTACTTTTACGCTGTGTAAAAGGTGAGTAAACGTAAATATCTGTAAATACTCGTTTTCTGTACTCGCGTACTTTCAAAAAGTACACGAGTAACTGAGTACCGGTATTTTTTCGGGAGGACACGTAAACGTATTTACGCAGCACTCGAGTATACGTATTTATCGAGTAAACGTAAATACGTTTGTACAACTATGCCTTACGGCCGGATTTACTTTACGGCCGGGTTTACTTTACGGCCGAGTTCTTGTCATGCTCAATTATGAGTAAACTCAAAAAGTGACAAGTGAGGACTTGTCCTCACTTGTCACTTTTTGACTTATCACTTTTTGACTCAACTTATCACTTTTTGACTCAACTTATCACTTTTTGACTCAACTTATCACTTATCATCACTTTGTTAAGTAAAAAGTGATTAGGGAAAATCTTGTCACTTTTTTACCTTACTTGTCACTTTTTATATTTCTTAGTGATGATCAGTGATAAGTAAATATGATCAGTACGCCCCCGATACATGTCCAGCGGGTCTACATGTCGACCATGTAGGAATACATGTCGACCTGGTCTAGATGTTGACACGGTTTTCATGTCTACAGGCACATAGTCTTATGAATCTGCACACGCAGCTTCATCCGCCACGCCGATCGAGCGGCACACTGCTGCCTGCACGCGGTGCGTATCCTCCGCACTTTGGGCAGTCGTTCGGCTGCAGAGCAAACGCGATTGGTCCGCACGCTGCTGCCAGTGGCCGCCCAGCTGCGGTGCGCCGCCGCGCGGCTCCTGCTGCCCGACGGGTCGTCTCTGAGTCGAGATGAAGCTGAACAGCAGGCAGCCCTTGATCCGGATGGGGTGATCGACGTTGGTGAGTGAGAGGGTGGGGTTTTTGAACGTTGTGACTTTCGTCGTCGATATTCGATATACTTTTTCTCTATTTTTGATAATGATAAGAATATTGTGAAACAATATTATACCAGCAATTAGCACGTTTTTGGCATAGTCGATTCGCTTTTTATTGAAAAATTCTACGAATAATTTCAACAGAACGCAGAACAACTATCTAGAGGAAATGAAAAAATTGAATACCTACCTATTCCAAAATACAATAAATAAAAGAATATTAATCACTCAGACACTCGACCGAGCGAGTCGCAGTTGCGCGTGGCTACCGGCCGCGCGTGCATAGCGCTTCTGTCCGATTCCATACGGCTGTGCGACGGCCTCTACGCTCCCGGTTTGGCGCACCTGCTCTGCGGCTATGATTTACGCCTACCTGCCACAACGAGCATCGAAAACGCTGGTGATTATTATAGTTATTGGTGATTATTAATAGTTATTTTTACTCCCCACTTCACCCTGGGAGCAGTTCAAGCCCTGTAATTGTAGAGTAAAGTGTCAAATGTCATGTAAAATGTCGATCAAAACAAAAAGTAAAGATTTTACTACTGAACTTTGCATGACACTTCACATGAGATTTGACACTTTATTTCACACTTTACAGTGTGTGGAATTGTCACCTGGCTGGTCTCTCTATTCAATTCATCTAGACATGTCAATACAGGCGCAACTAGCGATGCCGGTCTCCACTGCGTGCATTCCCTCACGCAATTACTGTGCGAATTAGCCGTGGAACCGTTGATCCTCTCCAATGAATACTGGCACATGCGTGCGCCATTGGCGCTGCCTGGCGCTCGTTTGGCGCTGGCGCTGTGCACCGACGTGCTGGCAGGTGCCAATCTCGGACCCTGTAAAATGCCATGTAAAATGTCAAAATTCATGCAAAGTGTCAAAAGTCATGTAAAATGCCCTGGAAAATGGCAACCATGATTTGCCATTTTACAGGGCATTTTACATCACTTTTGACACTTTGCATGACATTTGACATTTTACAGGGTCCGGGACTGCCCCCAGGTCGCCCGCTGCTCGCCTACTGGCGCAATGCGCACAATTTGATCGAAAGGCTGGTGCGAGCGCTCGTTCTACCCTCGGCGCAAGACAATTCAAATGGTGCCGATACGTCGGTGACGCTGGAAGTCGACCACGCTCATGATGGTGATGCAGCTAGAGCTGAGTTGTGTGGGCTTGTTCTGAATATGGCTGCAGCGGAATTGAGGCAGTTGTTGGCCGACGGCAGATCCAGCACGTTGTTGTCACTGCTCGGCGCTATACTTGCACCGACTTCTAAGGGTTCGTTTCTTAAGGTACCTATTTAGGAGTGCTCAAAGTATTTAGAATAATTAGAGTGCAGTACAGATGTAAAATTTTGACCAAGAATTTTACAACAAAAAGGGGGAAATACGTCGAGCCGATTTTTTACCTGGAAGATACTTGGAAAATACTCAAGTCGAAAATACTTTTAAAAAGTCGAGCCCTGTATTTTGAATATTTTCATTCCAGCTGGATCAGAGGCAGCCATGGACAACACATTGAATGGATTTGAAAATAGGAACAATACAACCAGCGCGGCTTACTCATCAACTATTCAGCGACGTTTGTTTTTCATCCATCTACTGATTGCTTTTAACCATGCGAGTGCATCTTCTCGCTGCAGGCGGCGAGCAATCTTTCTCCATGGGTGCGACAACCTCCTCGGCCATGGGATCGTCGACGGCGCGCGGCAGTTTACTCATGCGAGCGTTGAGATCCGTGCAGCTGCAGGGAATGGACGCGCTTGCCAGACCGCCGCTCGTCTATCTGGATGCAAAGAGATTGGCGCAGGTGACCTAAGGTTTACCCATGACTAGTGATGTAACCATGGCGCTGGCGCCTGGCACTAGCGCCAAAGCAAAAAGCGCCATGGCGTTTTTTGCGCTTGGCGCTAAAAAGTTCTGGCGCTTTTCACAAAACTACCCATGACCCTGGACCCGATTTTCATGTGCTACAACTTTGCCACTTGTTTGAGGTACTTGATGCGTGCTGTACGACGAGCGACGGCGCGGCTCAGACGAATGTGCACACGCTGAATGTGCTGCTGCGTCGGGAAGCTGAACATGTGCCCAGCAAGCACGCCAAGCCTGTTCTCGACGTGAGTGACTTTTTTGTTTGGTTGCTGTTTCGGTTCAAAGGGGATCCCGAATCCCGGAAAATTGCGGCATTTGGCAGTCCCGATTGCGAAACCTCAATCCCGATCCCGAAATCTCAAAAAAAACGAATCCCAATTCCGGTCCGGAAAATTTTCAAATCCCGATCCCTGAAAAATTAGTCGAAATTAGAAAAAAGTATAAAATGACTTTTTGCACTAAGAATGTAAACTGTCAGTATCCAATTTATGCCACTTCTATGGCATCCAGGTGTATTTATAGTAGGGTGTCAACTTTCCGTTTCCGCTTTCCGCAGGCAAGTTTTTTACCGTTTCCGTTTCCGGCTGCTAATTTTTTTTCCGTTTCCGTTTTTCCGGCTCATTTTCCGTTTTCCGGCTAAAAGTTCAGTTTTTCCGCCTTTTTTCCGTTTTCCGGCTCAATTGTCTGTTTTTCCAACTTTTTTCCATTTTCTGACTCAATTCTCTGTTTTCTGTTTCAACCAAACTGGTAAACATGCATGCAGGTTCTCAATTATGTGAATTGTTTCTATTTCTAGCAAGATTTCTGCAAATTTTTTGATTTCCGGCATAGTTTCAGCAAATTTTTCCGTTTCCGTTTTCCGGCCTTTCATTTTTCCGTTTTCCGTTTTCCGGCAGGTGCGAATTTTTTTCCGTTTCCGTTTTCCGGCAAGTGTCAATTTTTTTCCGTTTCCGTTTTCCGCCAAAAAGTTTTTGTTGACACCCTAATTTATAGTTCATTTTTGTGGCAAATCAGAATAAAACCCTTCAATACCCGAACGATGTATAAAATCCCGATCCCGAAATCTGAAAAAAACTAATCCCTACCCCGAAACCCTAATCCCGATCCCGACAAGTCAACCCATGTCGGAACCCTAGTTGCCGCCCCTGTCAGCGTGTCAGCTGTCTTTATATCAAACCTGCCACCAACCCCTCAGGAAGTCAACCTAGTGCTACGGCTGGTCGTCTCTCGCAACGCCGCCGCCCGCCGCCGCGCCGGCCATCTCGCGCTGCTGGACGGGTGGCGGCGGTGCGCGCTGGCCGCCTTCGCGCTGCCGCCCGCCGCGCTGGTGGTCGCTTGCGGCGACGCCGAACATGCGGTCGCGCTCGTCTCTGCTATTGTGACCAGTTTGCTGGGCCAGGTTTGTGTAGCGCGACTTGGGAGTAAAAGCCGTGAGGGCTGCGGTTTTGATCAGTCTCGTTAACTTGAACATCAGTGCGAAAGTGGGTTGTGGTGAGTGGCATCTAAAAAAGTTTGCAAGTTATTGTAAGCAGCAAGTTTTGGGGTGAATGAAATGTAACTCAAAACTAGAGATAGTAAATACTTGATTTTCTTACTGATTTAAAAATCCTATCATTAGACCAGGTTTTGAAATATTAAATTGTTCAATTGACTGATTTTTCATTTTACAATTTCTCCCGATTTACTATGTCATTCGTGCATACAATCAAATGTATTATAACCGACAAAAAACATTCCATGGCTCCGCAGCCGTTGCCTGTATCCGCAATTTGATATTACCATTAGCGTTCCAAAAATGGCTGATTTTGAGAAATTATAATTAAATATAATCTCAGAAAATCTCTCTCAAAATAAAATATAATTAAATCTCTTATGTCATTTAGAAAATATAATTAAATCTCTGAGAAAATCCCCCATGCTTGAAAAATAATCTCAAAAAATCTCCCTGCTGGAATTTTAGTTTTATTTGATATTTCAAGGTGTTTGGACAACACAGAGTAAATATGTATTCAATAAGCTCTTGTGTTGCTTAAACAGTTTTTTTTGAAATTACAAACAACGGAAACAACAATATAATTTTCAAATAGAGTCGAGTGAAACTATCAAAAGTCACAAATGTTACTTCAACACTATCTTCAAAAACATATCGTGCCAAGAAGTCTTCTCACTCAAATCAAAACACCTATTTGTCACAACTGAAGTCTGACTGAAAAGCTGCTCAGCACGAGCAGCACTTACAGGTTTACAGAGTATATTAGGTGAAAAATGTCAGGCATTCGTTTCAGCCAATTTTCATAAAAATATCATAAACTGTGATTGTGAAGGACCTGGCAGGTGATGATGGTAATGGTGCATTGCTTGTTTGTTCTGGCTGCAGAACTTCCCAAACACCACATGACATCACCCTCTGAAACCTCAGAATTCACTGAATTTTCACTTTCACCCATTTTACCATTCAACTTTTTACTCTTTTTCCAAAGTTGCTAAAACAAAATTGTTTACTCAAAAAAATGTATACTCAAGTTTACTGAGTTTAATGAGTAAGTATGTTCACATTTATCTGAAGAACAGTACAGAACTTGTATATCTCATAGGCCTTTCCAAGACATAAAAGGGAATAAAATAGCCAAACATGGTATATAAATTAGCACATGTATAGACAAACACAAGGGAAAAAGCATGGATTGTAGTATATTTGAAGGTGAAAATAAGCAAAAAGTATGAAATTGGGCCAAAATTTCTCAAAAAGGTAACTTCAGAGAGACTTTTTCATATTTTCTTTCACAGAAATAAAAATATAATTAAATCTCTCTGAGAAATCTCAGAAAAAATATAAATATCATTAAATTGCCATTTAATTATATTTTCTGAGATTTTTAAATATAAATCTCCCAGAGATTTTTAGAAGGCTAATTACAATACGCTATGTGCCACTACATAAACATATTTTTGACTGAACCCCGCATTTAGGCCACTTTGAATTTTTTCAATAAAAATGTAACATCTTTTAAAACATCAAGATGTTTAAAAATGATATATTTGTTTGTTTGTTTTTCATCCCTGCTCGAAACTTCTCACCGACATCTATGGCCACTTTGTCACCTGAAAGATAACCTACCGTTTTCTATTACCTCATACCTATTCGCTCGCAGTCGTCGATCTCAGTGGGCGGCGAGGAGGCGGCCGAGTGCGTGTCCACGGTGTGCTGCGGCGCGGCCGCGTGTCTGCGTCGCATGATCGCGCACACCGCGTGCGAGAACGGCGTCGCCGCCGGCGCGTTGGTCACGCAGTGGTCCGCGCCGCTGGAACGCGCCACCGCCGCCGTGGTCGCGTATATGCTGCGGCCGGCCAGCCAGCGCCGGCCCACGTCCACGCTGCTGTGCGCCGCGCTGCATTCTCTTGTCAGGGTGGCTGTATGTTTTTCCTAGATTTCGTTTTCATTTTCCATGTTTCTTGCGTGTGATTAATAAAAATCGGAATACGTTCCTGCAGGTGGAATCGGATCAGCCCGTATCAAGTTGGAGCAGTCGACAAGTGGACGGCGCCGCGTGGTCAGCTCTGAGCAGGCATAATGTCGCGTTGACGCGGCTGCTCTTCAAATATGTCCTGGAGGGCGATCACGCACTTTGTGTTGGTCATTTTCCCATTCTCTTGCCATGCGGGGGGAATGATTGTAGCGGTCACATGATGGAATCAGGGTTCTTTATATTTAGATCGAGCCCTATGATTTCTTTATCGTACAGTGCAGTATTTATATCGACTGCACACTGCGAAACAATATTAAGTTACCAATATTTACCAATCTACAAGCGGAATGGTGTCGAAGGTAAGCAGCTGTGCGCTGCTCAGTTCCGTGCTAGCTGAGGATGCACTGCGTTCTGGCGATTGGGCCAGGCAGCTGGTTACTGACGATGCTGTCAGGTATTTGATTGAGGTGGGATTGTCTTGATAATGTCCTTTTTTCACTGTAACTCGATAAATAAGTACTTACTCTGTGTTTATTTCCGATAAAGGCGACCGCCGTGGCGGAGCAGGACAATTTGGCGCAGTGTATTTCCGAGGCTTCCGACTCCGCCCTGCCCTTGCACACTTTCGCCTGCCGATTGGTCTGCTATTGAAACTGTTTTCTCTACCGTATTTCCTAGAATTACCCCTGAGGATGTTTATTTTTCATGGTGGAAATTTTGAGGGGGGTTAAACGAGGGGGAGGTATTTCGAAAAGGGATTATTTTTTCGTGGACTCCCAGTACTTGTTGTTTGTAACGTACGTAACCCTAGAAAAATGCAACCATTACTGCCATGTGTAAGAGTCTATAGACTTATATAAGTATGTAAATGTATGGTATAAATCCTGTTTTAACACAGTCATTGTTTTTAACGTGAGTTCTGCATTCCCCGGATCACAAACCTCAGCTTTTGACATTTTGGTTACCTTTACACTCAATTTGGGAGGGGGTATTTCGAAGGGGTTTATTAATTCAGAGTGGCCATTTTGAGGGGAGGGTATTTCGAGGAAATACTATGCATACCTATTGTCGATAACACAAAAACATTCTCAGATGGTCATGTGTCGCCTGACGCGCACCCGCAGTGGGGCGGACGCCCTGCTGCTGCACGAGTGGCACAAAGTGTCGCAGATGGCGCTGTGGCGGCACGTGCCCGACCAGCTGTTCGCGCAGCTTAGCGCCGACAGCGCCACCGGCATCAAAGCCGTGCTGGTGGGCGAGAAGCGCCGCCGCGGCGACGTCGGCACGTACAGATACCTGGCCGCGTTGAGGACGGCGCTGAGGCTGTGCGCCGCCGTGTGCGCCAGTTCGCATGCTTCTCTGCCGCTCCTGTTGCAGGTTTGTGGAAGGGTTCAGACGGGATTGATTTTTCGGGATCGGGATTGTTTTTTTAGTCTTTGGGATTTGGGTCTAGGGTTGGAAAAAAACGTTTTTTTTTACTCGATGTTTTTTTAATAAAAACGTTGTTTTTTTATATAAAAAAACGTTTTTTTTAAAAAGCTCCCAGATATGACCTGATGTCAGCATATATAGGTATATAAGACAGGGGCAATACTCTGTGATGTCATATATTACCATATAATGGCTGCGGAGCATAGCATTATAAGTGGAGATTTGTGTCAAAAATATCCATTTTTTTGTCGACATGTTCGTATATCGCCTTATAGTCGAATGTTCGTGACTTCAGGTGAAGTTTGGCACGGAATAGTGATCAAACAAGGTTATCAAATGAGGTTGTTACCTTGGGAGTGAAGTTACACACTGTGGAGGTACATCGGAAGCACATTACCTCAATATTATATAATACAGCAACATATGACGGCTTATTAACCCATGGTAGCACATAAAAATGGATGCTTTGATACTAAAAATGCCACAAAACCAATGAAAACAACCACCAATGTCAATTTGTGTGTGAAATTGCGCGCTTGCGCGCAAAAATTTTGCAAAATACCCAGTGCTTAGTACTAAAAATTTCGGTCGATGTTTTTTTTGTTAAACATTTCGGACGTCATGTTTAAAAAAAAAAACGTTTAAAAAAACATCGGCCAACCCTATTTGGGTCACGGGATTGTGATCAGTTTTCTTGAATTTCTGGTATCGACATTTAAAAAGGTCTAAAGGCACACTTTGATGCCAATGAAGTAGCAAAAATTCTTCATGTAATTTTTCCATACACATTTCTCAGTGCAAAAAGAGTCATTTGGAAAATTTGGAGAGAACAATTTCGGGATCGGGATGAGGGAAATGTTTTCGGGGTCGGGCTTCCGTTTGGATCCTGGATTATGGATCGTTCATGTCTATTTCATCTGCGGTTTTTTGTGCCTACACTACGAGACAAGTATTCATTTAATGTTTTATGATTCTGCGTGTAAACACCGTCCCAACGTCACAACGCAGGTGCGTTCTGCCCTGACTTGCTGGCGGGAGCCTCTGATGCAACTGCTGCGGCTGTTTGATGCCAAGGAATTTTCACTCGGCCGTAGTCAAGTGGGGGACAGTGATGGACAACTGCATGACCAAGTTTTGCTGTTGGCTGGATGCGTCGCACAGCACTTTGTTGCAAGATGTTCGTTGTTTTGTGCTGTTTTTTTGCTGGTTGTTTGCCTTTTCTCAGTCTTTTTTTTGTAAAATAAAAATCCCAATTTTCGGTTATTTACTCGGTTTTGCAGAACTTGCATGTAAGCGCGCAATTGCACATACAAATTCGCATTGGAGATCTCTTTCATGTTTTTTTGTGTTAAGGTTTACAATTCTGCATAAATGCGGCAGGTAATAATAAGTTAGGTAATCATAACGATTTCCGCCGAATTTCACCTATTTTTAGCTCTTTTATTGTCCCCTTTTGCTTTAAACACCCAGAAGAAAACTATATATGGCCGGACAAACTGTCAGCTATCTATCCCTTTGAATTATCCTCGCTGCCCCATGTTTGACTAAGTGTAATTAACCAGACCTCGTGTTTTGCATAAGTAAATACAGGTTAACTTTTTGGGGGAATGCTTAAGAACGAGAGCAGCCCTTTGAAATGATGAATATATAGTTTTTGATTTCCATAATTCAGGTCAGTGTGTGGGCCTCGGTGCAAGGTGTGCTGTCGGTGGATTATATATAAACTTCACCCCACACGGAGAGTAATGTACGCACTTTCTTTTGATGCCCATATCAACCCGATAGTATAATGTCATCGTGACGCGCAGTGAAAAATACACAAAAACTTTCCTTGTGGGGTTTAGATAAACACTAACTTTCTCCACACCTAGCTTTTTCAATGATCAAAAATCACCAGGTGAAGGCCGAGTAGCAGCCAAAGACGCGCGGGAAGCAACTGAAGCAGTGGAATTAATGCGGGCCTTGTCTACCTGGGCGCAAAAACACGCGCCGCCCAAAACGAAGCTGGGCGACAACGCAGCAGATGACAGCGACAACATTGACTTTCTGCAGCCGTCGCTCGTCGCTTCTGATGTTTTTGATGATAGCATCGTTTTGAGGGTGTAGTTGAATGTGTGAGTAGCCTGGAAAGCGGATTGTGGGATGGATAGCTGGGTGGATTTTGTTGGATGGATGCAACAAAAATCTCTAGGCGAGATAGATAGCTATGTTTTGAGGGCTGTTCCCGCTGCTCGATTCATGATTAGGTATGTAAAATTGTTGGACAACTGTGTGTGTTGCCCTTGTCTATCTTTTGCATTCTGATTGAATTTCTGTCACTGTCATTCTTATAGATCATCATTGTGTAACAAACTTCATTTGTTGAACAATACAAAACACGAAATCGCAGTGCCAATAGATATCCTTCTATAATAATAATACACATTTGAAACATCGTAGAGGTCGACTACACAAATGATTACTGTTTAAGATCACTGAAATGCAACAATTTCAAATCAATCTGAGTTCAAATCAATCACTCATATTAGGAGAGATTTCAATATGGTATTGATTTGTAAAACAGTGGAAAAAAGTAATATCATAGGTCGGTGGTGAACAAAGTAAAGCTAGCAGTCACAAACACCATAAATGCCATCTCAATTATTGCTTTTACCTAAATACTATCCAATCCAATCACGAAATATTCTTGCCAGCCAGAATAGCATCCTCTGCCGCTCTGGAATAGTGTCGTCTCAAGCAAAAAGCTGCCGCCAGCACCGAAAGCCCACTACCGGCCATCATAAGCGCGAAGGCGTTCCACAGCACTGCGGGCGCTATGCATGACTCTTGAGGGTAGATTGCCGCGTGCCGCCGCCCGTCTGCGAGCCGCGCCAGCGTCTGCTCGTCCGCGTTGCGCAGCGGCAAGATCGCGATGCGTCTGCGCGCCGCTGGCGGCGTGTTCGAGTCGAAGTCGGCTGGGTCGTCTGTGGGGTGCATGGGGGGTGTTTGGTTGGATTGGTGTGCTGTGGCTGCGTTTTGTTGTCACGGCGAAAATAGTGCTGGTGATCTGTGGTGACGCTGACACTCGCTGGCACTTCAACACCCCACGAATTTTCACTTTTTCAAGTAAACAATTGAGTAAAACAATCCGTGAAGTGCATTCCACCGGTGATCAGGCTCTGTACTGTGATCACAACCTCAGACCACTTCACGAGCACTGTTTTCGCGGTGCGTCTTCGCGACACTGACCCGTCTGTGGCGTGTCAGCGGCAGACAGCACTAGAAGGTCGTCGCTGGACACCAGCACAGTTGGCGCGCCAATTGCCGGCGATGGCGCTGCATCGGGCGACCGCCTCTGGCGTTTGAATGGCACCAGGCCGCTGTTGTCGATCCTGGCGCCGAACTGCCCCCTGGGCAGGTGTTCGGCCGACTTGCCCAGCGGGGTCGTTGTGGTTGTGGATGTAGTGGTTGTTGATGATTGTTGTGAGCCTTCTGCGATGGGTTTCATTCAGCTAAACCGTGAACTGCAATCGTGAGCTAGTCGACTAAACTACCAATCTATCAAACCTGTTGCATTCTCGCTGCTGCCATTGACAATTGGCTGCAATAATTTCTCTCCGTTGTCCAACTGAATTTTGCGCTCTTCTGGCTGCTGTTTCTCCTGTGGATTTTTGATGGCGGCAGCTGCTTGGCTGAACGGCTCGCGGCGATACTGCGGCCCATTGAAATCGCGTGGCCCATCGTGAGGTGCGTGCGGGCCGTGTGGTCCACGGAAAGGTCCATGGGGGCCGTGTGGTCCATCAAATGGTCCCTCATAAGGTCCCTCGAAGGGCCCTCCTTCATAGGGGCCGGTGCGTGGCCCGCCAACTGGGTGAGGCACTTCGAATGGAGCTCCTCCACGCTGTCCGTCTGGGCCGCCCTCGTATGGCCGTGGTGGGCCATTATCAAGCCTCTCCTCAAACGGTGGCCGTTCACCGGAACCATCGTAGGGCCTCGGATGTCCGCCAACACGTGGTCCATCGGGTCTGCCTTCAAACTGGTGGGGTCCATCTGCAGGTAGTCCTTGAAACTGGTGCGGTCCATCGGGCCTGCCTTCGAATTGGGGTGGGCCGCCGGGAAGTGGTCCGTCTGGGCCGCCCTCGTACGGTGGGGGTCCCTCGTAAGAACCGGGGAGCCCGTCGGGACCGGGCAAGATGGGACCTTGTCCCTCGGGACCGCCCAAGTTCAGTGCGCCTAGTTCGGGACCGTGACCGGCGTGGCCCTCGTGCACACAGTGCGGCGGCTGTTGGGTGTTTGGGAATAGAATGGTAAATGAACAGTTCATTTAGAAATGTGAAAGATGCAGAAAATTGATTAATTTTAAGCGTATGCAATGGAACTAGCTGTAATTTACCGAGAATCCCTCACAGCCACCTCCCGCTTTGATGCACAGCGAGATCTGACATCTAAAGTTGATCTCGACACGGTCGGCAAACTTGAACGCGTGCACCAGCACCCAGGCCATGCTCAAATCGGGCGAGTAGGTCAAATCCGACAAGCCAATTGGATCGGTGGAGCAGCCCCTGTCGTCGACCAGTCTGAACTCGTGGCCGGCGCTGTCCCTGGCCACGCACGAGTGCACCAAGATGCCGTGCGTGCTCGGCGGCACGCACGACCACTTGTGGAAGAGTTTGTCGCCCACTCTGGCGAATCGTACGGCAGGGCCTTCGGGCGAACCCTGCAAGATCTGGTAGGCGCACGTGGGCATCGCTTGGTAGCCGTGCAGTTCTGTTGTGGGGATCATGCTGCGGGGGGGGGGGGGTTCTTTATGATTTTGGAAGTGTCATGGAATATTTTTATTTTGGAAGGTTGCTACTGGGAGTCCATATGTGTGAAGTCATGTAAAATGCCCTGGAAAATGGCAACCGAGTTGCCATTTTGCAGGGCATTTTACATGTCTTTAGACACTTTGCACGACATTTGACATTTTACATGTCATTTTACAGTGTCTGCCCCCAGGTGGTAGTTTCTCTCGTGCTCACCTGACATCGAGCGCATTAGTGACGTGCTTCTCGGTCTCGCGGTAGAAGCATGTGATCGCGAATGCTCCATCCACCTTGGTCACGAAAAAGTGATGGAACTGCACAATAACGACAGTCTTGTAGGCGAGTCCGGGCGGGTTGAGCGTGCGCTCGCGACGCAGGTCGCAGCCGCCGCGCAGCCCCATGTCGAATATCAGCTCGTTGGGGTGTTCGTTGCCGCCCACGTAGGCCGCGTGGCAGCCGGGCGTGTCGAAGTGGTTCTACGATGGTGAAAAGTGAGTGAATAGTCTATGGCAGTTGGTCAAATGATTACGATTTGATGCAAGATGGTTTTGAATGTCTTGGAGACTTTCCGGATATTGTCTTGCACGGTTGCGTCACGGAAAAATGAGAGTACACTCAACAACATCCACCGACCAAAACATTGAATATCTCAACTCCAATTCAAAACTCACCTTGACATACACATGCCCAGCAAATGGTCGGCGCACATGAACCACGATCCTGATGGCGTCTTCCCTGCAGATCACCTC
This sequence comes from Sphaerolaimus hirsutus, assembly GCA_964036195.1. NCBI lineage: Eukaryota > Metazoa > Nematoda > Chromadorea > Monhysterida > Sphaerolaimidae > Sphaerolaimus > Sphaerolaimus hirsutus. The sequence continues at coordinate 20,847,772 of OZ038452.1, read as the reverse complement.
GGGCACGCCGAGCACGTTGTTGTCGATGGCCGTACCGCTGGACAGTTCCAGCAAAGCGAACATAAACACAGCGGCCAGACCGGCCAAACAGTGCATGGATGACATGATTGTCTGATGGGGGGGGGAGTTTCTTCTAATGTATGGGCAGTTAATTTTGAATGGTTCTAATTATTGGATTGAAATTTGATTTGCAATGGACACTACACACGCATTTTGAAATCTCGTAAATCAGCTTTGAACGCATTTGAGCGTTCCAGAATGAGGGTACATTGAACTACAGTTGATGGGGTGTAAAGAAAACTCATTCCAGTAAACTCAAAATCGTTTAAAAGGGATTTGAATTTTCAATAAGTTTTGGTGGAAAACTGGTGTGTAGGCGAATTATGCCGGTGTGCATATTTTTGCAAATGAACAGAAAATTGTATTTTGGTTGGCAGCATGTTTACGCACCTGTTTCTGAATAATTGCTCCGTTTACTGTTTAATCACAGAGGAAATGTGAGTGAACTGATGAATGAGACATGAGACCGCAGCCTTTTATATGAATCTAACTGGCCCGGCAGCCAAGTTTTTCAGCCCCTCATCCTACATTGAGATGTCGTCGAAGCGATGGCACTCGTGCAACGTGGAATTCCGTTTTTAGATACTCTTGATCGAGCGCGCGCACGACGCCCTTATCAGAACACCCGCGCGACAGCAACAGCGTGGAGCACAGCAGAATACAGTAGCATTTCGGCCATCTGTAAATGCGCAATGAAAAACTACGCAGCGCCAGCGGCCACTTCAAATGCGCCGAGTGGACTGTTACTGAACCTGCGGCGGCAGCATTTCACCACCTGAAACAGTGGGCTGCGAGCGGGCCGATGATAGCCGCGCGGCACGTGCCGCCAGAACAAAACGGGCGGCGCGGCACGCACGCGACCACTTTGCATGCGCTGCTTTAACAATGGAGACGCGCGGCAAAAGATGCGCGAAATGGGCATGGAATGTGCACGCGCCACTCGGCGTAGTTCCACCAGAAAACAGCTTCTCTATTGTTGAACCTCGCAGAACCCGTTGCGTATTTGCGACGGGCAAATTACTTGTTTCAGCGACATTAATCAGATCTACATCTATGTACACAAGCCGCCGCAGGTGTTTATTCCGATATCAGCGACACGCTAATGCGGCTATCTTATAGCAAGCCGAAGTGACTGATAGCGTTGAACACCAGCCGTCCAGATATTTAGTATACTCGGCGTACATGATACTCTGCCGTCGCACTGATTTTTGTCTCGTGTTGGAAGCGTGCCAATGATTGTTAAGCCATGCGATTTCCGTAAAAAGATGAAAAAATTCATCGATGTGAATATGTTAATGAATAACATTATAACAACAATCAATTTTGTCATCTTTTGATGAAACTCGCACGCGCTAGCCATCGTTGGCACACTTCCAGCGGGAACCACGCGTGCAGGGTGTAAAGTATAAGGGAGTATATCAGTATCCTTGGGGATGGATACCGTGCCCACACAGTAGCTGACAATAGAAAATCCCAAAACTGGTAAATCCGTTTTGAACGCATTTGAGTTTACGATGCCTCCTTTCTCTTCATCAACCACGGCAAAATAATCATTGTCAGTGCACACACAAGTTCACCCCCAGTAAACTTAAAATTTAGTCAACTCATAATTCAGCTATGAATGGCACTACAGTTCACCTACACAACTACAGTAGACAGATTAAAATTAACTAGCTGTCTAGATTTTCGAATTTCGTTGGGTAACTAGCGTGTATCTAGTCCGGCAAACTCAAACGTGTCAAAAACGGATGTACCCGCACAGAATTTCCGGTCGTAAAGTAGTGTACAGGGCCAGCGAGAATTTCCTCCCAAGACCACCATTTACTCTAAAACTCGAATTATAACGAAGCACGTCCGATGAACAGTTTCCCTTGTCGATCTTATATCAAAATTTCCGATGTCCATACCACATGAGTGTTTGGGCTCGATACCCAATCCGACAGAATAGCCGAACCCTTCCAAGTACCGTAATAAGTACTACATAATTGGCCACACACACTAGTGCACCAGAGAAATTTGGGATCTGTTTTGAGCACATTTGAGTTTACCAGAACAACGTTTTCCATTGTAGTAAACTCCTGCTCCCAAAACTGTTTTTATGAGTTCCCCTAATTTCAGTCGTGAACTAGTGTGCGCAGCGCCATTGCACAAAGGCGGCGTCCAGCACATGAATGACCCAAGAATTTTCATCAAGCCGATGTTGCAAAACAGTTCGAATGCGTAACGTAAATTTTCGTTGTACCGTGCACCAATCTGCATCCAATATATTTTATTATACCACCCGCGTAGGAATGACAATACACTGCGTGAATTTTCACATTTTATTTCTACTAAGCGAATAACCAATGGAAACTCATCAACGATATTGCATAGGATTCTAAATATTTACAACATTTAGCGCATAGGCAAGCCGGCACATCTGCCCAGGCAGAACCATGGTATAGCTACCGTATTTCCTCCAATAGAAGAGCGCCGTTCTATTTTTCCGTCAACCAACTTTTTTACCTGCCGTTCTATTGGAGGTATGCCGTTCTATTAAAAGAAATACAGTATTCACGTAACAACATAACTACAGAACGCACCTCCACCAAAAAGTTACGCTTCATGCGCAAGAGAACCGAGAGAACGCCGAACAAAAATTTCAAAAATTTCGTTCTGCACTTGAAAATGTACAAACTTGCGTACGCTTGTTTAAAGACGCATGACTATGTCGTAACAAGTAAATTCACACACCACCCACAAAAATTCTAAGTAAAAAAGTGCACAGTGCCACCACTGCATCAAACAACAAACACGACACTGTAAAACAATACCTGGAATCGATAGCTATTTTTGAGCAACTTTCATTTCACATGCCAGTTAAATAACTTTTTATTGTCATTTTTCTTACAAGCGTCATCCAAAACAAGTGAAAGTCACAGGACTCATTAATGCAGTGTACAATTAAAGTAAATTTATCGAGTCGCCTAAATTTTGAAATATGGCTATTTGTCATAGACCTAGAAATGCAATTTTGATGGACTAGTAGCTGGCATGTCAAATGAGACATAAAATGGAGACAAAAACTGCAAATTCACGTGGGAATGACGCCACACCATGACACTTTCATGAATGGCACCGCGCACAGGAGATTAAATTCCTCGGTTTAACAATGCCAAGGGAGATACGTTTCACTTCGATTTTAAATACGCACACCAGTTGACAACATAACCTTCCAACACTTTTGGACACATTTGAGTTCAACATAGTGAATAATTTTTACTTCCTGCAGCAGTAGTTGACGGGATTAGTCATTCCTGCAGGGGTCCCCCTAGAAAATTTTTCAGCTATCTATCCCTCCGGAGGAATGATTTGCCATCTATCCAGCCCCCGCGTGGGCCAAAATCTTGGAGACCCCTGAATTCCAGTAAACGTAAATGTGTTCTTGACAGATTTACCACCTTCAAAATTTGTTGTCAACTAGTGCGGCTACCGGGAATATACTTACCGGCACTTCCGGCTGTTCCACTTTTTCATTGTCTCTCCATGCAGTTAAATTGGAGAAGATCAATTTTCAGCACGAACGAACGCAACCCACTCGTCTACCCAAACTTTGCTTCAATTTTTCTCGCATCACCGAAATCGAAATCCCATAACAGGGAAACCAAGCACAAAACTAAATTAAACCCTTGAAACTGTAAAACACCACCATAATCAATCTAAAAATACCAACCAAATTCGCGACTAAAATGTGCAAAACTAACAACTTAACACCAAAAATACGTATTTCAACATTTACCTACACCCAAAAGTAAAATGAACCCGCAAAAAACGCATAAAATGAAATGGCCACACATCCCATAAAACCGAAACCACTAGCAGCAGTGGTGCAGCGGTGCGGTGCTCACTGTGCGACTATCAAATTGGACACCTTCTCGACCAAATCGCGCACCGCTCCAGCAGCAGAGTCGCCGCCCGCAGAGACGCGAGCCCTGGATTGTTTTTGTATTTTTAGGGGACCGTTCAGAACAAAGTTTGTTATAGTTATAGTTTTTACCCACTTTAGTTGAGTATTCTACTATATTAGCTGAGTATTAGTTTTTTTTCAAGAACTGCTTACTTGGTACGAAACTACAGGGAATTTATTAAATGACTGTGTACAGGGTGCGGCAATTTAGACCTACGCTGTAGATTTCGAATAACTTGTCACTGGGTGGTCGGATTAACGTCAAATTCACGTCAACATTAACAACTAAATAGTAAAAGATCCCTGAAAATATCGTTGCGATAGCTCCACTCGTGCAAAGCTCCAAGTTATTCACGCAAACACGTAATTGTCACTTTACCACCACCCTGTGATAGGTTTCAAACGGGATCCACTTTTCGGAACCCGGATCGGGATTGGGATTGTTTTTTCAGTCTTTTTCTTTCTTTTTTTCGCAGCGGCATACCAAAATGCGTTCGCGCGCGCCACTAATCCGCCTTACCGATAAGGAAATCGGCAAGCGACGCTTGCGTAATTGGTTGTAAAGCAAGGTGGTAGTAAAGCGACAATTATTGGTGTTTGCATCAATTACTTGAGAACGAGCAGAGCTATCGCAGCCATATTTTCAGGGGTCCTTTCCTTTTTAGTTGTTAATGTTGTCCTAAAATTTGACGTTAATCCGACCACCCAGTAACAAGTTATTCGAAATCTAGAGCGCAGGTCTAAATTGCCGCACCCTGTACTTGGTACTTTAGCTTCAGGGAACTTAGCAGGAATATACGGTACTCGCACATCCAAAGCAACCCATTGATCACTCGGGAAACGGACAGACGTAGTCAACCGCGTTCAGCCCTCCTCTCAGACAGGGCAACCGAATGAAGGATAAACAAGATTAAACCTCTGAACAAACTTGCGCGCTTCGTGCTTGTCTTCGTGCATCGGCTGCGGGCCCTCTTTGGTCATGGCGGCGGGACGGCGACGCGGCCGCGCCACGCCCTCCTCGCCGCTCGGCGATTCTGAAATGTAGACATCGAAAAATATGTAATTTCGATGCGGCTAATCGAAGATGTGTCAAAATATCAACCGACTCATAGCAGGGCCTATCATCCTCCTGCGCCTGCGGTCGTTCGGGCGACGCCTGGGCTCTGAAAAGGGATCTAGATTCAGCCATTGTAAATATATCCTCGAATAAGACCCCACGGGAATTACTTTTCGTCAGTTTTTTTTTTTTGGGGGGGGGGGAGTTACAGGTTCCTCAGAATTACATGGCGTATCTGTTATCACCGCCATAGCTAATATTCTTTTGTATTTTTCTTTTCACACACTGCACTGCATTTGCAGCCCAGGTGTAACTTTATTTGGTCTGTCTGAGATCATTGATTGTCTGTAAGTTGATCCAACACCTTTTCTACCTATCACAGAGGGGTGTATTCAAGTGTGGCGAGTTTTTCAAGCTGGGGGGGGGTAATTCTTCCACACTCGACCAACAGGGGGAGTTATTTAAGAGGGTCTTATTTGAGGGTATACGGTATGTGTAGGGTTGGCAAGCGATTTTTTTTAAGCGATTTTTTTTTTTTTAATTCCAATTTTTTTAAAAAAAAATCGCAGCACCCATACCGATTTTTTTTCTAAATCGCTGTCAAAAAATTTTGGTACTCAAGCACTGGGTAAAATGCAAAAAATTTTGCGCGCGAGCGCGCACTTTCATGCAAACAATCCATCAGTTTCTTTTTACATGGCTTTTACAACCAATTTGGGGGTGTAGTACCCATTTATGTGTGCTTGTAGCATGTAAGGTAGGCTGTGAATCATTTTAGGAAGTATTTATAGTTATGTTTTTTTGTGTTGTCACATCAAACATTTATGCAAATGCATCCATGTTCACTTCCAATATCATTTATATTTTGTTCTGAGCAAGAACATTCTATTACTGCAAACAAAATTGCAAATGGTCGATGAAATGTGATTCACGTCACAAATATTCAATTTAATTACTTTTACACTGAAAAATAACTGACTTTCAAGCTTTTCTGAAGCTCTACAGTACTTATATTAGCACAGAAAGCATAAGTGTGCATTCCCTACCAATCTATATGGCATTTATTACCCCCAGACGCGATTTTAGGCAGAAATAGTGCTAATTTTGACCCCAGCGATTTTTATTTGAAAAAATCGATTTTTATTTAAAAAAATCGATTTTTTTTAAATCTGGGTCGTTAAAAAAATCGATTTTTTTCCAACCCTAGGTATGTGGAGACAGAGCACACACCAGTACATGGTCGAATTTCAGAACTTTTTTGACGGTATCTTTGACAATAAACAGTTGACTCCTCATTCCAGTAATCTCAAAAACGTCACCAGCATCCGAAATATCGGCCTTACTAGTGCATGGTACTAATATGAATTTACTTACTGCGCCCCTTCTCGTCGGAAGCCACCGTGGAATCACCAGTCTTCTCTTTTACGTTCTCCTGGAAGTGTGAAAAAGTAAAGTTTTATCTACGACATAAAAATGGAGCAGCAGACAAAATATCAAAACTACTCAGCGCCCGCACACCTGGAAAACTTTCACGGAGAGGGCGGGCTTGCGGCGGCGGCGACGCGGCACCGGCGAGGTTTCGTCGTTGAGCAGCGAGTCGGACACGCGCTCGAGCAGCGACGTGCTGGCGGCCCGGCGGCGGCGACGCACGCGAGGCTTGCGGTCACCTTTGCCGGGCGCGCCGTTGCCCGCCATCTTGCCACCGCCCTTTGTCTGCGACAGAATCGGGTTAGGCTCTACACACACTAGTTGACAACGACACCCTAAATGTAACCTGGTTCATATCCCAACTCAAACCTTGCTGA